>QXDM01000159.1:0-128905 GCA_003730235.1 Pythium guiyangense
GACGGAGGCGGAGGCTTGCTTGACTTGCTCGAGGCTTGGCAAAACTGGGAATGAGAGACGAGAGCAAGTACGCCGAGAGCAACACGCGAGAACAAGCACGCGAGGTCATCCGAGCCGCTGCTGAGACTGAAGGCACCTTGAGGCTGGCGTTCATGACCGATGCGTGGGAGGAGTATGAACCCGAGGGTGCGCGCAGTCAGAGAGAGAGAGCCGTCATACCGCTCGATCAAGCGATTGCATTGCCCGAGCGAGCGGATATCCTGCAGAGTGTGCGCTGCAGTCGATCTTGCTCGTACTGCCGCGGCCGCTGTCTCTGTTGCTGCTACTGGTGTTGTTGCTGCTGTTGCTCTGCTCTTGGCGACGGATGGAACCTACGACGGGACAGTGCCACATCAGATCGCAGACGAGCAGAGCCGCGCGCAGCAGATGCGCCGTGGACCCACGTTCGATGTGCGTCTGCATCTGCGTCTGCAGCAATGCGAGCACGCGAGCATGTCGCAACGAGCACGAGTGTGCGGCGAGGTGAACACGATCGAGGTTGTTGATACGTCGAGCGCACGCATCGTCATGAAGACTGATGGAATGATTCGCGCTAGCACTGGTACTACGCTAGTACGGATGCTGGCACTATCGCCGACACTGTCGTCAGTGCTAGTACTCGCACTAGCAACAGCAGCAACAGCAGCAGCAGCAGCGCTCGATCGCTGGTGTTGCCGAGGTTCCCAAGTCATCCGGCATTGCACGGTGATTGCTCTCAAGACCTGTCGTCAGGACTCAAAGCTAGCGCAAGCAGAAATGGCGTTGGTGTTGTAACTTCCAAGCGCGTGTTGTGTCTTGACGAGTGTCATTGCTCAGCGGAATGACTGGAGCCTTTAGTCTTTCGGATTCAGCGCAGTCGTTCACGACTCGAACAACGGCGCCATCAGGTCGGTGACTCGCTAGATTCTGCATTGGTTGTTCTGCAGCACTGCAACACGAACCAATGTGTGGTCTTGGCGGGCTTTGTTGTGCTACAGCTGCCGTTGACAGAGAGCGAGAGCTACAAGTGCTAGTGCGCTGGAGAGATCGTAGTAGCAACGACGCGAGGCAGTCAGTGAACGTACCTGAGAGCCTAAGGTACTCGAGTCAGACTCGAGGCAGTCAGCGCGAGCGTGAATGAGCGCACTCTATCATCTTGGTCCACCGGTACGCTCATCTCGTCTCAACCCGAGTGACTGCTGAACAAACACCAAAGGTATGGACAGAAGCACAAGCACCAACAACGGATTGGCTGACGACGTCGAGATCGAGCCACCGAATTCGAAGCGAGCACCGCTTCAACGACAGCAGGTTGAATCGTAACCTCCGTTTACAGTTACGCCTCGTCTAAGAGAGAGTTAGAGTCAGGATGTCGTTCCGCTCTGATCGCAAAGCCTCCAATCGCATCAACGCGCTAGCACTGATAGCTCGATGGCGCACGGCGGTCCGACCGCTCCAGCACCAGCGATCGAGCGCTGCTGCTGCTGCTGTTGCTGCTGTTGCTAGTGCGAGTACTAGCACTGACGACAGTGTCGGCGATAGTGCCAGCATCCGTACTAGCGTAGTACCAGTGCTAGCGCGAATCATTCCATCAGTCTTCATGACGATGCGTGCGCTCGACGTATCAACAACCTCGATCGTGTTCACCTCGCCGCACACTCGTGCTCGTTGCGACATGCTCGCGTGCTCGCATTGCTGCAGACGCAGATGCAGACGCACATCGAACGTGGGTCCACGGCGCATCTGCTGCGCGCGGCTCTGCTCGTCTGCGATCTGATGTGGCACTGTCCCGTCGTAGGTTCCATCCGTCGCCAAGAGCAGAGCAACAGCAGCAACAACACCAGTAGCAACAACGGCCGCGCAGTACGAGCAAGATCGACTGCAGCGCACACTCTGCAGGATATCCGCTCGCTCGGGCAATGCAATCGCTTGATCGAGCGGTATGACGGCTCTCTCTCTCTGACTGCGCGCACCCTCGGGTTCATACTCCTCCCACGCATCGGTCATGAACGCCAGCCTCAAGGTGCCTTCAGTCTCAGCAGCGGCTCGGATGACCTCGCGTGCTTGTTCTCGCGTGTTGCTCTCGGCGTACTTGCTCTCGTCTCTCATTCCCAGTTTTGCCAAGCCTCGAGCAAGTCAAGCAAGCCTCCGCCTCCGTCCAGTCGACTCCCAGCAGCACTAGCCGCCATGAAGATCCAAGCCGTCGTTGTTGCCGCCGTCTGCGCTCTCAGCGCCACCGCCTCTGCCTACGAGGACAAGAAGGAGTGCCCGTTCAGCGAGTTCTTCAAGCTCGCGCCACTCGCCAACAACCCGAACCTTCCGATCTGCCAGAACGCCTCAGGCTGGCAGATGCTTCCCTGTGGGCTACCCCACCCCCGCGCAGCGTGCCATCATGTGCGCCACGCCGGCGTGCTTTGCGCTCATCGACGCGGTCAAGGCGACCAACCCGAGCGACTGCATCCTCGTCTTCGGCGACGTGCGCATGAACGTCAAGAAGCTCGCCGAAGAGTTCGAGTCGAGCTGCTTCTAAGCGCGCGTGCTCGGACGTCCGTCTGAGTCTACTCGGTATGACATGGTGTTGCTGGCGTATCACATCGGAGCGGTATCTTGCTCGTGAGTCCGACAGTGTCAACGCCAGCTCAGCTCAGTGCGGCTTAGCGCCGTTCACGTACCAGTACTCGTTCCAGTCCAAGCTCGCGCTCGCGCTCCAGATCGCGTCGTACTTGACGCGCTCGTCGTCTCCTTCGTGTCTCTTTGTCTTCCTCTCAAGCGTCTCTCTCGTCGTTGCAGCTCGTGTCCGTGACCGCGCATGTGCACGCATCGAGCGCGAGAACGCGAGATCACCTTCCATCGCGCAGCACTTCCGTAGTTGGGAGCTAGTAGCCTACGGCTACTGACTGCTTTCTGCTCTGCTATTAGTGTAACACGGTGGTTGGTGGTTACTTTCTGATTGGACGTTTGGTGGTTGTTCAGTTGCCTCGCCTCGTCTTGCACTACTGCTACTCTTCTTGCTCGGTCCGCTCCTCTTCCACACAGCGCTGCACTAACCTCTGCTCGGGCAGGCAAAGAGCGAGCAACGAAGCAAGCAAGCAGCGCCATCGCGGCTGTTCTCCTGCCCTCGACGTCGACAAGTACCGCACGCTGCACACTGCTCACAGCTAGTCATCCAGTGTCTCGTGACAGGCGACCTCCGACTCTTGCTCGCCGTGCTCTTGAAAACAACAACGCTCGCGAATGCCAGCTGCTTGTAGAGCCCAACGCTCCACTTCGCTCACAACTCGCAAGCGAGCGAGCGAGCGAATGAGTGAGTGACACTCGCCACATTCTCACGAACAAGAGAGGAACGAGTGTGATCGGATGCGGCAAACGTGTGCTTCCTCCAAGTTGAGCATCGACTCGTACTCCAGGTCGCTCAAAGACAAGGACGCAGCAACAACACAGCCATGCAACGAACGCTCAGCACTCGCTCGCTCGCCCCTCGCTCGTCTGACAGCGCGCAGCAGTGCATCAGCGGCACGGACGCGCAGGTGCACGCCCACTTCCAACGCATCCACGTACTGGCGGGGCATCGTTGCACTCGATGACCAAGGAATACGAGTCGGGCGAACGAGCTGTGCCAAGGACGCCGAACGTCGGTGATGCTGCCAGGTCTCGTTCAGATCGAGCGGTCAACAGCGAGACAGAGGCATCGCGCGACAAGTGCAAAGCGCTCTCGCTCGTGCTCTCAGCGAACCGAGCGTACCTGCAAAGCGCTTTACATAGACAGTCAACAGTCGACACCACGGCGGCAACGACCCAACAAGAGCAACAGCGACGCAGACTTGACAGCAACAGCGTGGAGTGGATTACGGAGAACGACTTCGGCTCCTAAGCTCGACTCGGTGCGATCAACTCCCGCAAACGGCTGTGATGTACCACACACACTCAGACACATACGCGCGCGCTTAGAAGCAGCTCGCTCGAACTCCTCCACGAGCTTCTTCACGTTGAGCTTGACGTCGCCGAAGACGAGCATGCAGTCGCTCGGGTTGGTCGCCTTGACCGCGTCGATGAGCGTAAAGCACGCCGGCGTGACGCACATGATCGCACGCTGCTCTGGCGGTCGGGTACCCCGCCGGTGGGATCATGTTCCAGCCCGAGGCGTCCTGGCAGATCGGGAGGTTCGAGTTGGTGGCAAGCGGCGCGAGCTTGAGGAACTCGCTCGGCGGGCACTCGGTCACTTCGTCGTACGCAGCGACGGCGCCGAAGGCGATGGCGAGGGTGGCGGCGATGGCGGCTTGGAACTTCATGGCGGACTTGGCTTGCTCGAGACGAGGTGAAATCGGGAATGAGCAAGACCGCAGGAGAGCAAGACGGCGAGGAAGCACGAGCACAGGAGAGCAAGAACGCAAGCGAGTGAAGCGAGGTGAGCTGAGCTGAGCTGCGTCAACTTGCACTGGCTGAGTTGGGTGACGACAGCTAGGACAACGGCGATCCGTCTCGCTCACGCAAGGCTCGGGTTTGATTCGGGACTCTGGTGCTCTGGGTGCTCACTCTTGCAATCAGCGCGCGCATACAGAGGCTCGCTTGAACGACGGAGTCACCAAGACGGCGCAAGACGACAGCATCGGCACCAGCAATCAGAGCTCGAGCCATCACGAGAGGTGGTATGATTAGCGCAATGCGTGTCTGTCTGTCGCACGAATCCACTTCAGTTCGATTTTCAAGCAAGCTAACACACAAACGGTTCCGCCTCTCGACTCTCGACGTTCGCCATGGAGTCTCGAGGCTTGAGTCGCGAGTCTGGAGTCTTCGGTCTCGAACCTGGCGTCTTGCATCTCGAACCTGGCGTCTTGCATCTCGAGTCTGAAGGCATGAGTCTCGATCCTGGAGTCTTGTGTCGTGCTTTGTGATGCACACAACCCAGCTTGGATGAGTTCGTCCGCTCTGTTCGCACACGCGCTCTCGCTCGAAAAGCACGAGCAGTTCGCGTGGATCGCTTCAGTAGCAGCGGAGTCAAGGACGCGACGACAGTTCTCAGACGAGCGTCCTGAAGAGGTTCAGGAAAGGCGCGAACACCGCGTCCCCATGTCCCAGCAGCAACAATGCAGATGCTGACGATCGCGATGATCGCGATGATCACGACGATCGCGTGGCGCCACTGCGCCGCAACCGAGCCAAAGAACAGGACGCATCGAGACTATCGCCTCGCTCTTTGACCACACTGAATCGTAGCATCGGTCGATCTTTCTGTCACACTAGCTAGCTAGCTCGCTTGCTCGATCTACATACATACATACCAGTACATACGTCTCTCTACCTCAATGTCTATATGTATCTCTCAGTCGCTTGCTGGCTGTTGATCGTCCGAGGGTCATGCCCTTGACCTCAGTGCTAGCATCTCGGTGCACGCCCGTTCGAGGTCTACAAGCATCTCGATGAAGTTTGTCCACGCAGTCTCTTACTCTCTCTTACACACACGCTTTGCGCGCTGCTCGATTGCGAGACTTTAGTCCTCAGCTCCAACTCACGTGCCGGATACAGGATGCTGGATGCTCCTGCATGATCGATCACGCTGAGCTGCTTGGTCGTCGCAGCTCAAATAAAGATGCGTGCGACGAGTTTGCACAGGCGGACTCGGCTTTGAGTCTGCCTTCGACGTTGATTGAGCGCGACCAGGAGTGGATAGAGCAGAACTGCTTTGCAAGCAGCAGCGACTCGGTCGTGATTGCTCGTACGCACGCACACGCACACGTTTAGCAGCGCCATGGCGCATGAACCCGTGCGCTCTTCAACAACAATGTCAAACAGAACAGTGAGTCTGTGATTTGTGCCCCCTCCTCTTCGACAATGGTCAGAGCTGTCACCAGATTTGACTATTATAGTACTCGCAGGATTTAGGGGATAATTCGTACTTGTCGACTCACCTCACTCTCACTCACACTCACCTCACACTCAAGGAGCTACGCGCTCGCTCGACTCGACTCGCTCAAATCGCATCAAGTTCGCGCACACTGACGCATTCACTCAGAGTGAACGGACAGACTGCCGCACATAGTACCTACAAACGAAAGGACGCAGCGGTCCACACGCCGCAGACTCGTTCGCATGCATTCACATCACTCGGGACTTGATAGCGACCTGAAACTTGAAACTCAAGACCCGAAGCACAACGCGAAGAGCTGAACGACCAAGTGGTCGCGGAACCAAAAGATCGAGAGACCACTAGGTAGCCAGTTGTCCAACTCAAACCTGACTGACTGGCTGACTTGCTTGCGTGCGTTCGAGTTCACTCTGCTCGGCGACGTTCGCTTCGTGTCGCTTCGCTCATTCGTTTGTGGTCCCGAGCAACCTGACTGTGATCTGCGCTCTGTGATCTGTGGTCTCTGCGGCAGATAAGCCCTCGTCTGTCGCGCACTCTACATCGCATCAGCTAGCGAGCTGGGTCTCTCGCTGACGCCGACCAAGGCGATCCTGGTCAGTCAATGCGACTGGCGGCGACGACGTTGTGCATACTACCACACCCTATAACATCGACTGCGCGCTCGCCGTCCTGTGTGTCCGAGCGATCCGAGCGATCGGTTCAGTCCAGTGAACGCGAATGGGGCGAGCTGCCACTCTCACGCTCTCGCTCTCTCACGCTCAGTGTCTCGGTGGAGCGAGCTCCTGCTGCTCCTGCTGTCCACGTCGTTCGTGTTTACACTGCGTCGAGAGCCTGAGATGTCAACCTGCTCCGTGGATGTAGCCATCCAGTCATGCACGTATCCCTATAGTCAGCGACAGCGAGTGACCGATCTTGTCGGTGCTGTTTGTCTAAAGGCAATGAATGACCTTGCGATGCACCGAGCTAGTTTGCTATCTGAGTAGTCGCGTCTCGCCTCGAGATACTTACTCACTGCCGCCGCAAGAGCGCTTGCTGTGGCTTGGACTGCTTGGAGAGACGAGAGACTTCACATCGCCACGTGCCATTCGTTGCTCACCCACTGCAATGACTCCAGCATGGACGTGACACAGCAACGACTCGCTCGCACCACAGCTTGTCGACTACGAGCGACGACGCGCGCACCGCAGCAATACAAGGACAAGGATGCCGTGACGATGCGCTCAGCAGGTATGCATCCTCCTTCCCTCCACTAGTTTTGCATCCTCTCTGTGCGGTGACTGCGTCTTCGGTGCACTCGTCGTATGCACTCACCATCCAGTTCGTTCAGCACGCAAGCCATTCCACACAGTCGAGACGAATGCAGGTGTACAGAGAAAAGGTTGATTGATTGATAGTTACAATTCGAGTGTGCGTGCACGCGGGCAGGTGTGTGCGCGCAGGTGAGCGAGCGCGCGACGAGTACGGAGATCGAGAGAGCGACCGCGACACGATAGCAGCTGAGACAGCGACACCGACGCTCTGGTATTCAGCCAACCTCTTGGTCAGCAGCACTCAAGCGGCGCCGTGTACTGTCTTGATCGCTCGGCGTGCGCGTGCAGCGCTGCAGCAACGCTCAGCTCGCCGCAACAAAGCGTGCAGCGTGCATGCGAGGCGAGTGCGCAAGCGCTTACGCAAAGCACTTCGGCTCGAACTCCTCGACGAGCTGCTTCACGTTGAGGCGCACGTCGCCGAAGACGAGGTCGCAGTCGCCCGGCTGGGTCGCGTTCACGGCGCCGATGAGCGTGAAGCACTCCGGCGTGACGCACATGATCGCGCGCTGCTCGGCGGTCGGCTCGCCGGCAGGCGGGATCATGAGCCAGCCCGAGGCGTCCTGGCACACCTGGAGCTCGTCGAGGCCGGCGACCGGCGCGAGCTTGGCGTACTCGGTGAAGGCGCAGTCGTCGTGCGAGTAGGCAGCGACGGCAGTGGCGGCGACGGCGACGGCGGCGAGAGCGACGAGGAACTTCATGGTGCTTGACGTGGTGTGTGGTGAGGGAGGTGTAGAGTGTGGAGGAGACGGCAAAATGCGGAATGAGGAGTGGAGCAGCACGGTCGCAGTCGCAGTCGCACCAACGATGGCAGCAGTCAGTCCATGTCGAGCCACTGCTCGCCGACCGCTGCGACTCGCTCACTGCCTCTGTGCTTCTGTCTGCTTGTCGGTCAGCACACTGTCGCCGGCGCCAGCTCGGTGCAGAGACGCTTCGTCTGAGCGCGACGACGACGACGACGACAACATGTACTGTTGCACTCCGCTCGCTTGCTCCTCTCCTCTCATCTCTTCGACTCGAGGATCGAGACACTCGATCAAGCGAGCGAAGAGCAAGGATCAAAGAGCAAAGAGCGAGCAAACACCTCCTTCACCATCGCGACTCCTGCTGCTGCTCCTGCCGTCATCCATCGCCAGCAAGCGCGCCGCCGCGCAATGATCGCATTGACCGCAGTGTCGTGTGAGTGCCTGCATGTCACACACAGACGCTCGGCTCACTCGAGCTCACTCGATCGAGTGCGTGTGCTCGAGTGATCAAGTGATCGAGCACACATGTGTGTGTGCTTGTGCGCTCGTGTGTGTGAAAACGGTCGGCGTGGCTACGGATCTGCTTCGAGTCTCTCACGAACGCTTGGAAGCTCGAAAACCGAACAGACTCGAAGACTCGAGTCAGTCACTCGTCTCCCGCTCTTTCACCTTCAGACCAGACCAGATGGACTCGCGATTCAAGAGCTTGCATTCACTCATTCGCTCGCTACTGCTTTGCTACCTTTAGCTGCTTTTGCCGCTGCATTCGATCGGCCGATCCTTTGAGGATCCATTTCCGATACAGAACGCATGCTTCGTGACGCGCAGCGTGCGCTTGGACTCGTTGCGATGCCATTGCGCGCGTATTAGATGACCGTGGCTCGATAGGTCGTCGTTGTCGTTGTCGTTGTCGCCAGCGCATGTCCTCAGCTTGTCATTTCTGCATGCAGATCGTGCAGATCGAGTCACTCAAAGCGCACTATGATGCTGTCCGCAGATTGCCTGCCTGACTGACCGAGAGAGATAGAGATAGAGAGAGTCGTTGTCATGACGATTGGCGCTGCTGTCCAGGTTCACTGATGTTGACGGCACCCTAGCGCGAACGTGTGTGCTGCTGTGCAATGGAGATGGCAAAGCAAAGCAAAGGAATCGAAGCTCGAAGCTCGAAGAACCAAGAGGCAAGAAGCAAGGGCGATACACAAGGAGCACCACGCACGATGCTGTAGCTTTGGCGCAGGTGCTCGAGCCGAGCGCTCCGGTCCTTGTCGTCGTCGTCTGCATCCGCATCTGCGCTTGCGCCTTCGTTCGTTGCTGTTGTTGTTGTTGCTGCCGGTCTGACTCGCTCGCTCGCTCGCTATAATACTCGCGCAAGACGTGCCTCTTTGTCAGCGCTTGCACATGAGATCGAATGGATTGATGATTAGCTGCGACATGTGCGTGCCGCGTGCAACTCTAGTCAGCGTGGGATGTTTACCTGTTCCGCCGACCTGAGCTTTCGATTCGATTTCGATTTCACTCGATCCTGCCACGCAAGCAAGCGCGGGTATGCAAGCAGCACAAAGTCTGGCGATCTCGAGGGCTTTGGTGCGCTTTGGTGTGCTCTAATGCGTTAGTGCGCTCTTTCTTGTACTAGTACGCTGGTGTGATCGATCGATCGATCGATCGGCTTGGCGAGGATCAAACCGTGACTGGTGCAGCGATGCAGGAACTGCGAGGCTTCGCGTGTAGTGGGACTCGAAACCGACGTGTTGTAGAGCTGGTGTATTACGCAATGACACTAAAGCTTCTCGACCTCAGACGTGCTCCTACGTCCTGCACCATTCCTAGCGAGCTCCAGTAATCTCTCTGGACTAGAGTCTGCATCTCTCTCAGTGAGCTCCGCTGATCTCCCTGGACTAGTGCACGAGGTCGATATCGATCATGTAGTAGTGCGAGGTTGTCGTTGCTCCAACTGCCCCCTTCAACCGAGCCGCTCACAGCATTGTGTCGAAGTCGGCTAGAGCGACGCGCATTGCGGCACACATGCGCTTGTGCTTGATCTTGCCAAGCGCTTTGGTAAGCACCTCTGCAAGCATCGCGCCTGTTGCGCAGTAGTGCACGGCGACTCGACCTTGGCGCACGTGATCTCGCACGAAGTTGAACTTGATGTTGATGTGCTTGGAGCGCTGAGTGGTGACGGCGTTCTCCATCGCTTTGATCGCCGACTGGTTGACGACCTTCAACACATGGGCTGGTTTGGCTTGATCAGTTCAAGCTCGAGCAGGAGTTGTTGGACCCACAGGCACTCGCAGACGCCGGTTGCTGCAGCGACGTACTCTGCTTCCATAGTGGATAGCGCCACAACGCTCTGCAACTTTGAGTACCATGCGACTGGAGCTCCGTTGATCAGAAGGAGTGCGCCAGTCGTCGACTTCGCTCGCTCGCTGTCGCCCCACCTTGCGTCCGTGTACACCACTGAGCCATTGCGACGTGTCGTTGACCCGCTGTGAGCGCGCTTGATGAAGATGCCGTGGGTGTTCGTGTGCGCAAGGTACTGAAGCAGTCTCTTCACGGCGTTCCAGTGCTCGATGCTTGGTCTGTTTGTGATGAAGTGCCTCGGATTTCTGGAGAAGCCCGAGGCTCGGTGCTTGGTGCTGGGGAGATCTGGAGTCTTCTGGAACTCTAGAGAGCTTCTGGAGCCGATCTGGAACGACCTTGAACGACCTTGAGTGCGCTTGAGCGTCTTTGAACGACCTTGAGTGTTCTGGAACGACCTGGAGCGACCTGGAATGTTCTTGAGCGTCCTTGAGCGACCTTGAGCGTCCTTGAGCCGAAGATGGGTGGTCTGGGTTGCGCGAAGGGGTAGCACGCTTCCCAGGGTTGTGGTCAGTACCTCACGTTGTGTATCCCTTTAGTTCTTTGAATCTAAGCAAATCTCAAGCCTGACGGCAAGGATGCCTCGATCGTTCGAGTCTCCGGTAACGTGCCCTGGGTAGTCCTGTTTTTGCCTTGGTCTGGACTGGAGACCTTGCTTGGCGATACGTCACTGGGTTCGCCCGGAGCGTCGCCGTTCACGCTCTGGGTAGCTGGGTCTCGAGGAGCTGGAGGGTTTCTCGAGACGCTGGTGATCGACAAAGATGCGTCCAGCCGGAGCGTCACCGTTCGCGCTCTCGGGGACGTGCTGCTCAAAGATCTGGAGAGGTCTTTGAGCGCCTTGGTGATGAACGTGCAGAGTTCAACCGGAGCGTCACCGTACGCGCCCGCAGGAACAGGGTCAACCTCGAGGAGCTGGGTGCTTCTGGAGTTGTTCTGTAGAAGCTCTGGGTTTAGGAGGGAACCTGGAGACGTTCTGGAGAACCTCGAGGGGCTGGGAGTCAATCGGAGCTTTGGGCCCGAGACGGGTGTCAACCGCCGGAACGGACAGGACTGGGGTGTCAACTAGGAGCTCGCGCTCTTCGGACGGGTGACTGGGAGGGATCTTCTCAACCTCACGCAGCCGGTTGTAGCTCTTCACTCGACGCTCGGTCCGGGTCCCAACGGCAAGCCGGACGGAGGCGCTCGAGTCTTCCTGGAGAATCGACCGGGCACGCACTCGCAACTCAGCAGCGGCGCAGCGACTCTGGGGATGTTCTGGAGAGTTCTCCGACGAACTGCGTTCGCAAAGACAGCTGGCGTTTTGGGGTGACCTCGGACCTTCTCTCGGCAGCTCTTTTGCAGGTCGCTTTCGCAAAGACAGCAACGGCGGCGATCACTCCGAGGCTTGATGTTTCTGGACTTTTTGGTGGCACACTCTTCCAGCACAGAGCACTTTTCAGCTCACCCGCGCCTTCTGATGTTGGAGTACACAGGTACACAAAGGAATATGGAATGCAAGCTGATGTAAGGCCGTGACTCACACACACAAGCGCTGTGTATACAGCAGGCAAATGGAGACGAGAGGGGGTTGAAGCCTCCCAAAGAGCCAAACGTCACGCCAAATGTACGTGCTCACGAGCCCGACCGCGTGCTGTTGTGCCAGCACTCTTGCTGTTGTGAGTAGACTTGGGAAGGAAGCGAGGACCAGAACGACTTGTGCTGAAGCTGGCAAATTGGGAAGTTTATTAGCTCTTATGTGTGCGCACATTGCCTAAGACTAGAACTGCTTTGCTCACTATCGGGCTCAAACTGCACAAGTGCTAGTGCGCTGCAAGCTCGCGCGCTTGGTTGCGTCTCGGTCGCTTGCGGGTTCTTGTGTTCAGCCTTTGCTGGCTCTTTGGTGTCGCGTCTTTGGGCTTGGAGACTTGGTCGATCTTCCGGACATCTTCCAGATCACCTTCCAGGATTGCTGTCCGAGTCGCTCGACTTGTCGTTTGTATGGCGCTGGAGTGTCGAGCCAGTGCGCGGGTACCGTGCGCGTGCTTGCTCGGTCGAGGATCGCGCGCTGCTGGCCGCAGGATTGTGGATACATGGTACCACTCTCTGGCTTCTGGTCGGTGCCGACCCTTCAGACTCCTTCCAGACATCTTCCAGGCGGTCTCCAGGACTTGATGCTGTAACAAAGTCGTGGTGCCATACTGGATCTCTGGCGTGTCGTTTCTGACTACTGACCGCGATTGGGAAACCGCGCGGTGGCATGTGCGAGCAGAAGCCTTGATCCGGCAACTGCTTGTGGCAGAGCGCGTGGTTGGTGGCTGTAGCTGGAACGCTGGTGGCGAGCGCTGCACATGTTCTGGAACAATCTGGGACGAGCTGGAGCAAACTGCAGCAAACTGCAGCGAACTGCGGCGAGCTGGAGAGAACTGGAGCGAACTGCGGCGAACTGGAGTCGCTGCGACCACGAGCGTCTATAGGCGCCCGAAAATTGGGAGGCACTATATCACATGTTCGCGTAGCGCGCGAGTCCGTTCGTGGTTGCAGTGATATCTGGACGCGTCGCGTTGGAGATCCATGGCAACGATCCGATCGTCTCTTGGTACAGCTGCTTGTTCTCGAACGCATGGCGTCTCTGGAACAAACTTCTTGTTCTCCTCCATCGGCGTCTCTTTGCCTTTGCTGTTGCTCATGTTGGCCCGGTGCAACAATGCGTCGATCGTGTGTTGCTGGTGCAGGAAGAAGCCACTGTCGCGCGTGTCCACTACGATCCCGAGACACTTCTTCGCGATGCCGAGATCTGTGATGTTGAACTTCGAGCGCAGGCTGCTCATGAGCTCTTCAGACAGATCGTCGTGCTCGGCTGTTGCCATGATGTCGTCGACATAGAGACCCATGATGACCATCTCACACTCGGTTCGCTTGTAGTAGACACACGGATCCTGGTTGCTCTGCTTGTAGCCGATCACGTCGACGAGGAACCGGTGCATCGTCTCGTTCACAGTCGACCACTCTGCTTCAAGCCGTACAAGCTCTTGAGGAGCTTGTAGACCTTGTCGCTCGTGTGTGCACCTGGCGGCGGCTTCACGTAGATCGGGCGATTGATCTTCGCCTTCAAGTACGCACTGGAAACATCGCCTTGCCGCACATTCGTTCGCCACTGCGCCGCAAGTGCACAGATGAGCCGTACACTCGCAAATGTGAGCACAGGAGAGAACGTCACACTGAAGTCGATGCCGTAGCGCTGTGAGAAGCCGCGTGTGACCAGTCGAGCCTTGAACTTGTCGAGCTCGCCTACCAAGTCGTATTTGATCATGTAGACCCATCGCGACGACACGAGCTTCGTATCAGGTGTAATGGGCCTAGGTGGCCATTGCATGTTTAGGTATTTGCATTTGTAGGCAGGATTACGACACTCTCGTGCGTCACGAGACTATAGTAAAATCGTGTTAATGTTGCCTGAGGCAAACACAAATGAAATCCCATATAGTTTCAAATCTAGAACTGTAACAAACTCTATTTCGATTGTGATCCAAACGTCCAACAATGCAACTCGTCCGACTTGGAATTTGTATACAGTGAGATCTGAATTGTTGGAGAAATCTGGAAATCGATTTTCTCCAACAAATCCATCTCAATCTATACTTAATTCAAGTGACTCTTGTTGTCTTTGTTGGACCTCACAACCAATCATGTGCCTGAATTGTTTTCGTTGGTCTGAGATTTCAGTCTATCAGAGCTCGCCAGGGCATGCATTTAGTTACGGAAAATTTCGCTTAGATTACAAGGCCAAGTAAGCTAAGACGCTTTATTTTCAGAACAGATTTTACCTCACAACCTTCACGTCTTGCAGCTTCCTCCTTTGTCACGCGCCGCGCGTGACCAAGACACCGCTTCCTCACACGCACGTGTACGCCGCGTAGCGGGAGAGCCCCGTTACATCAGGCGGGTCAACGAGTTCCCAAGTCCCGTTCTCAACGAGTTGGTCGAGCTCTTTCTGCATCGCTTTTTTGTACTGTGGCCAGTACGGACCCGCCATCGCTTCTCGGATGTTTGTTTCTTCAGGAACGGCATCGCTGAGGTGGATCGCACTCGCGGCATTGCCGGTCGCCTCCATGAGCAGCGCGCTTGGAAGCTCGAACTCCTCTTCAGGAACACTGTCACGACGACGCGTCTGGAACACGCGTTCGATCTGGCGCTGTGTGAGTGTACTCGAGGCAGTAGACTCGTCGCTGTGTTCACGCTCGTCGATCTCGTCCATCCGATCCAGCACATCTTCGACTGCCTTCGCGTCGAGACCACCGATGTTCTACATGTTGGAGCTCGTGATGATCCTCTGTGTGCGCGGCACGAGCAGCTTGTAGCCGTTCTTCGTCTCGTCAATCCCGATTACTATCGCCTTCTCAGCTCTCTTCTGGAGTGACTTCGCTGCCTTGTGGTCGCGACGCACTGTGCACGTTGCACCGTGCTCATAATGTGGTCGACACGCGGCGGCGCTCCGCGGAGCACGTGAAGTGGGCTCTCGTGGTCGGCGTTCGCTCGCGTGGGCAGACGGTTCCGGATGTAGCTGGCGTTCTTCACCATGTCGCCCCAGTAGCACTGCGGCAACGAACACGACAGCAGCATCGCTCGAGCAGCCTTGAACAGCGTGGGGAGGAAGCGTTCTGCCTGTACATTCTGCACCGAGCTGCCAGGATCAGTGATCTGGTGATGGATGCCGTGCTTTGACTGGAACGCTGCGAACTTGCTGCTCGAGAACTCACTACCGCTATCAGTACGCACGCATTTGATTCGAACGTCAAACTACTTCTCGAACTCCGTCGTGAACACCACAAAGTTGCTAAACGCCTCGGACTTCTTTCGGAGCAGGAAGACACCACGGCAAGCAGAACCGAGTTGCACTGCTGGGTACGATGTCTCGCACGTTCGCGTGACCAAGTCGCTCGTGGTACGTCTGCAGCGTGTCTCGAGGAGCGCTCGCCATGTGCGCACGACCACCAGACGCAACGGCGTGCACGATGTACACACCGCCAATGCACGGTCCTTTTGCGACCATGACGTGCTTGTTGGTGATCTGACACTCGCTCGAGAAGGTGACAGTGTAGTCGCCACGAATCAAACTCGACACCGACACCAAGATGCTCTTGAGCTGCGGCGCAGTATCAATGAGCCACTGCAAACGTGGTCGTTCTAGAACATCGCTCGCGCGTTGTTTAGAACCCGTTTTTTGCGTGTTGCTGCCGTGGACATGAAAGAAGCTTCCGTACTCAACGTCGCAGTCATCGTCTTGGACGGCGCAACAGCACTTGCTGCCATTGCTTCGCCTGAGTTGTTTTCGTGCGAAGCCGCGTTTGGCTGCTCGCGCGTGCCTGGAGTCTCGTCGCCTCGTGCAAATTGGGCTTGGACTTGTTTGCTGGCCTCGTCTCTCACCCATCTGCAGTCCGACGTCCAGTGGCTATTCGGTCTGCACGCTTTGCACCACCGCCCGTTGCTCGTGCCGCGTTGTAGGTGCTCGTCGAGCGGCTTGGGTGGCTTCTTCCCGGACTTGTTGCTCTGCTGCTCCGGACTCGACGACGTCTCGTTCCTCTTGTTTGCTGACGTCTACCCTGCCGACTTCTTGGATCCGGACGAGGCAAACTTTCGGCCGTCACCGGCGAGCTTTTGTGCTTTGTCTGCAGTCGAATCGCTTTGTCGGCTTCGTCTCACATGTTTGGTGCTGCGAATTTAATTGTCGCGACGAGAACGTCGGTGTGCTCGGGGCAAGCAAACTTGCAGAATGTCTCGAGGAGGAGCTCCTGCGTGTCGCCTTTGAGATGCACCGCAATGTTGCGCAGGTACTCAAAGTACTCTCGCCACGAGTCGTCGAAGCGCTTGGGCTGACGCAATTTGGACACGAGCTGGTGCTGTGACAGCTTGCACCCGAACTCACGAGCAAGTGCTGCCTTGAGTTGTTGATACCCAAAGCGCAGTATCTGAACTGCAAGCCAGTCATCGATGTGTGAGCGAATCGACGCAAGTACCGATCAAAGTTCGCACCCATCCTGGCATGCTGCTTTTCGCCGTTGAACGGATCACAGCGGATGTCTTGAAGTCGCGGTCAGATCACAACAGCAGCAGGGGCGAGTGGTTATTGCACGGCTGGAGCCTGTGGTGGCTGCACAACTGGAACCGGTGGCGACGACGCTGTCGAGGCTAGTTGCGGCAGCGCGACTGGTATTGGTGGTGGCGATGGGACTTGAGCTGACGGCGCGACAGCTACTGGTTGCGGTGCTGCTTGCAAAGCTGCTGTGATGTTCTGGAGCGCTGCAAGGATCTGCGCATTTTGAGTGCGTAGTTCGTTCATCGCTCTCTGGCTGTCTGCGAAGTCGCGTTGCAGCCGATCGAGCTGGGATTTTAAGTGAGTTGGTGTTTCTTGTTGTTGTTGATTTGGAAAGTGAGCAACCGACTCGCAACTCAAGCGAGTCGCATGCCACTGCTACTACTACTGCTACTACTACTGCTACTACTACTGCTATTGCTACTACTACTGCTACTGTGTCGCTTTCTCTCTGCCGCTGCTCGCGGCTTGCTCTGCCGTGATTCACGGCTCTGCCACTACTTGCAGCTCGCTCTGCTGTGGCTCCTGCTCTCCCGTGACTGCTGTTCTGCCGCGACTGTTCCTCTGCCGGTTTTGTGAGAGTGTGGAGTGTGCGCAGAGTGGTGAGAGCGTGGTGCTACTTCAACAGGTTTGCTGACGAACGTAGGCATAGTCTTGCTCTCTGAACGTAAATGGCTGTCGCGCCTCCGGCTCGTCTTCTGTTCTACTGACGCGCCGATAGTCGTACTCGTCGTCGTCAAAGTTTATGTTGCTTGTACAAACACAAACGATCTAGTCACTCGGGTCGCTCTGGGGCTCTGGCGTTCTGATCGCTCTGGCGCGCTGGCGCTCTTGTAGGTGTTGTTGTCGGTCGCTAGGTCAGTGCCACTAGTTTGAGATCATAACCAGTAGGAACTGCGAGGCTTCGCGTGTAGTGGGGACTCGAAACCGACGTGTTGTAGAGCTGGTGTATTACGCAATGACACTAAAGCTTCTCGACCTCAGACGTGCTCCTACGTCCTGCACCATTCCTAGCGAGCTCCAGTAATCTCTCTGGACTAGAGTCTGCATCTCTCTCAGTGAGCTCCGCTGATCTCCCTGGACTAGTGCACGAGGTCGATATCGATCATGTAGTAGTGCGAGGTTGTCGTCGCCCCAACTCAGCGATGTAGGAGCTGCCGGTTGGCTCAAGTACCCGACGACTGTCTCGCTCGTGATCGCCGAGATGCTTGGCTTGGCTCGGCTGTTTGCGTCTGGTGGCTGCTTTACCATGCACTCCTCGACTCGACTCGAATCCACTCGAATCCACTCGAGTCGACTTGGTTGGGACACGCAGACGCACATGCGTGTGTGCACCAGCTTGAAAAGCTCGTTCAGAGTGTGCTGGAGCGCATGTGTGCATGTGCAGGCTCTGATGCCAATCGTTGCTCGCTTGTGAGCTGTGTTGTGTTGCGCTGCTGTGCTTTCGGCATGCGTCCAACGCACACTTGTATGCTCGTACATGTGTGTGCGGCTGGTTTGTTCGGCTTGGACTCGAGGCGCATGCATCAATTGTGCAAGTGTGCTCGAGTGCTCGAGTGCATCTGACCTGTGTGTGTGACCCGACATCGCGTTGTGTTCCGTTCACTTGAGCAACGAGTGCAATGCCGTTCTCGCTATCGCTATCGCTGACCCGAGTCCTGCGAGGACTCGGATCAAGCACGGTGACTCGACGCTCGCTGATCATGTGCCGCGCGTCCGTCTTTGCAGTCCACATCGTCCCGAGGCGATCGATGATGAAGCGAGCAACTTGCGTCCTGCGCGTCCTGCTCAAGGCAAAATGTCAAGACAAGATCGAAAATACAGAAATTTGGCAATACAAAGTCCAGAAATAACTATCTGCCATTCTGTTTCAAACACACACAAACAAACAGCCAGACAAAGTAAACAAACACACAAACCGTGTCAGTAACGCACTCTCCATCTCAAGCCGTCGAAATGTGCCGTCAACGTCGAAAACCCAAACACAGACCAAGTGCGAACTTTGCGAGTCAATCGTAGAGTACAGGGATCCTTTGCTCAACAGCAAAGCAAGCTGTGGCTCATATTCTTCATTTTCCAAAACAATGCGCTTTTGCCCAGCTCTTGCAGACGCGTTCCAACACTTTCCAACACTTCTCAACCTCCATTGCATCTCAACTTGGATCTCATTCTATCTCTCTGCACAACACTCTTCTTGGCAACAAACTGCAAGAAGCAGACGATCGATCCAAGCAGCCAAACACAAGCAGTGCTCTGTGCTCGCGACTCCTCCACGAGTCAACCGGACTGTGCACAATCACGTCGTGTTAGACGCCACGATGTCCACCTTCACGCGATCATCAAGCACGTCTTGTGCTTTCAACACACCAATGGCCATACGATGAGATCACACTAGTATGAGCAGCGCCACTTTCGTTGGCAAACTGCACTCGGCAGCACGCACTGTGTCCACAGTGCGTCGACATGGCTCTCAAGTCGACAACGCATGCTACGTAATGACGTACTGCTAGCCGCTGGCACTTGATCTTGCTGTTAATGGTATGACCAGCCTTCTCGCATGCATGTGCTGTACCAGGCTGAGCCGAGTGAGAGAGCTTTGTGGAGCGCAGTCTCCAGGATCAGCAGACTCGAGCTTCAGAACGACACGACGTTGTGCACACCAAGACCGAGCTGTCGTTGCCAAAGATCGCGTCGCCTGTTGTGAGGACACGCAAAGAGACCACACACTGCGTGACACTTGCTGCATCGCCCGGTAGTGTCTTCGTGCATGCATGGACGTGTGAGTGAGCTGTCAGTGAGCTCCTCGAGTCTCAACGACGACGACAATGTCTCGGTCGCGCGCCGCTCGTCTGGACTCTACAGTGTTGTCAGCTTGCTGTCTGCACGAGTGTGTGCGTGCGTGCACATGACGCGTTGTTGACCAGTGAGCCTGCTCTGGCTGGCAGCATCATCTACGGACGCTGTTGTTGGTGCTGGTTGACAATGACACTGGTCATTCTGCAAGTCACGTTGTTGTGCTCATACCGACTCGACCCACGCGCCCTCACTTCCTCGCACACTTGCTCTCTCGCCGTCCAGTCTCCACCGCTCCGGTTCATATTGGAGCCACACACACATCTCACGCAATGAAGACCCAGCACCTCATCGTCCTCGCTCTCGTTGCCGCACTTGCCAGCGCTGTTGCTGTCGTCATCGCGTACGACGAGACCACTGCGTGTCCGTCCACCGAGCTGATCAAGCTCGCACCTCTCGTCGACGACGAGAACGTCGCCAAGTGCTGGAGCGAGTCGACGTGGGAGATGCTCCCGCCTGCAGGCTACCCGACGGACGCCCAGCGCGTGCTCATGTGCGACTCGGTCGCGTGCTTCAATGTCATTGCTGCATTCAAGCGCGCGAACGTGAGCGACTGCTTGCTCGCCGTCGGCGACGTCCAGTTCAACGCCAAGAAGCTCACAGACGAGTTCGAGCCGAGCTGCTACCACTAAATGCGAGGGAGCGAGTGTAGCGAGTGTGGCGAGAGTGGCGACGCTGTCTCGAGAAGTGCGCTGCAGCTACTTCAGTTCACAACACAGCACGACACAACACGACACAACACGACACGACACAACACGACACGACACAACACGACACGACACGACATAACCCAGAACACTCGACATGACACAAGCGTGCACTGCCACTGACGTATCGAGTCGACGAGCAGCAGAAGCACGCGCGTTTGTCAGTGAGAGCAGTCCGTCGTAGCAGCAGAATCAGTAGCAGTAGGAACAGGAACAGGAGAGTGGCAAGTACGTCAAGTCACGCACTCGTGCAGACACAGAGGAGAACAGTGGGTAGCAGCTCTCAGTCGAGAGTGGAAGTCTCGACACTTGAATGAGACCAAGAGAGCAAGCGTAAGCGTTGACAGTCAGACAGTTGCGATGGTCGTGGTGGTGACAACATGCTCCATCCACCCTCGGGAACGAAGTCGCTTGGAACTCGCTGTCTGGTTCAGGTGCTGGGGCAGAGCACTTGGTTTCGAGTCTTTGAGGTTAGCTCGGCGTCGTTGTTTGCTATAGTGATGGAATCAAGGTTTTGTGCGGTTTGCGAGTTTGATAGCGATTAAAATAAGGTGTGTTGATTCTCAGTATCATAAATCAAGTCGATGCGTTTGATAGATAAAAAGTATTGTGTATAGCATTTATTTGCTGGTATTGTATCCGTGCAGAGTGTTGGACAATCACATAGTTCTGTCTGTAACAGTACGAAACACTTGGATCGCTCTGTGATACAAATAAGCTTTTGTTTTAAGCTGCTATGACGTGTTTTTAGCTCGATAGTGAGATCCTCATTTCGCGTTACCTACTCATAATTAGCCCATGAATTGGCTGCTGCAGAGAAAATTTTAGACGTCAGCATACAAACCGAGCAAACCAAAGGGGGGCGGGCCATCGCGAGACGAGCGCAGAAGACCCAAAGCAAGTCGTACGAAGAGAACGACCGACCACCCGCTCTCGGCGTGTGCCCACTCGCGTGCGCGCTCGCTGTCTCGATCTCTCTAGCTCTCTCTCTCTCGACCTCGCCGCCGCGCGTCTCTCGCTGTCTCTGCGAGCGCCGTTGCAAGCGAACGCTCGTGCGTCTCGACCGCTCGGCCGCGCGGTTCTTTCTCAATCGCTTGTTCACACTCTCTCGAGTTGTCAGAGCACAGAGCGCTCGCACCATCCATCAGCAGCATCAGCAGCAGTAGCCTCTGCGTGTCGTGCCATCACAGCAAGAGCTCACGTCCATCCATCCATCCATCGCATCCACTGACCAGCGCCGCCTCCTCCTCGTACGCGTGGCGACATGAGCGGCTCGTCGTCTGCAGTCTCGGGCAGCAGTAGCAAAGCGGCACAGAAGCATCTGTGGTCGCCGTCCGAAGTCGCTGAGCTCACGGCTGCAGCAGTCGCTGCGATGCCGACGTCGCTCTCACAAGCCGCGAATCTGTCGCTCACGACCGCAGCCGCAGCTGCCGCAGTCGCGGGCGTCGGGAACAAGAAGCTCTCGACGACGCACCGCACGGAGAACGGTGACATTGTGCACCACCAGCAGTCGACGCACCGCGGGAACAACGCGACGCTCGTGACGTCGACGACGACGACGATCCACCACCATCTAAGCGGCGCGCTCAAGCCCACGACCACGACGACCACGACGACGTCGGTGCAGCAGCAGCAGTTCTCGATCCATGCGCACACGTCGTCGACGCACAACAGCAGCCACGGGCACCACCACCACCACCACCACTTGCCGCCGCCGTCGCTCGTGAACAGCAACCTCTTGCTCGCGAACGGAAGTGCGCTCGTGCCGTCGTCTGCTGCGGCGGCGGCGCTCGACCCGGCGCTCGTGGCGGCGAACCACGCGAGTCTCGTGGCGTCGCCGAGCTTCCAGGGCGATCTGAACAAGATCGACCTCGGTCTCAACTCGGACGACGCGGACGTGCAGCTCGAGGCGGCGAAGAAGCTCCGCGGACTGCTCTCGTCCGAGCGCGACTTGCTCATTCGCCAGGTACGATGCGTCGCTAGCGCTTGTCCTCATGAGAAAGAACTGACTCGGTGGCTCTGTGCCTCTTGTGCGTAGATGCTCGATAAGAACTGGACGCCGCGGCTGATCAAGTGGCTGCGGCTGCGCGATCGCCCGACGCTGCAGGTCGAAGCGCTCTGGGCGCTCACAAACATTGCGGCCGGCGCGACCGACAACACGTCGGTGCTGCTGCAGAACGGCGTGATCCCGACGCTCGTGTCGCTCTTGGACTCGTCGAACGAAGAGGTACAGACGCATCCTGTTTGCACTTGACTCGCAGTCAAACGAACGAACCGACGCGCAGTCGCTCACTGCTCGCCGCGCCTCCATCCATCGCTAGGTGCTCGAGCAATCGGTCTGGGTGCTGGGGAACCTCGCAGGCGAAGGCTCTGCGACGCGCGACCTCGTGCTCAGCGCCGGTGCCCTCGCACCGCTCGTGAACAACCTCAAGAAGACGCCGTCCGATCGCTCGTCGCTCCTCCGCATCCTCACGTGGACGCTCAGTAACCTGTGCGATGGCCAGCCGCGGCCCGTGTTTGACATCTCGATCATCCTCCCGTCGCTTGCGAAGGTACGTGCGTGTGCGTCTGTCGGTCTTGACGTGACTGTCACTACTGGTGTTCAAAGACTCATCAATAGACAATCGCTCGCTTGACGCGATGCGTAGATGCTCACGAGCGCCGACACGGAGATCCTGAGCCACGTGTGCTGGGCGTTCTCGCACCTCTGCGACGGCCCAAGCACGCACATCCAAGCCGTTGTCGACTCGGACGTGTGCTTTCGGCTCGTGGAGCTCCTGAGCCACTCGTCGTGGCGTGTGACAAAGCCCGCGCTGCGCGCGATTGGGAACATTGTGTGTGCCGAGGACGACCACGACTACACGCAGCACATCATCGAGTGCGGCGCAGTGCCGTCGCTGCGTCGGCTCATTGCGCACTCGAACCGCGAGATCCAAAAAGAGGCGTGCTGGACGCTGTCGAACATCGCTGCCGGGACTGTCGACCAGATCCAATGCGTGCTCGACTCGGGCTGCATCCCGTCGCTCATGGGCCTGGCGTCGTCCGACGCAACGGACGCCGAGGTGAAGAGCGAGGCGTGCTGGGTCGTGCTCAACGCGACGTCGTGCGGCTCGGACAGTCAGATCGAGTACCTCGTGAACGAAGGGTGCATCCAGATCTTAGGGAACTTGCTCGAAGAGACGAGCATGGTCATGATGGCGCTCGAAGGGCTCGAGCGGATCTTACAGGTAGGCGAGCTCGAGGCGAAGCGCACGGACGCGCCGAACCCGTACGCGAGCTTGATGGCGTCTGCGAATATAGAGACGCTCGTGTCGCACAAGTCGGCGACGGTCGCGAAGCGCGCGTCGCGGATCTGGCAGACGCACTTTGTCACGTGCGCGATCTGCATGGGGCCGTTCTCGAAGCACTCGAGCGACACGTTCTTCTGCGACGAGTGCAAGTGCAACGTGTGCAAGAACTGCGACTGCACGGTGTTCCACCTCAAGTACCAAGAGAGTCTGTGGCAAGAGGAGACGGCGAAGGAGACGAGCGAGAAGCAAGCGAAGCAGGCGTCGAAGCGCAACAAGCGGCAGAAGAAGCGGCAGCGCACCAAGGAGCGGAAAGCTGCGCTCGCGCGCAGTGGATCAACGGGCTTGCAAGCGCACAAGGCGCTGCCAACGCCGAGCGGCGGCTCGAGTCGCCGCAAGAAGAAGACTGCAGCAGCGAGCAAGCAGAGCGGCCACGTGAGCTCGTCGTCGGACGGCGACGAGTCGCATTCGCGCACAGGCAGCAGTCGACGCACCGGTGGCGACTCGGACTCGGACGAGCACGACGACGACGGCGAGTACGAAGAAGAGGACGACGACGACGAGGACGACGACGAAGACGAGCGCGAGGCGGCGACTGCTGCTGCGACGCGCGCTGCCGCCGATGCGTCGTCGTACTTGGCGCTCGACGAGATGATGAGCGTGAATGACAAGTGGGTGTCGTACCTCCAGAAGACCGGCTCGATCATGGCGCTAGCCGAGCGCCTCGACTTGGAGGACGACAGTCTCTGGACCGTGGCCGAAAAGGACAGAACGGCGATCCACGCGTAGAGCCTGCGTGGCCACCGAGTCTAGTCTGTGCGTCGTCGCCACGCGTCGCAGCAGCGATTGTCAAAGTCAACGCCGTCGTCGCGATGTGAAGCCGACGAGAAGAGACGCGACGTTGGCGGTGGTGCGTATGTGAATGGCCAACGAAGACGCACGCGCGCGCGTGCAGCTCCGAGCGTCCGTGGCGTCGTGGCGTCGTGAGCACGTGACTGCGACGCGTGCACTCCACTCGAGTCCGCCTGCGACGGACGTGTCCCAATGAACAAACCCACTTGCGTCACGCTTCTCTCACTCGCCGAGTGCATCGCTAGTTGACTCGCTCGCTCATTGACTAACTCTCAACGTACGCAGGACAAGGTCCTTCCTGTCGCCAATCGAGTGACTCGATGATGATCAGCGACGTCCTCACTCTTGCGTCAACTCTGTCGGGACTGAGTCGTCGCTCGTACGCAGAGGCAAATGCCAAGCACTAGACTCGCACCAACCGACTCGAACGCAAGAGGACGCGAGCATCAAGCGCCACTCGCACAGACGCCAACAGGATGACGACTCATGCGCAGGAGGACGACGCACGCAAAATAGTCCACTCGACTTCCTTCGATTCATTATCAGAGAGCACGAGGCAGCGGCGCGCGCAGGCGAAGCCAGCGACCTCGCGCCGCAGCGCATGCGACGTCACGAGTCCATCGCCACTACCGCCGCCATCGCTACTACTCTCTGCGTCGCTGGGGCTGCGCGGCAGTCGCCAGAGCGAACACAAGAGGCCGTCGTCGGTGTCGTCGTTGGTGTCGTGGAGAAGAACGGGGGCGTCGCGCCACTCGCTACTCGCGCGTCGGAGCGCCGCGCGCTTATTCCGTCTTCTTGCGGTACTGGCAGCCGTCCGTGAGGCGAGCCTTGCCGCCCGTCGGCTGGCAGAGCATCACCGAGCACGAGCCGCAGAGCACGACCGTCTGCGCGTGCGAGAACACCGTCGTGCTGTTGGGAGAAGCGATAAGAGGCGCGCAATGGGTCAGTACGCTGGTTTGAACGAGCGAATGACTGGCGCACAGGAAGAAGAGCAGGCGGAGAACTCACATGTTGAAGCAGCCCGGGCACTTCACGTCCATGAAGTACGAGTTCGGGCTCTGTACCAGGCGGCGAAGCTTGTGCTTGGAGGCTTCCTCCGAGGCAGATGGGTGGAGAAGGTCACGTGGCTAAAGACACAACAAAGGCAGGAACGTTAGCGAACACTGCTCCGACTGTCTGGCAGGTTGGTGGTGGTGAGTGAGTGCTGCGGCATGGCAATGGCATGGCGACCGCGTGTAGTGAGCTCAGCGTCGAATTGGTGCTGCTGATAATGATAAGCGGCTTGCTGCGAATGAGACTGCGCTGTGTCGAGACCCCGTCAAGTGGGTTGACGAGCTGCCTGTATCAATGGCGCTGTTTGTGGGTCTGTTGCGATGCCGTGCGCAGTTGTCCTGTCGAGTCGGCTGCATTCGTGTCGATATATGCGCATTGACCACAGCGAGTGGAGCGGGAGAGTCCGCGTCATGCTGTTGCTGCTGCTGCTGTTCGCGCACGCGTTCATTGTTGATGCTGCCATTCGTCTGCGTGATGCTTTTCATGCGCTGCTCGTGTAAGTCGCGACGCTGCTGCTGCTGTTGTTTCTGCTGCTGTTTGCTCGCATCCGCTTCGAGCTGCTCACTCTGCTCGCGATGCCATGCCATCGCGCACTTGCGCACACACGTCTCGCTCACGAGAGGCGTCGATGCACGCACCATATTGTCCGAGCTGTTCTAGATCCGCAGGAAGAAGACGAGTGGTTTTCTCTACATTCGCGAGTGGGTTTCGAGCGCGAGCGGCCAAATGAATGGGCAGCAGCACGACAGCATACAAACGCCGAGTCAACCATACAATTCTCAAGTTAGCGGTCCCGAATCCCTCACTTCGATCAGTATCAGTCGCTCGCACCACTTTCGTATACAAAAACAAGTCACAATTCCCGTCTTGGATTGTTGAAACGCATTCGATGCTTTGATTCGCTTCATTCAATAAATTATTCAAGACGTTGAGACGAATACATGCCTCGACTTGGTTTTGATGAAAAGTGCCGAGCCAACATGCTCGCTCTCGATACTTGCTTTTCAAAACGCCCAGCACTTGCACACAACGCTGGACATCGTCGCCATGAAGCTCCGCTTTTGCGACGGCGACAGCGACAGCGACGACGACGGCAACGTCCGTGCGGTCCTCGACGCGCGCACTGCCTCAACGGCACACCTGCAGCGCGCGGTGCACTGCGACAGCAGCTCGCACACGCCGTCGCCGCGCTGCAATCGCTTTCGCGCGCCGAGCCTCAGCGAGTCGGCGACCGAGTCGAGCGACGACGATGATGACAGCGACGATAATGACAGCGAGACGCTCGCGCTCGGCTCAGCGCTCTCGTCTTTGCACGTCGCGCTCCTGAATAGCAAGTCACGTCAAGGTACATACACATCCAATTCGTTGCTTGCCGAACTGCAGCGACTTCTGGCTCATGCTCACACGCACTATTTGATCTGTCTCTATCAACCAATTCGATGCCACTGCGCCATGGTCCGCTCTATCTCTCACATACACAACACACACGCAGAGCTCCTGCACCACGTCGAGCGCACGTGCGAAATCAAAGCCGTCCACGCAGTCAACTCGAGTCGCGCGTACCAATTGCTGTGCGAGACGCTCCAGCGCGCGCGCGCCGACGCTGAAGCGAAGCTCAAGCGCGTCGACGCCACGCAGCACGACGACGCTGCGTTCCAAGTGCTGCTCCGCAAGGTAGATGCTTGTACTTGTCCACTCGGTAGTATTGCTGCGGACCAAACACCTGCCGGATCTGCTACTGCGCGTCGCTCTGTCGTAGAACATCGAGCTCGTGTCGCAATCAGCTCGAGCACTCAGTCAGGTCAGTGCCTACGCGCAGTCTCTATATGGGCGCCTACGTGCCGTCATCGAGACGCCACAAGACTTGTTAAGAGACGCACTGACGCTTGTGCGACTGTGTCTCGACTGTGCAGCGCCGCGGACGCGACCGGTCCGTGCTCCAGGCCGTCGAGCAAGAGCTGATCGCGTACCAGCGCGCACTCGCAGAAGAGTCGAAGGCGCAAGCTGAAGCCCGCGCTCGTGAAGACGCCGCGCGGCAGCGCGAAGCAGACGCACGTGCGAAAGCGCAGCAGGACGCAAAGGATCGCGCAGCAGCGCTCGAAGCGAAAGAAGTGGCAGCGCGCGCAGCCGAGACGCGCCGTCAAGCGGACGCTGCGCAGGCAAAAGCTGACGCGGAGGCCAAGCAGCAAGCGCTCGAGGCAGAGCAAGAGGAAGCTGCGCGCGCTGCAAAGCAAGCGGCGCTCGCCAAGAAACAAGCAGAGGCCGCGGCGAAGCAGTTTGTCGTCGACGCGAAAGCGCGCGTTGCGCGTTTGGACGCGATCCACGAACTGTCGAAGCAGATCTTGGCGAATCCGGACCCTGCGATCAAGAAGATCCGCGTCGACATCAAGCTCCAGGTGCGTCGAGTGACTGTGGCTCTCTCTCTCGTCATTGTTCCTCTTGGTCTGGTCTCAGTCGCATGAGCCAGTAAGGGACTCACTCGACTGTGGCGTGGTGCGAGCATAGGCAGGAGCGTGCAACCAGATCTCCGCCGCGCCGTCTGCGATCAAGAACATCGTCGACAAGATCCACGCGCTGCTGCAGGTACGAGCACTCGCTTGGATGTCCCTCACCGTGTTTGAGCTCTTGTCCTCAGACTCGCTCCTGTGTGTCTGTAGACGGCGAAAGCGTCGGGCGAGAACTACTTCCGCTACGCCATGGACCTCGTGGCGACGAACCTCGCCAAGCAAGCGCGCGTCGTCCTCGACTACAAGTGCGTCCTTTGTGTGCCTGCGTCTGTCGCTCGCGCGTGTTGACATGAAGACTGACGCGCCATGTGTGACACGTGATGGGGCAGGTCGTGCTACCCCGTCGCGCACGTGATCACAATGTCGTGCGTCCGGACGCCAGAGCTCACGGACGTCATGCTCGCGTACTTCCACAAGCTGTGCGTGTTCACGATCCCCGAGAGCCCGACGAAGACCGCGAGCCAGAGCGTCGCGGACTACAAGCGCGCGTTGGGGTTCGAGCCCGCGGTCGGCGACACGTCGGACCCCGACGGCCTCGAGCACATCACGGTCTACACGAAGCGCATGACGATGGTCGTCGCCGTCCTCGCAGCGGTGATGCAGACCGCGCCGTACGACAACAGTCCGCAGCCCGCGGGCCTGGGCATCGGCGACTGCTGGGTCTGGATGGCGCGGCTCGTGAACGAGCCGCCGCACCTCATGACCGGTTCACTCTTGCTCACGCTCCTCGAAGTCGCGGGCTTCGAGCTCCTGCGGCAGTACAAGTCGCAGTTCCACAAGCTCCTCGTGCTCATTGCGCGCGACGTGTGTCCGCACTTGAGCAAAGACGCCAAGACTGGCGCTGCGAACGCCGCGGGGCAGCTCGAGATCCTCATCAGTCAGTACCAGGCGAACGGCTGTCGCTTGACGGAGCCGGACGGCCGGAAGCTCGAAGAGACGAAGCTCACGGCCGCAGACGAAGAGAAGACGGACCACGACAGCGGCGGCGGCGGCTATGGCGGCGGTGGTGGTCGTGGCTACGGCGGCGGTCGCAGTGGCGGGCGTGGCGGCCGAGGAGGACGCGGCGGTGGCCGAGGTCGCTGGTGAAAGTGTGACGAACGACCATCGCATCGCTCATCTCATCACGCACTTAGCAGAGCGACTGACCGTGTCGCTGATGCGCAAGAGCGGCGGCCGTCGCATGCTGAGGATGCGCGCAATACACTAGACACACGCACGCGAGCGCTCCATGCAAGGCGTCGTTCGTCCATTGATGGCGCTCGAGGCGTTCGGACGGCTGCTCTACACACGACAGACTACGTGACTGACTGACTGGCTCAGAGGCGATCGCGTGGGTGGCACTGCGCGCGTGTGCGGCGCTGCCTGCCACGCACCGCCTTCACCGTCTCTTACACGCGCGCTCACTTGCTCCCGAGCGTCGGCATGACCGTGCCGTACTGCGTCTTCTCGTTGTACTCCCACTGCGCCGTCACGGTCTTGATCTGCGTGTAGAAGTTGATGCCCGACTTGCCGTAGAAGTTGATGTCGCCGCGGATCGACGCGCGCGAGCCCGTGAACGAGAACATCGGGAGCGGCACTGGGATCGGGACGTTGATCCCGACCTGCCCGACGTCGATCTCGTGCTGGAACTTGCGCGCCGCGGCGCCCGACGACGTGAAGATCGACGTGCCGTTGCCGTACGGGTTGTTGTTGATGAGCTCGATCGCCTCTTCGAGCGTGTCGACCGACGTGCACACGAGCACGGGGCCGAAGATCTCCTCCGTGTACGCAATGTTGTCCGTGCTCACGTTGTTGAGCACCGTCGGGCCGACAAAGTTGCCGTTCGGGTACTTGGCCACCTGCACGTTGCGGCCGTCGAGGAGGCACTCGGCGCCCTGGTCAATACCCGACTGGATCAGGCGCTCGACGCGCTCCTTGGCGTCGACCGTGATGAGCGGACCGACGTCCGTGCCGGCCTCGAGCCCGCCGTTCACCTTGAACTCCTTCGCCTTGGCGACAATGTCGTGGACCCTAGGGACACAAGCACCAACAGTGCAGACTTAGCGAGAGCGCTCGCACACAACGACAGCGAGCAGTAGCGTGCTGCGCAACGCACCACTCCTTGGTCTTGCCGACAAACACGACGACCGAGAGTGCCATGCAGCGCTGGCCGGCAGCGCCGAACGCCGCACCAGCGAGCGCACCGATCGCCTGCTCCTTGTCGCAGTCCGGCAGGATCACAGCGTGGTTCTTCGCGCCGAGGTTCGCCTGCACGCGCTTGCCGTTCGCACTGCCGCGCGCGTGGATGTACTCGCCCGCCTGGTTGCCACCGACGAACGAGATCGCCTTGACCTCTGGCGCGTCGCAGATGAAGTTGACCGCGTCCTGCAACGTGTCAAGACGTACGAGTGGTGGTGGTGAGTGCGCGTCCTCGCGACTCGCGTCGGTCCATCGCACGAGTCAGTCAAACGTACGTGAGCGCCGTGGATGATGTTGAGGACACCGTCTGGGAGACCCGCCTCCTGCGCCAAGCGAGCGAGAATCTATCGAGACGCACGAGAGAGCACGAGTGAGTGCGTGAGTCACTTGGTCTCTGCGTGTGAGCGACACGGTCGCTAGTCATAGAAGTGCAACAAGACGCACCATCGCGGCGCCTGGGTCCTTCTCCGATGGCTTGAGGATGTACGTGTTGCCCGTGACGATGCCGACTGGGAACATCCAGAGCGGGATCATCGCTGGGAAGTTGAACGGGCAGATGCCTGCGCACACGCCGAGCGGCTGCTTGTACGAGTACGTGTCGAGCGAGTTCGCGAGGTTCTCGGACGTCTCACCCATCATGAGCGTCGCAGCGCCGCACGTGTGCTCCACGACCTCTGTGAATCATCATCATCATCATCAAGCAGAGAGGCATGGGCAAGACAGTGAGTGCGAGCGTCCAGGACGAGCACAAGAGGCAGCGATCGCGATCCAATGGACGCACCGAGGCCGCGGAAGATGTCACCGCGCGCGTCCGCGAGCGTCTTGCCCTGCTCGTTCGTGATCGAGTGCGCGAGCTCCTCCGTGTGCTCGCGGATCAAGTGCTGGAACTTGAGCATCACGCGCTGGCGGTGCTGCACGCCGACGTTGCGCCACGTCTTGTACGCCTCGGCCGCAGCGTCCGCGGCTTGCTGCATCTCCTCCTTCGTCGCTTGCGGGACCTTGCAGATCACTTCGTTCGTCGCCGGGTTGCGCAAGTCGATCCACTTGTCGGTCTTCGACTGCACGAACTTGCCATTGATGAACAGCGGCACCTTCTCCTATAGGTAGCGAGCACATAGGCGATTGCACAAGCATAGGGTGTCAGCTAGCGCTTTCAACATTCACTACGTCATGCTTATAGCGAGCGCACGCTCCAATGCGCTCGGACAGATCGGACAGATCACCAGCGTCGCATCGCTTGAAAGATCCAATCAGTAGATACGCAGTCAGAAGACACACTTACCACCGAAGCCGAGGAGAACGCGCGCGTAGCCGTGAGGCGCTGCTGGTGCTGGAGGCGCGCAGCGTGGAGCGAGGCGCGGCGGAGCATCGTTGCTGCTGTTGCTGTGGTCGTGGGGATGTGGGAGCGGGGCGAGCGAGGAGGTGGCAGGCGCGGACGCGAGCAGGCGGATTTGGGAGTGACGCTGCTTCGAGACCTCAAACTCGAAGCGCGCTCCTTCAGCCGAACGTGTTTGGACGAAAAGCGCACCGCGCAACTTCAAGTACGAATCGAGTGTACTGCGACCGCACGCTTAGGTGCGAGCGCTGCAAGCTCCCTCGTGCTAAGCCTCTCGCAAATAGAAGACACCTGCACGTGCATCTTGCGTGTCAGAGCGATTTGATCCTCGTCGTCGTGTAAAGTCCGAGGCGTCACGCTCCTTGAATGGCACTAACTGCAGGTGAAACGCAAGGCGCAATTAAATCGCAAACGTAAGTACAGTGTTTCGGGCCGAAAAGTACGAAATATCGCAGAAAATATCGGACAAAATACATAATACAAACCACGGTAGAATATGCGAATATATCCACCATACAGTAAATGTCCAGATAATATGACGCGCGACTACCGCGCCATCACCGACACGCACGTCGAGCAGGCGCGCCGCCTGGAACGCCAAGGGCTGTCTGTGCGAGCGATCGCGCGCCGACTTAACGTCGGTCGCCATCAGCTTGCACGGCGCCTAAAGCAACCGGTGCCCGCTCGAGGTGCCAGCGTGGCACGACCGTCGACGCCACCACTGCCGCCGGACTTGCTGGACGATCTCGTCCCAGCGAGTCCGAGCTCGTATGGCTTCTCGCCATTGCCAACACCACCACCATCTCCTCCACCACCATCTCCTCCTCCACCACCACCGCAACAACAACAACAGCAGCATAACGAGTTGTGGCTTGAGGAGCTCGACTTCCCTTGCGGGAATGTCGCTCCTCATCGCGACGCGCTCGACCGAATGCTCGCGTACCTACGCAAGGCCCAGTACAGCATTGATATTGCAGTGTTTGAATGGACGTATGCAGAGGTACACTGTGTTTTGTCTTGTTTCTTGCGTTGGCCTATGTCCTTACACTCGTATAGTTTCGCACATGCATTACAGAGATCATTCGAGCGAACAGCTCAGTGCGCGTTCGGCTGCTTACGAGCTCGAGTGAGCTTTCGCACGTCGACTCGCAAGTCTTTCACCTGCCGGAAGCGGTCGAAGTCCGATTTCGACAGAAAATGATTATCGCTTGTCCCAGACGCTTTGATCAGCGCTTTGTGGAAGCCTTGCTTCGACCACACTGCAAATACTAACTCGATGCGCTCAAGATGGCTCGTACCCAGCACTCAGCGGCAAAGATCAACCTCAGTATGCCAAAGGACCAACAGTCTCTCGAGGCAATTAGCTGCCGAGCTGCTTCAGCCTTCCAGCGCATGAGAAAGCTCAGCAAGAAGGACAGGGACCTCATGGTCAGTGTGCGCATGCGCGCAGACCACTCAAGCGGACTAGACGCAAGCAACGCAGTTCGTGAAGCTGTCGAAGCAGGGTGCGCACACATTAAAATGCTCGTCTGATCTCGTCGCGCTCGTGTCTACTCAAGCGCAACACACACCAGCACAACGTTATTGAAATACGGCAAAACCCTAGATGTCTCTGCAACTATGTAGCATTCGCTGTATTCAGCGAGCAGATTCGTGTGAAAAAAAGACAGGGGGCTTTTGATGTGAACGTATTCATTCACACATGGCGAGTCGAACGAGCCAAACCTAGCTAATTCATCCACCGTGTGGATGTGGCTAGTTCTAACTCATACCTACTACATCGAGGTGGCTCTAACTGAATATCACGCGTATATACATAAAACGCAAGCGCCTGAAAGTCTCGAGGTCATAAACGCAGGCAAGCGAAGGTGGTAAACAGTGTAAAAAGAGTGGGATCCATTGTGATTTGTCTAGACGAAGTTATGGTAAAAAAGAAGTGAAAAAGCAAGACAGCACCAAGCAGGATATGTGTGAGAGAAGAGGATGGGAGGGGAGTGTAGGGGGAACACTCTCTTGTGGCAGCAGCTAATCTATCGATCATCACACTGTGACCGAGTTCGGCAGTAGGTAAATCAACTTCATCTTTGACAGCTGGGTTTCGATACTGTAATCGAGGTGTCCGCAGCAGATGTTTATTTGCTGTGAAAATTCACGCTGAAATCAGTCAGCGACGGCTAATTTCTCGTTGCTTTTATTCAATAACGTGTATCTACAAGACTCGGATTGGTTTTTGATAGGGAAAAAATAGTGACGTAAACTAAACGTATTTTTGACATGAGCATACAAACACAGAGTGAAATGTGTATGACTTTTTGGCTGACGGGTAATTTTATATTCCTCTTTGTGATGTAAACTAAAAGTAGCAAGATTGTTTCGATCTCTCAATTTGAGTCTCCGCCCCTCTGTGCTCACCACACCAAGGTCCGTCCCTCCGCCCGTCATCAATCTCTCCCATGCCCTCTCTCCTTCACACATCAGCCATGCTATGGCTGGAGCTCCACTCGCTCACGCCTCTTGGTTTGGCTGTCCGTCTCCAGTTAGCGTCCTCTATAGACGCGAGATCGCCACTCTCCTCTAGACGTCGGACGCCGCCCAAAGACCCTCTTGACGCTTTCGTCCGCTCGTGCTCTCACCCATTGTAGTCTGACGTAAACTAAAAGTAGCAAGATTGTTTCGATCTCAATTGAGTGATCAATAGATTCGGTAACTCATTTTTCCACTATCATTTTTCACTATCAAAAAACGTTAGCGTATTCGTTTTTGGTAATATTTAGATCTCAGAGTTATAAAATTACTGAACAGTCAAAAAGTCATACACATTTCACACTGTGTTTGTATGCAAAGGCATAAATCCGACAGAAATCCGACCGGATAAATGGGAACGATAAACGCGTCTTTTGAAAGCGCCAGCTTCAGGCTCGGAAACGCTGTTTAAAGAGTGGCTCTTTTTCTGGCGAATTTTTCGTTCAGGGAACTCCGAAAACCTGCGATACCATATACCCATACAAGCCTGGGTTTCGAGAACCGGATAATATCTCTGCTCAAAATTTCACTAAGAGTGACGTAAACTTAAAGTCCGGTCGCATTGCGCTGCACATGGCGAGCGCAGCGTAGGTCGCGACCTTCAGCTCGTTCTTTTTCGTTGAGAACAAGCTCGACACGACGCTGCGCACCTGCTCGCTCTTGCCTGCGAGACAGTGCTTGGTGCAGCAGTCGACCATACGGTGTCGCTGGACCGCTGCGTCCACAGACGCGCCCGAAAGCAGCTCGACGAACGACTCCGGCGCAGCTTCAGCGCCAGCACCATCACAGTCCGATTGCGCGTCGTCGTCGTTCTCCACTTACACGTCGTCGTCGCTCATCGCGCTCTCAGACTCGCTGGTCGGCATGCTTTTCCTGCCTGCCTTGCTGTTTCTGCTTTCTCGCGTTTTTGGATTTGAGTGGGTCATGGTTGTTTATACATAGGATATGGGATGAAGTGCCTCGGATTTCTGGAGAAGCCCGAGGCTCGGTGCTTGGTGCTGGGGAGATCTGGAGTCTTCTGGAACTCTAGAGAGCTTCTGGAGCCGATCTGGAACGACCTTGAACGACCTTGAGTGCGCTTGAGCGTCTTTGAACGACCTTGAGCGTCCTTGAGCCGAAGATGAGTGGTCTGGGTTGCGCGAAGGGGTAGCACGCTTCCCAGGGTTGTGGTCAGTACCTCACGTTGTGTATCCCTTTGGTTCTTTGAATCTAAGCAAATCTCAAGCCTGACGGCAAGGATGCCTCGATCGTTCGAGCCTCCGGTAACGTGCCCTGGGTAGTCCTGTTTTTGCCTTGGTCTGGACTGGAGACCTTGCTTGGCGATACGTCACTGGGTTCCCCCGGAGCGTCGCCGTTCACGCTCTGGGTAGCTGGGTCTCGAGGAGCTGGAGGGCTTCTCGAGACGCTGGTGATCGACAAAGATGTGTCCAGCCGGAGCGTCACCGTTCGCGCTCTCGGGGACGTGCTGCTCAAAGATCTGGAGAGGTCTTCGAGCGCCTTGGTGATGAACGTGCAGGGTTCAACCGGAGCGTCACCGTACGCGCCCGCAGGAACAGGGTCAACCTCGAGGAGCTGGGTGCTTCTGGAGTTGTTCTGGAGAAGTTCTGGGGTTCAGGAGGGAATCTGGAGACGTTCTGGAGAACCTCGAGGGACTGGGAGTCAATCGGAACTTCGGGCCCGAGACTGGGGTGTCAACTAGGAGCTCGCGCTCTTCGGACGGGTGACTGGGAGGGATCTTCTCAACCTCACGCAGCCGGTTGTAGCTCTTCACTCGACGCTCGGTCCGGGTCCCAACGGCAAGCCGGACGGAGGCGCTCGAGTCTTCCTGGAGAATCGACCGGGCACGCACTCGCAACTCAGCAGCGGCGCAGCGACTCTGGGGATGTTCTGGAGAGTTCTCCGACGAACTGCGTTCGCAAAGACAGCTGGCGCTCTGGGGTGACCTCGGGCCTTCTCTCGGCAGCTCTTTTGCAGGTCGCTTTCGCAAAGACAGCAACGGCGGCGATCACTCCGAGGCTTGATGTTTCTGGGCTTTTTGGCGGCACTCTCCTCCTTGATCCAGCACTGAGCGCTTTTCAGCTCACCCGCGCCTTCTGATGTTGGAGTACACAGGTACACAAAGGAATATGGAATGCAAGCTGATGTAAGGCCTTGACTCACACACACAAGCGCCAAGTATACAGCAGGCAAATGGAGACGAGAGGGGGTTGAAGCCTCCCAAAGAGCCAAACGTCACGCCAAATGTACGTGCTCACGAGCCCGACCGCGTGCTGTTGTGCCAGCACTCTTGCTGTTGTGAGTAGACTTGGGAAGGAAGCGAGGACCAGAACGACTTGTGCTGAAGCTGGCAAATTGGGAAGTTTATTAGCTCTTATGTGTGCGCACATTGCCTAAGACTAGAACTGCTTTGCTCACTATCGGGCTCAAACTGCACAAGTGCTAGTGCGCTGCAAGTGCGCGCGCTTGGTTGCGTCTCGGTCGCTTGCGGGTTCTTGGGTTCAGCCTTTGCTGGCTCTTTGGTGTCGCGTCTTTGGGCTTGGAGACTTGGTCGATCTTCCGGACATCTTCCTGATCACCTTCCAGGATCGCTGTCAGAGTCGCTCGACTTGTCGTTTGTATGGCGCTGGAGTGTCGAGCCAGTGCGCGGGTGCCGTGCGCGTGATTGCTCGGTCGAGGATCGCGCGCTGCCGGCCGCAGGATTGTGGATACGTGGTACCACTCTCTGGCTTCTGGTCGGTGCCGATCCTTCAGACTCATTCCAGACATCGTCCAGGCGATCTCCAGGACTTAATGCTGTCGCATAGTCGTGGCGCCACACTGGATCTCTGGCGTGTCGCTGCCTGTGATCGGGAAACCGCGCTGTTGCTGGCGCGAGCCTAGGTCTCGATCCGGCAACGGGACGCGGGAGAGAGCGCGTAGTCGGTGGCTGCAGCTGGAGCGCTGGTGGCGAGCGCGGCACATGATCTGGAACAATCTGGAACGCGCTGGAGTAGACTGGAGTGGGTGGAGTCGCTCTGAGACCAAGGCAGCCATTTGCGACCGTTGGCTCGCAGAACTGGAGCACTATATCACAGATATGTGACACACAAAGACACACCTAAAAAAGACCTGACACGGCAAGTGCTGTGAGTCGTTTGCAGCGCTCACCACAACACAACACACCTTACGAACTTCAATACAAAACCTGGCGGCGTGTCTAATGCGACTAACATGTACGACAGCTGTACGTGAATGTGTGGGCAAACAGAGCGCTTTGCGATTTTCGACAACGTCTATTTCCGTGACGCCGTCGCAGCAGGCGACACCAAAGACAGCTCACTATCAATACTACTCTCGCATCTACAAGCCGCAAGGACTTTAATCGACATGTGCGTCTACGTCGGTATCACGACTGGTGTTATATAGTTGGCGTGCTTCTCGACGCTGCCCAGCGCGATGTGAAGGCGCGCCTCCTCACATACCGCGTCATGGACGTCGATGTACCGATGCAATGGCTGGCAAATAATATCGCTCAAATCAAGCTTGTGGACAATGGCGTCATGCACAACAAGGATCATAACACTTTGCTTGATCGTCAAAGTATCATGTCGTTATATAGCGATGTTCGTGCAGTTTGCTCTGATAGACAACCGCATCCTTGCGACTGGATCCTACAACTACTCTGGGGCGGCGACGACGAAGAATCGCGACAACCTCATCACCATGACCGTCCCAGACGCCAAACATCGGAAGGTGTTCGACTCCCTCTGGCGTGCGGCGCTTATCATCTCAGTTTCTGTTGAACACTCCGTTTCCTACCCTTGGGAGATCGTCGGCTCGAAGTGCACACGCGATGGCATGTCAAAATTCAGACGAAAATCGACGGTCTTTTGTTCAGCATACTCACTTCAACACATCTCGTTGTTGTTCTCAACACACGGCACGAAAACAGTGCATGTGTGAGTGTATGTTGGTGCTGCTGTTGGCAAAAGCACTACCGTGTTCGCCGCCACAACTGCGCATTGCGACCGAGAATAGCTTCCGTTGCTAACTCCAATGTACTTGGGTTCTTACTCACTTGCTCGAGAGTACCGTCGTGATGCCGACTTGTGTTACCAAACACCAGTCTGGTAATTTTCGACGAGCACGATAACTTTCGACATGTGTGCTTCGTTGATTTTGGCAAAGTGATCAAACGGAACATCCGAGTTGGTACTCATAACCTGAGTTGGTACTCATAACCTGTAACGGGGTAGCCGTACACAACCGCGCAGGTTACGTACCCGCGCGGAGCCTCTCTGTGGATATGATGTTGTGGAGACCTGAGTCTTCTCTATTTGGTCTGCGATCCTTTGCTGTTGGAGCCGCGCGCGGCCGCTTGCGCGTAGTTGTCAGAGCCAACGCACACAAGTATGACAGCACATGATCACATCGCGCACTCGCAGGATGTAAAACTGCTGATGTCAAGACTCATGAACAGAAGTTCTAGGTCATGAAGAACAATAAGACATGATTTGCACAGAATCTGTCTAGCTGGCAATATCTGCTCACTGAGCATAATTTGTCTGCTCTCGATTACATCACTATCGATATTTGAAATGATCCAGATACATAGTAAAATCAAGCTGTTTTTGGTTTGCCAGGCAAAACATTGGCGCAGAGACATCGACGTCGACGCCATGCTTCAGCGCGTACCATCGTCCGCGGCGCCGTCCGCGTCGCTGCTTCTGCAGCAGCTCGCTCGTCCGCGACGCGTGTCGGTTAGCGCTACGCGCGCACTGGCGCAGCGCCATCTCAGCGCTTCAACTCTCGCTGCGTCTCAGTCGAGTGCCGTGCTCTTGCGTCACCAGCACCACCAACAGCCGCAGCACCAGCACCAGCAGCTCTCTCTGACGCGTGCGTTCTGCTCCACGAGCAGCAGCAGCAGTGCTAGCATCGTGCCCAAGTCGCCGAAAGATGAGCTGTTCTTGCGTGCGCTCCAGACGTACTACCAGCGCGAAGGCCACTTCTCCGTCCCGAACGAGTTCATTGTCCCAACACCGAGCAGTGACGACGACGACAGCGACGACGGCAAGCCGCAGTGGCCGCGCGACACGTGGGGCATGGACCTCGGCAAGCGCTTGCGGCTGTTCACGCGCGGTCGCTGCGGCGAGTACAAGCGCGCAGTGCTCAAAGGCATTGGCTTTCCGTACGAAGACTGGCGCACGTACGTCTGGGAGCAGCAGATCCTCCCAGCGCTTGACACGTTCAAGGCGCTGGAAGGGCACTTGTTTGTGCGCCAGGCGTTCGAAGTGCCGCACGGCGACACGCGCTGGCCTCGCTCGACGTGGGGCTTCAAGCTCGGGAGCCACTGCCAGCTCCTGCGGCGCGAGAAGGAGCGGACGCTGCTGCCGGAGCAGATCGTTGCGCTCGACGCGATTGGGTTCATGTGGAGCGAGCTCGAGTGGAAGCGCCAGGTGTACTTGCTCCCGTCGCTCACGACGTTCCGCGCGCTCTACGGCCACAGCGACGTCCCCGAGAAGTTTGTTGTCCCGACAGACGACGCGCGCTGGCCCGAGAAGACGTGGGGCTACCGTCTCGGCCGCATGGTCGCGCTCATTCGCGAAGACGAAGAAGACGGCAAAGAGCTCCCGCCAGCGCACCGCCGCGACCTCGACGCGCTCGAGTTCTTTGACGCAGAGCTTCCGACGCGCGTGTGGCGCGCACGCGTGCTCCCAGCGCTCAAGACGTTTTTGCAAGTGCATGGCGACGCGGCGATCGATCCCGACTTTGTCGTCCCGAGCGAAGCACCGTGGCCGACCGAGACGTGGGGGATGCCGCTTGGCGACATTGTTGAGTGCATCAACGCCGACGGACTCTTTGCAGACGCGCTCGAGAGCGACAAAGCAGAGCTCAAGACGCTCGGGTACCGCTGGGACGCGCTCTTTGGCCGCTGGTCGAAGCAGCTCTTGCCGGCGCTCGAGTGCTTCTTTGAGCTCCACGACCACTGCGACGTGCCGCAGATGTTCATTGTCCCTATGAACGACCCGACGTGGCCGCGCGAGACGTGGGGCTACCGTCTCGGGAAGCAAGTCTCGCTCTTGCGGCGTGGCGGCCGCGACACGCGCGACGTCGCAGAGGTCCTGCCGCAGCTCGATGCCATGGGCTTTTCGTTCAACGTGATCGAGAGTGCATTCGTGGAGAAAGTGCTCCCAGCCCTGGAGGTCTACGCCCAGCAATACGGCGACTGCAACGTCCCGCAGGGCTTTGTCGTGCCGTCGGACGACACATGGCCAAAGCGGTCGTGGGGCATCAAGCTCGGCCACATCATCCGCAACATCCGCGGCCGGAAGCAGCACGCGGAGCAAGTGAACGAGCACCGCGAGCGACTGCTCGAACTCGGCTTTGTGTGGCGACTCAACCAGTCTGTCGAGACGACGAACCGCGAAGTCGTGAAGCCGTACCTCGAGATCTTTGCCGACATCTACGGCGCGCGCCAAGTGCCGCGGGACTACGTCATCCCGAGCGACGACGCGCGCTGGCCCGAAGCCGCGCACGGGTTCAAGCTCGGCGACTGGCTCCACCGGTACCACCAGCGCGACGCCGGTTTGCTGCCGTTCCAGACCAAGGAAGGACGCGTGGCGAACCAGAAGCGCCAGCGCGTGCCCAAGGCGACGCAGGGCCTCTCGCCTTTCCAGGACGCGTACTGGCGCGACGTCCTGCTTGCGTCGTTCGAAGTGTACGCATCGGTGCACGGCTCATGTGCCGACATGGACAGCGGCTTCCTCGTGCCGAGCGAACCGCCGTTCCCGCAGTCCGCGTGGGGACTCAACCTCGGCTTGCGTCTGCGCCACATTCGCCACGGCGATCGGTACGCGGAGGAGATCGCCAAGTACCGCGCGGATCTCGAGCGCCTCGGTGTGCTCTCGCCACAGGATGACAACGACGAGTCGAACGAGACGGAGCATAGCGACGATGCACATTCTGCTGACGAAGAAGAAGAAGCGCGACCATGAGCGAACATGCGAGCGTCTTTTAGACTGCAACGCACGCACTAGAAAGAGACAAAGAGATAGTGAGCGCAAAGGGATACGATCGAGTGGATGAATGGCAGCCATTTCAATCAACGCAGGTGTCAATCGCGTGGAGATACTGAAGAGCACTTCCAAGCGATAACCAACCAATCACAAAGAAAATCAGGGGTAATCATGTACAAATTGGCAGCTGTCAAAAACTAAATTTGACAAATGTTACATTCGTTTATGACAAAGTTTTGCTGAGTGAATGTAAAATACCATCATTACGACAAACATTCTGTTTATCCCTCAAAATCCGTCTTTCCTATTGTTTTGTGTGAGAAGGCGGGCGGAATTGATCCCAGGTTCGGTCTCCGGGTATGAATGTATGGAAATTGCGGACTTTGTGGGAGGAAATCCGTTTTCGACCTCCCCAAATCACCCACCCATCTTTTATTTCGTCGAAATTTTAAGTAGCATTTTGAAGTAACGAAGTAACAAGCCAAGTTATTGATAGGGACCTTCGACTGCCGCTGGATGATCTCCTCCATGTCCAAGAGCGCGCAAGCGGGCGTGCTGAGCGACGACAGCGCCGGCTGTGAGCACGCGTCGCCTCTGCGCCTCTCGACGCGGCATTGTCGTTCGTTCGTCCGTCGTCGCCTACGTGCTGTTGACGCGAATGCGCTGCGTGAGGTCCGCGTCGCTGCACTTCTTGAGCTGCAGCACCTTGTCGTTCATGTTGCTGTACGCGAGGCAGTAGCCCGTGTGCTTGAGGTGCTCGACCGCGAACTTGCTCGCGTCGTAGCGCCACGCCTGGTTGCGCTCGCCGTCGATGCACGCGTACGTGTGCACGCGGCCGCCGTCCCAGGCCTCGTACGCGTCGAGGCACTCGTTGCGCCACTTGGAGATGAAGCGCTTCGCCGCGGCGTCCCAGAACCACTGCTGGTTGTCCTTGTTGCTCACGCGCGCGCCGACAACCGTGTCCTGGTCCGTGGGCGTGAGCACGGCGTCGCCGAGGACCTCGTTGTGGATACGCACGCCCTTGGCGACGCTCGCGACCTTGCGCCAGACCTGGTTGTTGTTCGCGAGGTGGCACCAGTAGAGCGAGACCTTGCCGCTCGCCTGGTCCGCGTCCAAGCAGAAGCCCTCGTGCGTGAGGTGCTTGAGCTGCCCCGTGCTCGCGTCCATGCGCCACTGCTGGTTCGGCTCGTGCTGGTCGCACGCCCACACGTGCACGCGGCCGCCGTCCCAGCGCTCGTACGCGTCGAGGCACAGGTTCGAGTCCTTGGACTGCACGAGGTTGTTCCCAGGGTTGTACCACCACTCGGAGTTCGCCGCGCCGCTCGCGCCGTAGCCGATGCCCACTTCGCCGCCGTTGCGCACGAGCTGCGCGTAGTGCGTCGAGAGCGACTCCTTCGTGAAGAACCGCACCGAGCCGTCCCAGACCGGCGCCGGCGCCTCGGTCGTCGGCACAGGCGTCGGCGCCTCGGTCGTCGGCACAGGCGTCGGCGCCATCGTCGGGCTCGGACCTGCGCCCGGCGCCTCGATCGTCCACTGCTGGTTCTTGTTGTCCGGCGAGCAGCCGTAGACCTGGAGCTTGTTGCCCGCCGCCACGTCCGTGTCGAGGCACAGCCACGTGTACGTGCCGTGGCGCATGCGGCGCGTGCTCGGCTCGTAGACCCACTTCTGGTTCGGCTCGTTGTCGATGCAGGCGTAGAGCCGGACGCTGCCGCCGTCGTACGCCTGGTACGTGTCGAGGCACCGGTCGTTGCCCTTGGACCGGAGCGTGCTCGTGGCCTGGTCGTAGTACCACGTCTGCTGCTCCGCGAGCAGCCACGCGGCCTTGCTCGCGTCCGCCTGCATGCTCAGCGCCTTGTCGTCCTGCGTGAGCAGGAGCTGCGAGCCGACGCTGCGCACGACCTTCGGGTCGCGCGTGCCGATCCAGAGGCTGGCGAAGTTGGCCTTCATCGCGTACTGCTCCGTGTACACGCCAAAGTACCCCTCGATCTCGTGGTCGCCGTTCTGGACGCGCCAGAGCGAGTCGAACGCGACGAACCAGTAGTACGCAAAGCCGTGGGCCGTCGCCATTTGGTAAAAGTCCTGGAAGAACCGCGCCTGGTTCGCCGGCGACGCCACGCTCGCCTTCTTCTCGTCCACGCCCTGCGAGCTCCAGCCCGTCTCGCCGATCACGATCTGTTTGCCCTTGTCCGCCGCGATGAGACGCAGCGGCTTGATGCGGTCGAGCATCGTCGGCACGCCCTCCGAGATGTCGGCGCGCTCCCAGAACGAGAACTGGTTGATCGAGATGTAGTCCACGGCGTCCACGAGCTCCGGGTACTGCGTGTACGTGTCCACGACGTCGGCGATCGTGAGCGGAAGGTCGACGTTGCGGCTCCGGAGGTACTCGCGCACGCGGCGGAGGTAGCTCAGGGCCGCCGAGGCCGAGACGTCCTTGCGGTAGATCGCTTCGCTGCCGACGTGGAAGCCCGAGATGAAGTCCTTCGTGACGAGCCCGGCGTCAATGAGCTGCCCGAGCTTCACGATCTCCTTCTCGAGGTCGTTCGGGTCCGCGGTCGTCCAGACCCCGAGCGCGAGCTTGAGCCCGACGCTCTTGGCCGCCTTGGCGACCGGCAGGCCCTGCTCGCAGTCCACGAGACTGTAGATGCGCACGCTGTCGCTGAACTGCTTGATCGTCTCCATGTCCTTCTGGATGTCGGTCGCCGACTTGCAGCGCTTGTTAAAGTCGCCCTCCCAGTCCGGGCCGCGGCGCGAGTTGTAGTTGATGCCGTGGAGACGCACGTTGAGCGCGTCGACGGCGCTCAGCGCGCTCGCGAGCGCGAGCATCGCGACCGTGAGCACGCGCGGCGCAAAGATCTGCATCGTGCGTGGTGGAGCGAAAAGTCTTGGGAAGGACGAATCCTGCGTTCCAAGTGGCAGAGCTGGTTGGTATTCGTCGCACGAGCAGCAAGTGGCGGAGCGAGAGCAGTCGTAGACACAGCAGATGTGCGTGTGCGGCTGACTGGGCGATCGATCCGACGAAGAGTTGCTCGAGAGGCGAATTGGCGAATGGAGCTCTTCATCATCGTGCGCGAGGAGGAACTCGTCGTCGGTGTTGCGCTCGTCCGGACAGCCAAACAGACGACAGCGAGAGCGACCAGCTGCGAGGGACTCGCACCTGTTGCACACGCCAATTGTCGTGCGTCAGAGCAGACTTTTGCATACAAATCGCAAGTTCAAATTCCATACTGTCGTCTGATTGGCAACACGAACTCGACGTGACGGCATCGAGTCGGAACCTCAAGGACGGCAAAATGCGAATCCGAACTTGCCATTTGTATGGACGAATCCGTTCGAGTGCACGAAATCGTTCTGACTCCTTTTCTTGCTTTTGGATCCAAAAATTTATAACGCCACAGATGCTCGCCATGCTGGCTGCTGTCAGTGCTGGTGTCTTGGCGCTCTTGCTGTTTGTTGTCCTCGTTCGTTCAGCATGTGCTCGCGATCGAAGCTGTCGAGCTGAGTGTCGCGCGCGTGCAAGTCAATCCTGCCAGCGACGTAGTGCGCACGATCTCCATAACGAGCGCCAGTAGAAGCGCTGAACCTCATAGAGACACTGGCACGCACACACACGCGCTCTATCTCTCGGTGCAAAGAACACTCGCACAGACCAACACTGAACGTCTATCCGCGCGGCATCCTCGAACTCACGAGTCTCACATCTCAATGCCGGATCAAAGCAAGCGCAGATGCCATGCTCGCTTCTCGCCGCGCTACCTTGGACCTCCTTGTGGTCGTGGCGATTGTGGGTACATCGTAACTTGTGGATACAGCTTCACGGTCTCCAACGACGAGCTCATTCGCGAAGCAACCGCATCGAGCGCATTGCGAGCGAGAGAGCTGCGTTTCGCACAAACACCTTGAGCTCCAAGACCATGGGTAGCGGGTCGTCGCACCAACTCCCCAACATTGCGATCGTGCCGTTCACCAGTCCAGTCGCTGCTATCAGCGAGCGCTTTTGCCACAACGAGCTCTTCACGCTCCAGCAACACACGAGGTCGCTAAGCAGCACACTCACGTTCCGCAACATACACACTGGTGTCGAGAGCTTCGCAGTCAGGCACATGGAACCGCTCTCGAGTCGATTGACGCTCCTCGACAGCAACGGCGTGGCGATCATCAATGCGAAGCACAGGACGTTCTCGTCCAAGCCGATCTACTACGTCCATCTCGGCAGCGAGTACGACGCTGACGCGGTGCTCGAGATCTACGCGCGATATCACGGTGGACTTAAGACAGAGGCGTGCGTGTCGTTCATCGACCTCCGGACGCGCGAGCTGTGCGCGCTCGAATTTGAAGGACACTGGCGAAAGCGCATGGGGTACTTTTGGCTCAACCGCGGTGGCGGTGGCCACGACAAGCATGTGCCCGTGGCAAAAGTGTATCGCCCCGAAGGCGTCTCGCGGTGGGAGTACCGCATCGCGATTGCCCCAAACATGGACACTGCGCTGATCACAATGTTGTGCGCGATCTTAGTTCGGCTCGAGAGGCAAAGCGAGTAGTGCCAAAAGCAGGAGCAGCCACGAGCAGCTCGACTCAATCCTATGAACAATACCATATCCGAGGACGTCGTCTCTCATGTGACTCGATCGTGAGGATCCGCATTGTCAATGTCGACACCAGCACTTCGGCCGCTGACGTGGACACAAGCACGGACACCAGAAGCAAACTGCGACTGTGGAGCTGCTGCTCGTAAGCATTCGAGCGATCGCACGGACGCTCCGATGCGCTGCAGTAAGCAATCGGTTCGTCCTCGCTGAGTCGGCGCTCAGGCTCGGGAAGTGAATCGAATCGCTCGCACCGATTGAAGCGACGCCGGTGCTCTCGCATTGACTGGCCGAGACGCTCGAGCGTGTCAGCGAGTGACTCGCCTCTTCTTTGCGGACCCATGTGGCTCTGTGCTCGATCTGATTCGCACCGGTGACTCGGTGCTTGTCAATCCCTGACGATCGCTTCACGACACACACACGCGGTAGAACGGTGCACTCGCTGCGTCAGATTCATCCACAGGCTCCAGTGCGCACCGCTCTCGACTGGAGCCGCTAGCTCGCTCCGGTTCTGACCGCTCGTCGGTGCTCACTCACTTGCACGCTGCCTGCCTCTGTCCCGAACGAGTTGGAAGTGCAAGTGCTCGATCGATCACGCGCTCCTTTGGATCTCAGCTCAGGTTGCTGTTGCGACTCTCTTCCTCCTCCTTGTTCACGACGACGAGGTGCTTACTTATCAGCCGCACCGATCGCGCTTGCACCGCGACTGCTCTGCGCCAGCAAGTCGATGCTCGCTACTTCCACCGATCCCTCGCTCGCTCACTTCTCAATCCCCAGACACAAGCGCACTGCCCGGCTCGCCTGGACGCTCCGTACGATGCACCTCCACTCGACCATGCGCGCTGCGCTGCTCGCAAGTCTCGTCCTTGCGACCGCCAGCCCAACGCATGCTCGCTTCTTGCGCCAAGACGCCACGACGCCGACGGACTGTGTGCCACTGAATGGCAACGCCACCGCTTGGGACGCCGTGACCAAGTGCACAGACTACTACGCCGGGTTCGTCAACTCGGACGCACGCATCGCAGAGGGGTCAACGTCTGTGAAGCTCGCGATCGCACCGGACTCTGTCGCGTCATTCGATGCCTGTGCTGCGAACTGCTTCCTCAAGAAGAAGTGCCAGTGGTTCAAAGTCACGAGCGCCGCGGACGGAAGCAGCAAGACGTGCTCGTACTACCAGCACCTCGCGCTCTCGCAAGCAGCCACGACGTCAACGAGCGTCGCAGCGACAGTCAGTCAGTTTGGCTTTGTTCTGAGCAGCGACGGCGACTTCCTCAACGCCAACATCCAGAGCACGACCGGCATCTCGCAGCTCGGCGGCTACAGCTTCTACAAGACCGTCGACTCGGCGAACAAGGCCATTTCGATGTACATTGCGAGCCCGGACGCAGTGTGCGCCGCTGTGCCGCTCACGCTCTACCGCGCGTTCGCGATCACGTACCAGACTGCCGACATGATCAAGAAGGTCGCGGTTGGCACGATCATCAACTCCATGGACGCCAAGTTCACGCTCGATGCGTTCCTCACGTCGCTCAAGCAGGGCACGGACTTTGCATTGAGTGTCCCAACGGACGATGTCCAAGTGAACGCGAAAGGCGACGTCGTGCGCACGGGCAAGGCCGGGACGACGTTCGAGTACCGCCTCGACACGAGTGGCCGCGTCACAGTCGTCAAAGGGCGGTACACCTCGAGCAACCTCTTGCGCAAAGCGAGTGACCCGAGCGCAAACGCCGCAGGCACGACGGTGCGGAACCAGTACTGCGTCGCGTCGTACCAGCAGCGCTACAACGTCATCCAGCAGCTCTCAGACGCGACGTCCGCTGGCATTCCGTTCCAAGCGGGACACATGATGGGGTGCCAGTTCTCGAACCCGAACGGCTTCTTCAACTTCGTCCCGCAAGCTGCGAACTCGAACGCGCTCAACGGCTGCTGGTACAACACGGAGCTCTCGACCGCACGGCTACTCAAGATGGGCTGTCAAGGCGACATGCAAGTGCGCAACACGTACTTCCGCAAGCAGGGCGACATCTCAGAGATCAGTGCGCTCACGGGTCCGCTCCTTTCGCCTGCAGCTGCGGCGGCATTCTACACCACCGCTGGCAGCAGCGCGTCACTCGCGGTCCAGAAGCCGTGCGGCTTCTTCTACCGCCCCGTGAAGATGTCGCTCGACTTTACGATCAGTGGCGCCGACGCCTCGAGCCGCTGCGCTCTGCCGCTCGACACGATCCTCGCCCAGAGCGGCAAGTTCTTTACCGTCAACGCCGCGTCAGCATCGATGTCCATCACGCGCGCATTTGCGCAGTGGGCGTACGAGACGCCGCAGTTCAACCGCTTGCGCGGCATGGCAACCGCCGATCTGCGCACGAACCAGTGCTACGCCGAGACGGGCACGCTCCTGAGCGCCATGACGTTCACGAGCGACTTTGACCGCGTCTTTCTCAAGGTCAAGTCTATCGCTGTGACGTCTGTTGCCACGGCCACGTGTGTGTCGACAACTTCGACGGGCGAACTCCAGATCGGCGCATGCAGCACGACGTCGGCAGCTCACCGCTGGACTGCAGCGGCATCATCGGCGTCTCTGACAAATGGCGCCGCAACCTGCATTCGTACGAGCGCAGACGCGACGTGCCTCACACCTCAGTTCCGGTACACAAAGGCATCGGTCACGTTCAGCGGCACATCGGCGGATGTGAAAAGCGGCGACGAGCTCGTGGATGGACAGGTGGTTGTCGGTGCGAAGTGTCTTGTCCAGGACGGCACGACGCTGTCGTTCAAGACCGTGACGAGTGCGAATAGCTGTCTGACGCTCCAAGCGACGTACACGCTCGATACGAGCGCGATCGATGGCGACGACGACTGAGTGTAGAGTGTTTGCCGAACCGAAGTGCAATGAGTGTTTGCTGCACTGAAGAGCGTGTCAAAAGTGTAGCCATGTGGCTTTTGATTCGCAAAACAATCGTACTTTGTATGAACGCTTCAGTACGAACTTCAACCCATTTTATCTTGTTGTTTGTATGCATTATGACATGCGACACCTCGCTACAAATAGCAAGTGATTTGGTTGTGTACAGTGACGAATCGAAAAAGTGCGATACATAATCAACTGCGATGCGAAAGAGCTATACGGCCAGCGACGACGGAAGAAGATTTTCGAACACGTCGCCCCCTTCACATACAAACACACAGACGCACACAGACGCTCGCGCTCCCTCGTCGTCATCGCCATGGCTGCTGCTCCGTCGATCTACCGCGTGCGCACCGAGCTGCTCGGCCACGAAGGCGCAGTACGTGCACAGTGCGCGCTCTCTACCTCTTGCCGCCGAGCGTGGCTTTGATTGTGCACTAACCGACGGACGCGTGCGCTTGTGCAGGTGCGCTCGGTCAGCGTCCTCACACACGACGTCGTTGTCACGGGCGCGATGGACTCGACTGCCAAGTGCTGGCTCCCAGACAGCGACAGCCCCTCGGCGTACGTTGCGCTCGAGTCCGCGACGCTGTACGACCACGAGCACTGGGTCACGGCGTCGACGCCGCTGCCCGCTGGTACCGTCGCGGCGTGTCCAGCAGGCGGCTTTGCCACTGGGAGCATGGACAAGAAGATCCGCATCTACAGCGCCGACGGCACGCGCGTGGCAGTGCTCACAGGCCACGACGGCGGCATCACGTCGCTCGCGCTCTCGAGCTGCCGCGCGTACTTGCTCTCGGGCAGTTGGGACGGCACGGCGCGGGTCTGGGACCTCGCGACGCAGCAGTGCGTCCACGTCTTGGGCGAGCACGAGAACGGCGTGTGCGTGCTCGGGCTCCCGAACGGCGTCATCGTGACGGGCTCGACTGGTCGGCAGGTCGGGAACACGGTCGTGGACTTCCAGCTGCGCTTCTGGACGAACTTTGCGCTCTCGAAGACGCTCGCGGACCACAGCGGCCCGATCCGACAGCTCGCGCTCGTGCCCGACATCGGCTTTGTCTCGTGCTCGAACGACGGGTGCGTCTGACGCGCGTCCTAGCGTTGCGGACAGACAGACAAGCGACTAACTCGCGATGCGCGCGTGTCTCCCTCAGGTCGATCAAGGTCCGGACGCTCGACGGCGACGTCGTCGCGTCCATGGCGCATCCGCTCAACGCCGAGGGCAAGCCTGGCTTTGTCTTGGGCGTCGCAGTGCTCCCGAACGGCGCGATCGTGTCCGCGAGTGAGGACTGCACCGCGCGCGTGTGGTCGCCCGACGGCGCGCTGCAGCAGACGATCGAGCACCCGAGCGGTCTCTGGTGCGTCGCGAGTCTCGCGAACGGCGACTTTGTCACTGGCTGCGACGACAAAGTCGCGCGGATCTTCACTGCCGACGCTGCGCGCGTGTCGCCGGACGCCGTCGCAGCGTTTGAGCACGCGGTGCACGACGCGAAGCTCGTGCGCGAGCGCGGACCAAGCGGCGTCGAGATCGAGAAGCTCCCGGACTATGACCGTCGAAGCCACGTGATCGGCAAGTCGGACGGGCAGATCCAGATGTTCAAGCGCGGCGCGCGCGCGTGGGCGTGTCAGTGGAGCGATCCGTCCAAGACGTGGCTCGACGTACGTCGCGCACTCGTATCGCTCTCACAGGATCCGCAGTTGGCAACTCACGTGTGCGTGTGGCTCTGATGGATGGGACCGACAGATTGGCGAAGTCACTGGCACTGGCGGCAGCGGCGGCGTCGTCGACGGCACGGCGTACGACATGGTGATCCCAGTCGAGATTGAGCTCCCGGGCGGCGTGAAGAAGCTCGAGATCGGGTACAACCAGGGCGAGAACCCGTTCTCCGTGGCGCAGCAGTTCATCGACAAGCACATGCTCGAGCAGGGCTACTTGCGCGAGATCGCCGACTACATCACGCAGCGCGCGGGCGACTACCGCGCGCCAGTGATCGGCAGTAGTGACGCGCTCGAAGGCGCTCCGAGCAGCGCAGCGCCACCGCCGAGTCCGTCGTACAAGTACTTTCCAGTCGTACGTGCCTCGCACTCGAGCGAGGACGCGTGGCTGTGGAGTGCGAACTGGCGGTCTCACACTGGCGCCACTCCTGCTGCTGTCTCTAGGCGGGATACAACACGTTCGAGGCGACGAAGATCGGAAAGCTCATGACGACGCTGCGCCAGTTCAACGACAAGCTCCAGGCGAACGAGGTGCGTCGCTGCTGTAGAGACAAATCCGACGCGCTACTGCTGACTGACGCTTGTGCTGATGCTCGTCGTGCACAGAGCGCGCGTCTGTCTGCAGTGTCGGCCGTGGACCTGATTGCGCTCGAGCAAGTCGTGCACGTGGTGCAGGAGACGGCGTTCTACCACTCGAGCACGTTCGCTGCTGCCGAGATGCGCGTGCTCACGTCGCTCGTGCTCTCGTGGCCAGCGGACGTCGTGTTCCCAGCACTTGACCTCTTGCGCCTCGTGCTCGTGCATCCGCAAGGACCGAGCGCACTCGGCGGCGCGGCGCTCGTTGACATCGTCGGCCGCATGCTCCAGCTCGGTCTCCAAGAGGCGACTGCGAGCGGCGACGACGTGCCTGCGGCCACGCGGATGCTCGCGCTGCGCGTGCTCGCCAACATGTTTCTCCAAGACGCCGGCCGCAAGGCGCTGCTCGCGCGCAAGACGGAGGTGCGTGATTGACAATGTGGCCTTGTACTCTTGCTCTCTTTCTCTCGCTCACGTCTCTCTCTCTCTCTTCCGGTCTGCAGGTGCTGACGAAGCTCCAGGAGTTTGTGATCTTTCGCCAGAAGACGATCGCACTCAGTCTCTCGACCGTCTTGCTCAAGTACGCGCGCTCTCTCTGTCTCTTGCGCTTGTGTGTGGGACCTTCAGTGGACTGACGGACGGATGGCGACGTGTCGATAGCTTTGCGCGTCTGCACATTGAGAACCCGCGCGCGCTGACGCAGGACGACGTCGTTGCAATCGGCGCAGTCGCCGCCGTGCTGCTCAACGGCGCGTTCAGCGTCGAAGAGCTCGGCGACGACACGATCCTCCGCGCGCTCGTGACGATTGGGACACTGGTGCGTGCCATGCGCTGCACTAGTCAAGAGCATCGCCCAAATGACTGACGCTTGTCGTGCCTGCAGGCGCTTGGGACGTACCCCGAGGCGAAGCAGCTCCAAGCCGTGCACTTGACGATCTTCCTCGGCATGAAAGCGGCGTCCGTGACGTCGCCTGCCGTGCGCGAGTGCCTCGACGAGCTCCAGCTTGTGCTCTCGAGCTCGTGAGCCACCGCCGCCATCTCTCTATGTGTATGTACTAAAGACCCAAGACGTAACAACGACGACGACCGATACGACCGAGTGCGAGAGCGGCATCGCCGCCTCTGAGTCTGTGTTTGTGGGATACGAGGACGACGTGCGTCCTGGCGAGCGAGAGGCGACGGATCGCTTCTCTTTGTGTCTGTAGGTCGCGAGTGGCGCTTGTTTTGGTCTTTCGTGGCGGCGATCGCTGCTGCGAGCGATCTGTGGTCGTGGGTCTTGGGAGGAGGGGGCGACTGCGTTGGTGGCTCATGGGACTGGAGCGCGCAGTCGACTGCGATGAGAGTCGCGCTGGCGGCGGAAGATGGAAGATGCATCGATCGAGTTACGCAAAGAGTGCAGACATAGAGAGCGCAACGCGGCGAGGCGTTCGTCTGGCGGCGCTCGCGTCACGCAGCGGATGTTTGTGTCGAGAGGTGATGCTGAGCGGCGAGACGCGAGCGATGGATGGATGGATGGACGGACGACTGGACAGAAGGGGAGGATGCCTCGTACACGGCATTGGCATCACGGACCCGTGTAGCTCGTCGCGCGGCCGACGGAGCCGACCATAAGGTCGCGAAAGCGCAGACACAGCGGCGACGACACGTCGAGGCTCCGGCGGCAAAAGTATTCGAGTGACGACGCCGGCGCGTTCCACGACGGCGACGACGAGTGCGAGTGCGCAAGGCCCGCGTCGCTCGGCGCACCGGACGAGCTCGAGCGTCCGCGCGCGCAGCTGCTGAGCGCACTGCGGAGTGCCACGGACCGAGGGATCGTGATCGAGTCACTGCGGCTCGCACTCGCCGCTGTTGCCCCGAACATCGTCGCGTAGTCCTTCTTGAGCGCACTCGCGTCGCGGCCAAACGCAAACGACTTGGCGCGCTTCGCAAGCGGCCGAATGCGGCACGTCATACCCACGACCGTGTCGTCCATGCACTTGCGCTTGCGGCGGTCTGGCGCGTCGCAGACGTCAGCGCGGCTGCACGCGTACAGGAGCGTGTCGGACGCTGGCGGCGGCGTGTGGCCGCACTCGTTGCGCGGCGGCGGCGCAGAGACGCTTCGCAGTGGCTTGGGGCAGTACTCGCGCAGCTCTTCGTCGTCCTCATCGTCGTCGTCGTCGTCCGTGTCGCTGTGGAGCAGTCCTGCGACGGGGTTTGGCGGCCGGCGCTCAAACACAGCGCCGCCAAACGTGATGCGCCGCGGGTTGTCGCTCGCGAGCGTCTCGAACGACGCGAGCGACGTGAAGCCGTCGGTTTGCTCGTCAAACGCAAAGATCAGGTCCTCGGACGCGTCATCGACACGTGGAGTCGCATGCTTGAGGCTCGAGGCGTCGTTGCTCATGAGCTGCGATGGGTGAGAGCACGAGCGGACGGAAGCGTCAAGAGGGTCTTGTGAGCGGCGTCCGACGTCTAGAGGAGAGTGGCGATCTGGCGTCTTGAGAGGCCGCTAACTGGAGACGGACAGCCAAACCAAGAGGCGTGAGCGAGTGGAGCTCCAGCCATAGCATGGCTGCTATGTGGAGAGAGAGCATGGGGGAGATTGATGACGGGCGGAGGGACGGACCTTGGTGTGGTGAGCACAGAGGGGCGGAGACGGAGCGATGGCACAGGTCGGTCAGATGGATGGACAGTCTGGAGTTGCTGGGCCACTGGATGGACACGTTGGCTCTCGAGTTCCTCTTCTCGCTGTTCTGGTCGTGGACGAAGAGCAGCGCGCGGAGATCGACGTCAAGGGGTGCGATACTGAGAGTCGGACGTGCGCTGTCGTGTCAAATGCGTCTGTGCGGTCGAGAGCCACAGGCGCGTCTGTTAGCGACGTCACGTCATTGAGACTCCCGCGTACAGACGTGCACTACATACAGATACAACAACGTCGAGAGATTCGCGTACGAAGCGATCGTACCTGCGGATGTCGCTCCGAGAACGTGAGCGAGAGGATGGAGAGCGTGTGGACAGCAAGCGTTGTGCGCGAGTCTGGAGGATCCTACCGGCGTGTGCGCTTGACGAGAGCCGGCGCTTGATGTCGTCGCCGCGGGTTGTAGCAGGAGGAGAAAGTGGCGGTGGCGGAGAGATGGCGGCAGTGCGAGATACACGGACCGACGGACGGACGCACGGGCACTTGGACTTAGACGTGCTCACGCTCTTCGCTTCGTGCTCTTCGCTCTCTCGACGCGATTAGATAATGAAGCGTGTGATCTCGCTCTGGTGGATGTAGTTTACGAACCAAGCGAAAGCTTTCGCGCGTTTCATGTTTTTCAGGAAAACGATCACGGACAGCGACGTCTTGGCGAGGCTCGAGTGACCGACCAGGCATCTCGCTGGCATTCCGCTGTGCGTCTGCGCATACGAGGTGGAGGATGACAACGCAGCATGTAGTAGAGCACAATGCAGATCACAGGGTTGGCGATGCGAGTACTCTTACTACGCAACAACAAGACAGATAAGCAGTGTATAGTGTGTGTGTTGCGCCGTGGAGGTCCTGTGCGGGCTCGGACAGAGCGGTCACTCGCTCGTCGTGGCGGTGCCAAGATCTGCGCCACGACTCGCTAACGACCGCTGTCCGTCAACCATTCACTCGCGGTGGCACGAGCGAGCGAGCGGAGCGCTCTAGTTTATTCACTCGCTGCAAAGATAGCCGTGACACTCGCACGAGAGCGAAGCGATGCAACCTCCGACGTGATGCCTCGCTGTCACAGTGGATAAGTCACCACGAGCGAGCGTTAGCCTCGATTCAAGTCGAAGCGAAACACACACGTACACGTCGGCAGCACTTCATGTGCATGATGGCGATGAAGACGCCATGCAAGCTTGGTCTCGAGATCGACCGATCGTCGATGGTCAGGCTGCTTTTCCTCAAATGTCACGAATCAGAGCTCCGCACACGTGAAAAGTATCACTCGCTTCTTCTTCGTGCGCACGTGTGTTCTCTCGCTGCTGCCGTCACCGCCGCTTCATGGTTCGTGGCGCTTTCACTCACGCTCACCGCAGCGCACTTGCGTCACCGCTTCGAGGAGCTGGCGACCACAGATCCATCCGCTCGTCTTTTCCGCCAGATCTCGAAAAGATGCTGCGTGTGTGTTCATGTTGTAATGTGAACGAGGCGTCTGGTGTCTGGTGTCTGGCGTCTGGCGTCGGTCGGTTCGTCGCGCGAAACGCGAGCCATCACTGCCCAGACACTATAAAATTGTATGGCGATCGGCACCGTCGTCTTCTGCTGTCGGACGGACGGACTCGATAGACAGATGAGCGGCTGGCTGGTTGGTCGGTTGCTGCTGCTGCTGCTGTCACTAGACAGAGGAGCAACAACTACACGCACACATGCACGCGACGTTCACGACCCGCCATTCAGCTCTCCTTGCCTATTGCGCTCGTAGTTCGTACTAGGACAGCACACAGAGGTGAGGACTACCCTACATGGAGTTAGCAATAGAGGCTATTCTCGGTCGCAATGCGCAGTTGTGGCAGCGAACACTGAAGTACGTACGTTTGCCATCGGCGCACCAGTACACATACACACATGCGAGCACTGCTTTCAGACACAGACACAAGCTCGATTGATCCAAGACGAGCAAGCGTACATACGAACAAGGCCGCATTCGCACCAGCACCAGCACCAACTCAACCAGAGCAAAGGCAGAGGATTGCCAACGCGACAGACAGCAAAGCAATGAGAACGTTCATCGAATGCGCGCTTGTGATTGGCTGCACTGGTTCGCGTCACGAGAAAGGACGTACGGTCGCCGCTAAAACGTGAAATTTCAAGATCTATATCTCAAATATAACGGAACCCGAAACGACGCGAAGTTGTCCCATTCAATCATCACGACGGTGCTCTCGAGCGAGTGAGTGCACACACACGCCCATTGGCACGTCGTAGCGCATCGCCATGGAGGTTCCTGTGCGCACTGGACGCGTCCAGAGCCTGCACGAGCACTTTCAGATCGCGACGCCGCATGGACTCGCGACAAAAGCGCTCTTTGATGGCGTGCGCGGCTGCGTCTTCAGCGTGCATCTCCAGTCGTCAACGCTGTCGTCTGGAGCGAAAGCGCTTGCTTCGCTCTCGCATCTCGTGTTCCGCAACTTCTACACTGCATCGCTGCGTCTCGTGCAAGTGAACCGCGACGGCACGTCAATCGTACTGTTCGAGGAGCACCCGCTCATGCAACACATTCACTACGAAGACGACGCGCAGAACTGGCACGTGCTGCCGCTCGACAAGGTGCACGAGTAGTAGCTGTAGGAGACAGCGATGCCACGCATGCACTGCAGTTGTGTTACTGCCGTTCTTGCTCGCAGGAGATCCCTCAACTTCAAGCGAATGAGCTGACGACATCGACGATGTCTCGTTCGTCGACTGCACATACGCACGCACAGGTCCCGATCGACATGAGCACGTTCGAGAGCTTCTGTGTGTATTTGTTCCAGCCATCGCCGCTGTGGGATAAGTGGGAGCTGCAGAACCTCAAGCTCTACCAAGCGCGCGCGAGCTCTGCATCGAGCAGCATCTCGACAGCAGCGTCTGGCGCGTCGCTGTCGCGGGCAGGAAGCGCCAGCGACGGACTCCCGCTTGCGCCTCGAGCAACGAGTCCAAGCAACAGGACGCAGCTATCGTTGCATTCAAACACCGCTGCTGCTGCTTCAAACAGCGCAACGAAAGGAGACGACAAGCTCACGAAGCGTCCATCGCGCCTCGCGCTCATGACGTGCGTCGAGGCAAAAGACGTCCAGGACAGCGCGACGCAGTGCCTCACGCTTGTGAGTCGGCTCAAGCGCTTGCTGCACACAAGCCACCACCAGCCATGACATAGTCTTGATACAGATCATCGTCGACGTACGCTCTCGCTAGCAAACTGTCTCGAGCATTGGTGCTTCGCTCACTGCTGCGTCTTACTACTCCCCACGACGCTCTTCCGAACGACTGCCTTGAGCTGAGCGACCTCGCGCCGTCGCTCGCGGTACAGCGCTGGCGACACAGTCTCGTTCACAAACAGCGAGCACGCGTCGTTCGCCGCCACCTGCGCGATGTGTTCGAACCGCAGCGCGTGCACTTGCGCTGGCGTCCACGCATCGCGGTTGCTCTCGGTTGCGCCGCGCTCCTTTCGTTTGCTCAACGCGCGCTTGCCGGTCTGCGCAAGCGCACCTCGCGAGCCTCGTCCCCACGCAAATACTTTGCCTTCTGCAGTGAGTGCGAGCGAGTGCGCACTGCCGCACGCTAGCTGCTGCATCTCGAGTCCTGCGAGTGAGACGACTGGTGTCGGTCGATCCACGAAGCGGTAGGCTGTGTCGGTGAGCGCTTCGTAGCCGTCGTGGAACACGCTGCTCCAGCTCGGACCGACACCGAGGCGTCCATTCTCTGCATTGCCCCAAGCGTACGTCGTCCCACCGGGTCGGATCTCGAGCGAGACTTGCGCGAGGAGCTCGTAGCTCGCGCCGTCGCGGCTGAGCAGCGGCATGTACTTTTGACAGCGCGACAGGTGGCTCGATGCCCGAAGCCGCTCGCCGTCTGCGTATGAGATCATCGCCACGAGTCGATCGTCCAGACGTGTCTGTTGGTGCAGCTCCTGCGCTTCGTCTCCGACTTGCCACGACTCGGTCGAGAGCGCGCGGTGGAAGGCTGGCGCGCCACGCGTCTCGCCGTCCATCTCAGTGGACTCGGCGTCCTGGGTCACGATCACACCTGCCGCACCATTTGCAAGCGCGCAGCGCACGCGCGCACTGAGCGTATCGACGCGACGGAAGCACCGCGCGGTCCACATTGGCCGCGACACAAAGCGCGACAGCGTCGCGCGGTGGCCGTGTGCGCCAGACGCATCGGATGTATCCGAGAGTGGCGTCGCGAGCATGCGCTCGAGGAGTTCGTGCAGTGCGATCTTGGTCAAAACTGCACCGGTGCTGCTGTTGCTACAACTGGGATCGTAGCTGTGATCGTACGTCGCGAGCGCGTACTTGTTGGCCATGAACACGGGGATGTAGACGCCCGAGTCGTCGTCAAACTTGAGCTCGAACGGCTCGACGTTGAACAAGTCGAGCACGATGAGGACTGCGAGGACGCCCGCCTCCTGTGCAACGAGCACGCGCGCTGTCATCTCACCGACAATGCGCTCGCCGAGCACTGTCACGGCATCGTCACCGCCGCTGTCGTCGTCCAGCGCTGGGGCGTTGTCAGCGAGACACGAGGCGTCAAACTCGAGGATGAACAGACTGTTCTCCTCCGTCACGACCGACGTCTTCTTCTTCTTCTTGCGCTGGAGCGTCGTGAGCTTCGCGTCGTCCATGCCAGGGTGGAACGCGTGCACCGCAAAGCCGCGCTTCGTGGCCACGCTCTGCGCCGTGTTTGAACCGCAGACGTGGAACTCGACCATCGCCGGCGCGACGTAGCCGTCCGCTTGTTCGCTCTCGACGCGCTGCTCGACATCGTCTGACAAGATCGCCTCGTACGGAACGAGGAACTGCACGTACAGCCCTGCTGGCTTGCCGCGCGGGAACACAACCAAGCGGTCGTCAACGTGGTCGAGCAGCCACGTCGCGAGGAGCTTCTCGTAGCTATAGCCATAGTTCTGGCGGTACGAAAGCGGCTGGAGCTGGTGCGCGCGGGCGTCGAAGCGGCCGATCTGCTCGACAGAGAGTGCGTACTGCTGCGCGCGCTTTCGCCAGAGCGAGCGAACACTCGTCGCTTCGTCTCGATGAGCGTCTGGGACACTGTCGAGCGCTCGAGCGTCAGAAGCTACAGCGTCATCGTCGTTGACGTCTTCGAGGTCGTCAATGTCCAAGTCGACAAGCGTGCACGTCCACACGCGCTCACAGGACGCCGCTGATACATCGCCAGCGCCGTTCTTGCCGACGAAGAACTGCTCGATCGCGGCGAACGAGCACGAGTACGCTGCGCACGCCAAGTAGAAGCCGCGCTTGGTCACACCAAACGCGTCTGCTGCTGGCTTTGGTGCTGCCAGTACAGTATGACTACTGTCATCGTCGTCGGATGTCTCAGGCTCTACAGCTCCAGCACTAGGATCTCTGCCATCGCTGCCCGTGTCGGCTTGCGACACTGGCATCCCCACCAAGTTCATCCAGACGCTGCTGCCTTCTGCGACGATGTGGTGGTCGCCGACGCTGAGCTGCCGCAGCCGAAGCTCCTGGGCGTCTTCGATCGCCACGGGCACGAACGCATGCTCAGTGTCGCAGCCACGGCGCTTTCCCCAGCTGCCCCACTCAAAGACCCGACCGTCGCGCGCAAGTGCCACCGAGTGGTTCTTGCAGCACGCAATGTGCGCAATCGCGTCGGTGCTGAGCGCGAGCACGGGCTCTGGCTGCGCGAGGAACGTGTACGCCGAGTTGAGCATGTGCACGTCGACGAACGCCACTTGGAACGCAGCGTGTGCGTCGCCATGGCCGAGCTGGCCCTCGGACGCTTCGCCCCACGTGAACACGTCGCCGTCTCGACTGAGCGCCATGCAGTAGTAGTCGCCACAGCACACTTGCTGAACCGGGATTGGATCGGCGCGTTGCGCCGCAGAGCCTTGAAAGTACACGAGAGGCGTCGGAGTGGCGAGGTACTCGGACGTGCGGCCGTCTCGCTCGCTAAAGTACGTCGCGTACGTCACTTGACCGCCAGTGCGGGCTTCGAGCGTCTCGGATGACCCGTGTCCCAGTTGGCCGTGGTCGTTGAAGCCCCACGAGTAGACCAAGCCGTCCGCAGTTAGTGCGAGCGCATGGCGCAGCCCACACGCGAGCTGCGTGACCGCAGCGCCTGCAACTGGTGCAAACGTGTGCGCAAGGCGTGCTGGTGTTGGCTGAAACAGCTGCACGTCGCCACTCTCATCGCTCTCTCGGGCGTTGCCACTCGCGTACGCACACGGTAGGCACGTGCCCCAGGCAAAGAGCGTCCGTCGATCGTCTGCGAGCGCAACCGCGCACGTCTGCGACGCTGCAACGCTGCGGATGCACACGTTGAGTAACTTGAACGTCTCGATGAGCGTGAGTGGCGACGCGGACGCAGCAACGAGTCCAGGGTGGTTGCGCGTCGCACTTGAGTCCTCTGTCGCCACTTTGCGAGGCACACACGGTCCCGAGCCGGCGACGAAGACTCCGCCGTTGAACGCCTCGCGCTCGGCGTCAGCGCGGCGCTCGAGTTCCTTTGCGAGTTGGAGCTGCCGCATGTATCGCTGGAGCGTCGTGACTGAGGCTTGGCGCTCTCGCACACGCTCTTCTCGGTGGTGCTCGAGCAGCGAGTGCGATCGGCGGCGGCGCCACGTGCTCTGGATCAGCATCGCTGCGCTCAGTCGGCGCGCTACGTCGCGACCTTCGAATGTGACGTAGTGCTGCAGTAGCGAGTGGTACAGCTCCGTTTGCTTTGCCAGCACTGCTCGGTAGCGCGGCGACAGCGCTGCACCTGTACTTGGCGAGCTCAAAGGCGAGAACGTGAACGGATTCCGCAGCTCTTCGGCTGCAAAGAGCGCGAGGAAGCGCCGGACCGCTGGCTTGCTAGCGACGAACCGACGGAACTCGTGCTCCGATATGCCGCCGCCGACAGCGCTGTCAACGCAGTCGTGCTCATGCCGCGCGCAGCAGTCGGTACGTCGCCGCGTGGAGCTCGTCGCTGCTTTCGACCGCTTTGAAGGCGACACAGCGCCGGTCTCTGGAGTTTGCTGGGACTGGCAGCACGGACACTGCTGCTGATGTTGCTTGCGCGCCGCCATGGCATCGCGCATACACGAGGCAGCGCAGGCTCGAGCGAACGTCGTGATTGAGAGACCGTGCGCGTCCCACACCGCGCCGACGCCGATCGTCATCTTGGCGACGCCGCGCATCACACAGAGAATGAGCTGCGCCACGTCGGTCTCCTTGAAGCACTGGATGTGAGCTCTGCTGCTGCTGCTGCTATGGACTGAGCAATGGGGTGCACCACAGCGCGCAGCGTGCCGCGCACTCAGCGACGGGTCGTGAAAGAGCTCGATCAGCGCGCGCACTTTGTCGTCCAAGCTCCAGATCGCGCGCGACACGAGCACGAGCGCAGCGAGCACCTCCATCGCATACACTTTGGTTGCACGCGCGCCTTTGAGCGAGTGGAAGACGTGCTCGAGGTACATCTCGAGCATCGACGTCGTCTCGGGGTCCTCTGGGTTCTTGTTGTTGCTAGTCTTCGTGCTTGCGAGCGCCGTCAAGCTCTGGAGCGGTGGTGGCGTGAGGATGTCGTGGCGCACCGGCATCAATGGCTGGTGCAGCGCGAGCGGCGCGCGTCCGTTCTGGAGCCACGCGACAAACTCGTCAAAGTCGAGCATGCTCGTGGCCGCGCGCTGCCGCAGCTTTGCTCGTAACGCAAGTGCGTCTTGCGCAGTGAACCACTGCGCGAGCGGCGACAGGTGCGGCCACACTGCTACGTCCGAGCGCGCATAGTGGATGCCGCACTGCAGCGTCTGGAACGACACGGGCGGGTGCGCCACGATGCGCGAGTGCTCGGCTCCCATCCCGCGCGCGCGTCTAGTGTGTGTGCGCCCGAGCCGGCTGAAGATGGCAAATGGCGACTCGAGACGCCTGGATAGCGACTCGACGCGTGAAGATCGCGATCCTCAACAGACACTCGCAACTGTCGGGAGCAAGTCGGCAGCGTTCATGCGCTTGCGTGAAGACTCGACAAGTGCTTCAGACAGTCGAATCACTCGCGCAGCGCCAGCGATCGAGCGTGCGCGCCATGGCGGACGCTATCAGATCGAAAGCCGAGGTCGCGGCGACGAACAACCTGCGCAAACTCTACGACGCGCTCCTGTCGGATGCGAGCGACAGTGATGCGTGTGCAGCGGAAGCGTCGTCACCACAGCGAGCGCGACCGCAGTCCGCTCGCTCTCCTGTGTCGCACACACTTCGCAATAGTAGCAACCATCACCACCACCACTTGGCGCGAGGAATCAGCGGGGCAGCGAGTAGTGCCAACATCGCAGTCGACGCAGTTCGCTCGCTCCGTCGGCAGCGACAGAAGCAACTGGCGCACGAACAAGCCTTGAACCCGCACAACGCGAGCAAGAGCCCGTGCAAGCTCAACTACACGCGGCAAGGCGACGTCTCTCTGTCGTCAGTCTCGGACACGTCTGCGTTTGCGCACTGGATCAGCCTCGCTGCGACGACCGCTGCGCTTGAGTCTGATCTCATAGAGCTCCAGCGCGAGGTTCGCGCGAATGAGCTCCGGTGCACCGAGCTCCAGCAACAGCACGCTCGCTTGAGCACAGACGCGAGCGACTTGGACCCGAAGCTCCAATGCCTCGAAGACGTCCTCGGGAGTCGCGACTTTCGGCGGTACCTCCACGACCTCTACTGCGAGACAGCGGCGTTCCGGCGCCACTTTGCGCTCTACGGCCGCCGCTTCCAGCGGTTCCAGCAGCGCGTGTGGGAGACGCACGACAAGCGCGCGACGAAGCAGACATGCCTCGACATCCTCAATCGCGCTGTCGCGTCCACATCAGCGAGTGAACAGCGCACTCGCTCGAGCACAAGCGATGGCGCTAATGGCGACGCTGTTGTACTGCTCTCGCAGTACCCTGTGCTGTTCCAGCACTGCCTTGATGCGCACGACCCGGACAGGATCGTCCTCACCAACCTCCTGGCGGTGCTCTCGGCGCTTCCAGCAGGTCGCGAGACACTTCTGCGGCATCTCTTCGAGCAGATCGCCGATGCTCGGCGCGGTGAAGGCGCCAAGCCGCCACCGGACGTTGTGCGGCCGCACAAGCTCTTGGCGCTCGCAAAGCAGAGCCTGGCACAGAGTCTGTGCTCGAAAGCCGAGTTTGACGAAGTCGTGGCGTGGCTCGCGTCGCCTCAAGGCGACAGCGACAGCAGCAACGCCGCGGGCGTCGCGCTCCACAGCTTCCTCGCGTTTCACATCGCCAAGAGCGACGCGTTTGGCGCAGAGGACGCCGAGTTCGTGACGTACCTCATGCGCATGTGGCGCCTCCAAGCGAGCCCTGTGCACATCGCCGACGGCAGCCGGAGCGACGTCGCCACTGCAAACATGGTCGTTGTCAGCGACCTTGCGGTCGCGTCCGTGCTCCAGAGCTACGAGACGCGCTGTCAACTCGCAGCGTCGAGCGAGCGGAAGCGCGAACTCATCGCCAAGATCCAGCACGCGCTCGCGCATCACACAAGTAAGGTCGAAGCGCTCAGTGCGCGTGTTGCGGCGCTTCAGGTGCTCCAGCTCAACAGCCCAGCTGTGTGGCAGTGCGTCCAGCGCAGCGATCGCTTGACAGCGCAGTGCGCGAGCTCGCTCGCGCTCTTGAGAGTCCTCGTGCTGTCGAGCCAGAGCCTCGAGGCGATCCCGCGCTTTGTCATCTGTCTGCAGCAGCTCCAAGTGCTCGACCTGAGCGACAACCTCATCGCAGCGATCCCGCCTGAAGTCGCACAGCTCGAGCGCCTCGAGCGCCTCGCACTCACGGCGAATCGACTCACAGACAAGAGCTTCCACGGTCTCGACGCACACTTTGCTCGCCTCTCAGCGTTATGCGAGCTCCAGATTGGCGGCAACCGACTCGCTGTGCTCCCACGCGCGATCACGGCGCTGCCGAGCCTCGCGACGCTCAATCTGTCAGCAAACCAGCTGCGGTCGCTCCCAAGCGCAGTCGTCGCCAAGTGGAGCGATCGGTGCCGACTCGTAGCGCTCGACTTGCACAACAACACGCTCGCGAGTCTCCCGGACGAGATCGCCGCGATGAGCTCGACGCTGCGGCATCTGCTGCTTCATGACAACAAGCTCACTGCGCTGCCGGCTGCGGTCGCGCACATGCCGCTGATCGAGCAACTCACGCTCTCGCACAATGCGCTTGGCGGCGCCTTTCACGAGTACCCCGTGACGCCTGCGCAGCGCCACGTCCTTCTGGACCACAACCAGCTCCGGACGTTCCCAGCGCTGACGCACGGCGTGAAGATGTACTTGGAAGGCACCCCGAGCGCGCTCGCGAGCATCCGCGCAAGCTGGAACAGCCTCCGGTCGATCCCAGCGAGCATCTTTGCCTCACTGCTGCTGCCAGCTTGCGAAGAGCTTGACCTCCAGCACAACAGTCTCCAGGAGCTCCCAGCTGAGCTCTTCACAGCGCTCCCAGCACTGCGCGTCTGCAGACTCAGCGCCAACGCGCTCACCGCGCTGCCTCTCTCGATCACAACTTGTCGGCACTTGCGCGTGCTCGACGTGCAGCAGAACCGCATCACGGCGCTCTCGCCGGAGCTCGCGCACCTCGAGTCCCTCACGGCGCTGTATGCGAGTGATAACCGACTCACGAGTGTGCCGAGCGAGTGGCACGCGTTTGCGTCGTACTGGAGCGACGACAGCGACAGCGCAAGTCCGCGCCGCGCGCTGCAGACGCTCTCGCTCAAGAAGAACCCGATCGCGAACAAGGTGCTCAAGACGCTCGTGGACGGCGGGAGCGTCGAGCTCTCGAGTGCAGCGCTCGCGACCACGAAGCCGAGCGACGAGAGCGTCTGTGAGTTTGCGATCAAGAAGATCATCGACGCGTTGCTCCACACAGTCGACGTGCTCGCGCTCGAGACCGAGGGCGTCGAGAGCGACACTGACAGCGAGCATCGGGCGACGACGCGATGGAAGGGCGTGACGCGCAACGTGAACAAGTACCTCGAGCTCAAGCTCCAGGCGATGCACGCACGCGAGCGTCGTGGAGCACATCAGCCTCACGACGCGCTGCCGAGTCTGAACGTGAGTGAGCGAGCGTTCCGACACTTGATCAAGTCGCTGCCGTCGACGTGCTCGGAGCAGGAACTCGCGAGTCTAGTGGCGCAGTTTAGAGCTGCTGCTATCAGCAGCAGTGGCGTCGCCGAGTCTTTGCCAAAGGACATGGCTACGCTCGTGTCTGGCCATGCGTTCCTCCTTGCGATCGACCAGTTTGGGCAGCGCCGAACGCTCTCGAGCGCGCCAGCGCGCACGAACTCGTCGTTTGCGATGGCCAAGCCCGGCGACCCCGTCGCGAACATCCTGCACTACCTCGCAGTCGTGCGCAGCCAACAGCAGCAGCAGCGAGCGTCGCCAGTGAAGCGAGACCCAAAGACAGCGCGCGACTTTGTCAAGAAGAACCGCGACGCCGTCGAGAAGCAGTCGAGTGTGCGTACCGCACGCTCGGCGACAACCAAGCGATCTGCAGCTCGCGATCCGCAACAGCAGCAGCAGGTCGACGAGCGCGAGGCGCGTGCGACGCAGCAGTTCCTGCAGCGCCACCTCGATCCAGAGCACGAGGTGCTCGTGAAGCGGCAGCAGCAGCGCATTGCGATCCTCGAGCAGCAGCTCCTCGACCAGAAGCTGCTCCAGCTGAGCCAGCAGCAGCAACGGACATCGTCTTCCGCAAAGGCATCAGCAGCAGTCGCGCCAGCGCACAGCGTCTTGGATGACGACGATGTGAGCGACGACAGCAATGACAACAGCAACAACAGCAGCAGTGACGATGTCGCGAGCACGCGGCATCACCCATCGACAGCGCAGCTCGACGACAGCGCTGTGGTCGTGTGCGTCAAGTGCGTGAAAGGGCAAGAGCACTTGCCAGCGATGGAGCAGTGGCGCCGCCGCGGTGCGTTGAGCTTTGCAGTGAGCATTGACGCGCGCATCAGCGACGTGAAGCAGCGCATCGAGCGCGAGACGCACATCCCGATCGCTCACCAAGTGCTCATTGCGCCGAGAAGCGGCAGTCACAGCAGCGCGCCATCCGTGCGTGTCCGCAACGACGCAGCAGTGCGCGAGTACCTCGAGGTCCTCTCGAGCGCTGGCAAGATGCGCTGGACCATTGCGCTGCTCGTGAGTGAGACGCTAGACGGAGCGGTGTCGCGTCCAGCAGCGGCAGTGTGACCCTGCGACGTACGATGCTGTGATCGACAGGATGGCGCGTCGTTGAACAGCTTTGCTCCGTCGTTCCATGCGCTCGCTCGCTTGCTGCTGTGTTGTGGCTCGCAGCAGCAGTGCGTTCGTCTGCGTCGCACATGGTCGAGCGGAGACTGCTGCGTACAGGAACAGGCCACCACCGCATGTGCGAGAAGCAGCGGCATGGCGAAAGCACGAAGCGCCCATAGCAGCAGGCGTGCGCTACTGAGAGCGGGCTCTCTTTGGCGCCGTCGCTGCCGCACATGTGATGGAGAGGAGGGCGGACGGCTGTCCTCACTGTGTGGGACACTGCCGCGCACCGTCCTCTCTGCGGCATTTGGCGCGCACCATGTCAAGGAGGTGCACCGCCCAGCTCAGTGTCGATCATGACGCTCGCATCGTGGGCGGCGTCGCCATGATGCGTGCTTGAGATCGCCATGCTGGTCGATACAATGGCGAAAATGGAGTGACTGGAGTGACGCAGGTCGCCAGAACTCGCCGGACCCGAGCATCTGTTCACCTGTTCATCTGGCGCGCTCGCTCGAAGAGCCATCTCGGCACGCGGCACTGACGGTCGCGGGCTCTGCGGCCCCGCCGAACGATCGCGACGATCGCGAGCCCATTGGTTCCGTCTGTACGGTTCCACCATGCGGCGCCGGCGGCGCACGTGTCATCTGCCACATGGTGACGCCGTCGTAGCCAAGCTCACTCTTCCTCGAGCGAGCAACACAGACAGACAGACAAACACTCGAGGTGGTCATCACGCGCAGGCGATCGTCCAGCGAGACTCTCAAGCACACACACACACGCGCGCACTGCAGAATCGGTGTCGCCGGCAACGCCACAGTCCGACTGCCTCGACCTGCTACGCCAGGTACACTCCCCACCGCTCGTCTGCGCATACACTCGTTCACTCGCGGAAGGCGCGGACAACATCACGAGCCATGGCACAGCGGCAGCAGCAGCGCCGACCGCGCGGGCTCTCGGCCCACTACGCCAACGAAGCCGAGCGGCTCCAGGAGATCCTCCACGACAAGACCGTGCTCGCGCTCCCGCTCGTGAGCAAGGACAACTGGATCAAGAACGACGAGCGGCCGCACTGCTACTACTGCCAGCGCACGTTCCGGCCGCCATTCGTGCGCAAGCACCACTGCCGCGGCTGCGGCGAAGTCGTGTGCCGGAGCTGCAATCGCCACCGCAAAGTGCGCATCCCGCTGCGCGTGCTCAACGTCCGGCTCTGCTTCGACTGCATCGACAAGGCCATGATCGGCGCGAACAAGACGCGCGACGCGAGCTTCGGGGCTGCGCGCGCCGACGAAGCGCCGACGCCCGACTGCAACTTCATGAGCACGAGTAGCGCCGATACAATGAGCTCTGCGTCGTCTGCGGTTTCGATGCGGCGCGACGGCATGCGCTGCGACAGTAGCAGCAGCGGCGCGTCGTCGGACGCAGAGAGCGACTGCAGCGACCAGAGTCGCGGCTCCGCGCGCGCCTCGAGCGCAAGTGCGCGCCGATCCAGTCGCGTACAACGATCGCCGACTAAGCTGAGTGCGTGCGAGCCGATCGAGTTCCTCCCCAAGGCGATGCAGCGCGAGATCTACGACGAGCGGCGCCAGGAGCTCCTCGCGCTCTACGGGATCCTCGACACGCGCGCCGAGCCCGAGTACGACGCACTGTGCGAGCTCGCGAGCCGCGCGCTCGAGTGCACCGTCGCGGCCATCGGCTTCCTCGACGTCAACCGGCAGTGGTACAAAGCGCGCATCGGCATCGCGCAGTCCGAGCTGCCGCGCCACGTCGCGTTCTGCGCCGCGGTGCTCGACAGCGCGCTGCCGACTGTCGTGATGGACGCGTCCGTGGACCCGCGGTTCCGAGCGAACCCGCTCGTCTCGAGCAGCGCACACATCCGGTTCTACGCCTCGGCGCCGATCTGCGACCCTGCGACTGGCATCGTCCTGGGCTCGGTCTTTGTCATGGACCGAGCGCCGAAGCAGACGCTGCCGCCGCGCGCAATGGAGATCCTCGCGTACCTCTCGACCGCTGCAGAGAAGCTCTTGCTCGGTGGCCCATCGAGCTCAGAGCAACAGCAAACGCCACTGCGACTGAGCGACAACAGCCAAACGTTTGGAGCGCTCGAAGCCAAGCGCCAGCGCCGCGTGCACTCGGCGCCAGCGACTCCGAACGAGCGTCCAACGCTGCGACAGCGCAAGGATGTTCGCGCCGCGTCGCTCCAGTGCGTGCCAGAAGAGCTCGAGCCCAAGGACGACGGCGCGCGGAGTGTGCCTGCGCTCTCTCGCAGCGCACGAGAGCGCGAGCTGTACCGGCTGATCGACCCACACGTGCAGCTCCCGGCGCCACCGCGTCTCGGTCGCCGCAACTCGGAGGGCGTCATGACTGCCGCGCCACGACCGTCGTCAGCGCGTCCGGCCTCGGTCCGCAAGAAACGCGCCGAGACCGTCGACGCAGTGTCGCTGGTATCGCTCGCGCCTGAGTGGAGCGAGCTATCGCGACTGAGCTCAAGTGGGAGGCTCAGTAGCGGCGGCGAAGTCGACAGCATGTGCTTGGACTTGCTCTGCCGCATCACGTCGACACAGGAGCTACTCGCGCAGCAGCAGAGCGCGTTCTTCGAGACGCTCGCGCAGCACTCGTCGCGCATCGGCTCGATCGAGCAGTGCGTCGACCGCATCCAGAGCGCGATGCACGCACTTGCGACCGAGTGCAGCAGCAGCAGTGGCGAAGTCGACGTGTGACCATGTGACGTGTGGGCGTGTCCACAATAGATAGTGACGTGTGTGTGCGAGTACCATAGTTGTAACTAGACAGATTTGTTGTACAGTCAATCATCAAGATCGGAGCCGCTCGCACTCAATCAAATCGTTAGGTATCCATCGAGGACCGAGGGCAGCGATCGATCGATCAGCATGGAGCAGCAGACGCCGCCACGCGCGACTGCAGCGCACGACGAGGAGACGCTCGGGTGGCGCAAGTTTGGCGCCAAGCAGGAAGAGCTCGTCGCGTCGTCGTCGTCGCCCAGCAGCACCAATTCGCCGTCAACGGCCACGCACACAAACACCACCAACGAGGACAACGCCACTGCCGCTGACGACGATGAGAACAACCCGTTCTCGCAGTACTACGGCATGCTCCTGCACCAGCAAAACATGCTGCAGGACCACGTGCGCACGAGCACGTACGAGCGCGCGATGCTCGAGAACAGCGCGGACTTTCGCGACAAAGTCGTGCTCGACGTCGGCACGGGCTCGGGCATCCTCGCGTTCTTTGCGCTCAAAGCCGGCGCGAAGCGCGTGTACGCAGTGGAGCTGAGCGACATGGCGCACTGCGCGCGCGAGATCATGGCGCACAACGGCCTGAGCGACCGCATCGTCGTGCTCAAGGGCAAGATGGAGGACGTCGAGCTCCCTGAGCCCGTGGACGTGGTCGTGTCCGAGCCCATGGGGTTCTTCCTCGTGCACGAGCGCATGCTCGAGACGTACGTGCTCGCGGCGAAGAAGTGGCGCCGGAGCGACGCGGCGCTCAAGATGTTCCTGTCGATCGGCACGATGTTCGTCTCGCCGTTCACGGACGACGCGCTGTTCCGCGAGCAGATGGCGAAAGTGGCGTTCTGGCAGCAGCGCGACTTCTACGGCCTCGACCTCTCGGCCATGCGCGCGCGCGCCGTCGCGAACCACTTTTCCCAGCCCGTCGTCGGGTACTTCCCGTCCGATATGCTTCTGGCCGCGACGCCTGTGGCGCACGTGCTCGACTTCAAGGACATCACGGCCGCCGAGCTGCACACGTTTGCCATTCCGTTCGCGTTTGAGATCACAAAGACCGGTACGTCGCGGCAACTTGGACCGTGAGCGCGTAGATGGCGACTGACTGATGTGCGGCGTGTGTGCAAGCGATCCTCCACGGTCTCGGGTGCTGGTTCACGGTCGACTTCATTGGCTCAACCTCGCGCGTCGTGCTGAGCACGGCGCCGGATGAGCCTGGGACGCACTGGTACCAGTGCCGCTTGCTCCTGCCGACGCCGATCGCAGTGAACGCGTCGCAAACGATCAGCGGCGCGCTCCACTTTGTCGCGAACAAGAAGTTCAGCTACGACATCACGATGGAAGGTACGTCGCCGCGCTTTGGCGGACGTGGGCGATCGACTCGTGCCTCACACTTGTGACTCTGTCGTACAGTTCGGCTCGACGGCACTGCGATCGTCGCGCGCAACGTCGTGCGGCTCCACGACCAGATGTACCACTACTTGTACCCTGGCAGCAGCAGCAGTCACAGCTGACAGCGTCGTCCACTGATGGGGACGGCTGCTGCTCGTAGCGAGACACGAGAGCGCAGTACTCGTAGTCGATTCATTCACACATGTGCGCCAGTGGCCGCCGGCGTCGTTGATAAATACGCGCGTCCTCGTGCAGGACGCACCAGAGAGAGAGTCACACACCCACACATGCACCACACGCAGCCGTCGTCGTCTGCGCCTCACACATTCATGATGTGCTCGAGCGCGCGCTTGATGCACGTGTCGACTTTGCTGCTGCTGTCTGCGAGTCCCGCGCCCGCGACGTCGCGCGTCGGCGGGATCCCGACACCCTCAAAGAGCTCGCCGTCGGCGCTGAAGCAGCGCTGGTGCGGGATCTCGACCGCCCAGCAGTTTGGCAGCCGCAGCGTGTGCGTCGACGAGAGGCTCCCGGCTGTGCGCGTGCCGACGCTGCACGTCTGCAGCCGGTTCCGCAGTGCGAGGCACAGGAGCTCGGCGGTCCTAGCGGCACGTACAGGCGGCAGTGTGAGCATAATGGCCTCTGCTATCGCTACGGCGCTGGACATAGCGATAGAGCGAGATGCAAGGACGTACCCGCGCGTGTAGTGGCTCTGGAGCACGACGAGCGGACCGCTGTACCGCACGGCGCGCGACGACGTCGGGATCGAGTACGTCTTGCGCTTCCCAAAGCGATGGACGTCTGCGCCAGGCACGCGCTCGTCGATCGCAAACGCCGGCGAGCGCTTGGGACCGGCAAACGACGACGCCACGGCGAGCGCCGAGCGGAGCGAGCCCCCGCCCTGGTTGAACCGCAGGTCCAAGATGAGGCCGTCGAGGTCGCCGAGGCTCTTGAGGATCGCGTCGAGCGCCCAGCGCATCGACTCGAGGTCGTAGATCTCGGGCACGGTCACTTTGCTCGCGGCGCTGTTCAGCGCGGTTGCGGTGGCGAGGAGGTCGGTCGCGTCGGCGTCAGCGCTCGCGCCGCTCCAGCCTGGCACGAGCGCGTCGACGCGCGGCATAGGGAAGTCGACGAAGCCTGTCATGGACGCGAGACTGAGGTAGCCGATGCGCCAGCCAGGGCTCGTCTCGGCGTTCAGGATGCCGCAGACAAAGTGGTTCGCGATGCGCCGGCCGCCGTCCGTGAGGTGGCGCTGCTCGATCCGCGCGAGCGCAGCGTGCTGCGCTGCTCGCGCTGTTGCGTCCGAGAGCTTCTTGCCGCGCGCGGTGGCTGCGTCCGCGCCGGCGCTGCTCGGCGAGAGGCTCAAGGACGGGTCGTTGCAGAGCGAGAGGCTCTCTTGGAGCGCGATCCAGAGGTCGTCGTCGCTCGTCGAGCTCTGCATCGCGTCGCCGTAGAGCTGGTGCACGAACGGCCAGTCGACGTGGCGCAGCGCGAGGAATGCGTAGCGGTCGCGCATCGCGATCCAGAACGTGCGAAAGTTGAGCACCGGGTCGCGCGAGTACGTCACGCGCGCAAAGATCGCGTGGACCATGTCGAGGAACAGCCGCAAGAGGATGCCGTGGAGCGTCATGAGCACGACGAGCGTGCCGCCGAGCAGCGGCATGTGGCGCCGGAGGTAGCTCACTGGTAAGATCGCGAGCGACTCGTAGAGCTCGAGCGGCCAGAGCACGAGGCGCTCGAGCAGAGCGTACGGCGCGGCGCCGAGCAGCGAGACGTACGCTGACAGCGGCAGCGCGGTCCAGAGCGCCATCCACCATGGCGTACTGGCGGTCGGAGACCCCATTCGAGCTGATCGACTGCTGCTGGAGCTGGCGCTGCTTCGCTTGCTGTGCATGCGCTCGAGCAAGCGCACAAGTGTACACTCAGGCGCGAGTGCGACGGCAAGAGATGCAGACGTGCGAGCTTGCGTACCAGGTCGTCGGTCGTCTGGTTACTACAGGCGCAACTGGGCGTGACAAAATCCAGGGATCGGACGTTGCTGAGACAAAACAGTACACGACCGACGCACATCGCGTCAGGTGTGACGTTCAATGCAATCGACAAATACATAGTTTTTTCAATAGAAATGTCCACTCTAGTCAGTACTGAAAGCAGTCGAAGATGAACTTGTTACGTTTGACCGTCAGTGGCTGCTAGTGCCACTGTCGAGACCCCATGCGCATGCCTGCTCCACGTACTCCTTCTTGTCGTCGTCTCGAACCTACCTTTGACCAGAGCGTCAATCAGCTTGCTTGTGACCAAGTCTGCCGCACTTTACGCACCTTCCTGTGAATGTGATCGCTCGTCCTCGGTGCTGCGAGTCACAACTCTTTCGAGACCGCTGCTCTTCTCGACTCGGTGCACCTTGAGTGCGACCTCGTGCTGTACCTTCTAGCGAATCGTACTCGCGAAGTAGCATGTCCTTGAGCTTGTCCAGTACCTGGTGCTTGTTATCCTCGATCAATCGTACGAGTGTGTCGAACGTTGCGGAGAGATTGCCCAGCAGCACAAACACCATTGTCTGGATCAAGCGGGTTGCCGATGGCCACAAGAGCTTGACAGCGTTTGTCTAGCTCGAGCTGATCATCAAGTATGGCGCCTCCAACGGGTACTTAATCTAGCGAGGATTTTGTCGGAGGTCCAATAGGTTGTGGAGGTTGCTGCGCACAATGAACGTGGTGAAGTCATGCGTGTCTAGCCAGTGTTCACGCATCATTGCCTGGAACTGTGGACTTAGCAGTCGTGTGAGGGTGGCAGCGGCTCTGTATGTGTAGCTTCGATAAATGCACCGGCGGTGTCGCCATCGAGCTTGAACTCAATGAGTTTATGTAGGCTCTTTTGGGCGATCGCATCCTAGTGGTCAACTTCCAGGAGAAGAATTTTGTCATACCTTTAAATCTCATTTTGTCAAGCTGCAGTTTGCCACATAGCCCGTAGAGGGGGTGTTAAAGAACGGATACATCGGCTGATACGCGAGATTGTCCAGACTATTTTTAGTTCGCTCGCCACACGACGTTTACACGTACGGAGACCACCTAGTGTGTCGAACTACCTGGCGCACTCGCGTCATCAGTCTAGTGGGCAGGCGGATGCGGACTTCTTCTACTTCGACGGGATCGATGTCATCTCGAGGTAGTTGTAGCCTTCGAATAAACAAGGAGATCAAACTAGTGAAGTCTTCCTACGCGTATGCTGCGACTTGCCTTACCACGCGGTCACTCGGGAGCGTAGAGCAACACTCCTCGAAGATACGGCCATTCTTCAATAGCGCCTTATCGATGAGCACGGTGGACGTGTGAAAGCGGTCGAGCAGCCTGCCGTTGACCTGCCATTAGCACTGCATCACTGTGTGTCATGCGAGTGGTGTGTCGCTCTTGATGGTGCTGAAGGCGAGATTTTCACCGAGGGTTAACCTAAACCCTAAACCCTAGAAGTGGCCGTTCTTGACTATATTCGTGTTGAATAGTTGGAAATTAGAGAGGCAAATAAATAACAAAAAACAAGAGTTTTTGACAAACACAAAACATCCTTCAAGGCTTTTACCCAATTCTAAATTATATCTGGCAATTCGTACAAGGCGGATTGTTTTTCCATGATTATACAATCAGACGATATACCCGTCAAAGTCGAACGAAAGATACAGCGAAGACATCGAAAGGTCGCGAATGGTAAACTACTCGAGGTCTAAGGTCCACTGTAAATTACAACTGTTCATGATTTGTCCGTGATACACTCATGAAACAGTTAGGGATTTCGAAGCTTGTGCTGCTGTTGGTAAATGCGCTGCAGTCTTCTCATCCATTATGAGGGCAGCAAACAGCAACGATCAAGAAGACAGTCGTCCCTCAAACTACGTGTACTCGTGGTCACTAATGAACTCGCTACGTGGCACCGCGCACGAAGCGGAGAAGCTCGAACCGACGTACTGGTTGAGCGTGTGCAGACATGTCCATGGCGAAATTTTGGTTGACGTGCGACCAGAACTTAGAGTACACGAACAAGCCTCAGCTGAGTCCGTCGAACCGGATCGGCGCGTTGGTCAACACGACTTGCCAACTCGGCAAGGCGTTGTTTACAAGCTTCACGCGAGCATGTCAAGAGTGGCCTGATAATACTTGTTGTTCAAGCTGCCATAGTATCGCAGCGACTTACGTGTGACGTCGACAATCATGCCGCATCAGTGGTGGCTGCTAAAGTTCACTGGAATCAGGATACTCGTGACGGAGTCGTCGCTAAGTCCCGTTAGCACTGAGGCGACGATGTCGTCGGGAGCTTGAAGTCCTTTCGCGCCGACTCTAACACAGACATGCGATTGTGCTTGAGTGCTGGTTGCATCCATACATTAGTGCCACCAACAGAGAGACGACGTCAGCAGACGCTCACACGGCTCAATCGGATCATCCACGCGTTCATGTACATCAAACGTACGCTTGTGTACAAGGCAACGTGCCAAACTCTAGCTTCATCTTCGTCATCACGTGCTTGTTAATGCTGGATACTGCCACTAATGCAAATGTAAAGACTGGACGGTGCTCTACGTGGTTAACCTTGAGACAAACGTTAGCAAAGGACGCTCGGCGTCTTGAAAAACACATCACTCATGATACAAAGACACAAGCCTTGCAATGTACACACCTGCGCGTCCTTGCTCGGTCTCTCTGCTCTCCCAGATACGTCTGTTGCCGCGTGTGTCCTGCCACGTGTGCCGTCGTACGCCCTGCCAGCCGTGCCGTAATGCGTGAAATGCTGGATGCGCGCAACCACTCGAGAGGGAGGAATTTTAAAACTTTAAATGACAGTCGTCAAATCTAGGGTTTCTTACTTCGTTCCTGGACAAGATTTTGGATCCTGGACGAATCCTGATCGTACAACTGCGAAGAATCTACAACAAACTCTATTTTAATAAAGTTTCTTGTTTTAGTTACCGAAAATTGCTCATGTATACTATTTATCGCGAATTGCTTTGACTATTTGATTAGGTAAACTATTGTTGACTCAATATTTCGTTTCACAAAACACATGAAGTGTAAATTTGTTGCCAAGTAAACATTTAATATCACTCGTGTCACAAATCCTATTTGTGTCAACAATTTATAACAACGCCATATATAGGATTTCTTGACTCATACGAACTTGGGTGGTCCACCCAAGTTTGTATGAGTCAAGAAATTCGAACTTGTGTGGTCTACATCTTGGACAAGTCCAGGGTCCATATTTCGTAATCAAAGTGGACCACACCAAAATAGGATATATTTATGTTATTTCCATGGACGAAATATATACGAAAGATCGTGGTAAGATTCTCTAGGTAGACTACGTGCCTATCTCAATGACCGTAAACTACAAGCAGCCATGTTCTGTCTGTGGATTGACCGTGTTGCTAATAATGGAACTTGAAAAGTGTGGAAGAACCGATGCATTTATTGTGCAAGCTAAACGAGGCGATACTATACGTATATAGGAAATATTGAACGATGACGCGCCATTTTAGTATCGTACGCGTCGGCGTCACGCCGTCCTTTTTATGTAAAGTTCGTGAAATTTTACGTGTAAACTAATTGTAGTTTTCTATCGAAAGTTATAGAAGATTTTTGAGGAAGCTATACTGTAAATTGTATGAGAATAGTTTTTTGTCTTCATGTCGTGAATCGGCCGACAGTCACCGACAGCAGCCATGGATGCAAAATCTAATTCATGCTATTGTTGTTAAAGTTGTTGGGTGGTGCGAGAAGCGAGGGAGAGGGAATCAAGAGAAAACGGCAAGAGCTCTCACAAACGAATCGAGAGCAAGCGAACCAGACCGAGACCAAGCAAGCGAACAGCGGTTGGTGCATGTCTACTCCGCGCGACGGTGAACTGCGCCTTGCGAGGCGCGGTGAGTCGGAGATCACCTGCACGTGTATGTGTACATGTTGCGTGTTTGTATGTGTTGAAGCAACCAAGCGAACAAACAAGCGACTGAAGAGCCAACTGAGTGACATCAAGCAAGAGCGGCAAGCAAGCAGATGCACAAGGGCGACAGCAAGCGAGCAAGCAAACACAGCAGCGAGAATCAAGTGTACGCGCAAGTGCGTGTGCAAGTGCAAGTGCGGGTGCTAGTGCGGGTGCTAGTGCGGGTGCTAGTGCGGGTGCTAGTGCGGGTGCTAGTGCGGGTGCGAATTTACATACCTGCGAGCGCGTATGTATTTGCGTGTGTGAATGCATACATACGTGAGATTGGCAATCCAGCCGCGCAACATGCAGCCAAGCGAGCGAGCATGTGTGAGACCAAGCTCTCTCGCACAAACACACAGCGCGCACAAACACACAGCGCGCACAAACACACAACGCGCACACACACGGCTCGTACACACACAGCTCGCACAGACACAGCTCGCACACGCACAGCACGTGCACACGCAGACACTGCGCGTGCTCACACATTGCACGCAGTCGCTCGTGCATCCACGCAGCGAGCACGGGGACACACGGTCGTGCACGAGAGTGCGCTTCGAACAGCAAGACATGAGCGAGAGCCGCAGCAGCAACACAACAACAACGCGCGGCGAGCAAGAAAGCCCCACAAGCGAGAACAGCACGCGCGAATGCGATGGCGTGAGCGGGCCCGGAGAGAGTCGAGAGCGAGCGGGATAGCAATCGGTACGTACGTGTGAGTGCATGAGAGAGTGCAGTCGGTGTGAGCTTGCGGCGCGTGTGTGTGCAAGAAAAAAGCTCGGTGTCTCGCCTTCGCGAGGAAACCATGCCGTGTCTTGCGCACATACATACTGCGAAGACTCGGTGTGTCAAGCAATTGACGAGACCTTGTTGTACAGAGCGCGCGGGCGCATGTGTGAATGAAGCGTGTGTGTATTGAGTGCAGGAATATGGTCTTGTCTGGCCTAGTTGCTAACAACTGCCTCGCTCTCGATGAAGGTGCGGCGCACCAGTGCACGCCGTTGTCGGTGAAAGCGAGCGATGACCGCGTGAGGTATGTGCGCTGCCGGCTCGTGCGTTGGCTGCCAGTCGACGATGTAGTATGTCTGACCGTCTTGCCTGTACGTGCTCAGGATGCGGCGTACATCCCAGAGCGGTTGACCCTGCAGACTCCCGATCGGCGTCCACTCCGTCTCGCCGTCTCTGTCGTCTTGTGCTGACGCAGTGTAGCGTGCGTTCTCGTGCGACTCGCGCTCGCTGTCTGACACGCCGACACCAAGAAACTCGGCTAGATGCTCGCGGCGTGACATCCTGACGCCGTGCTCGCGCAAGGCGGTCAACGCAAGCAGCACGACGTCGTTGATGTCGTCGGCGTCGTCGACATGCCGTAGGATGCCGTTGCGTAGGTAGCGCATGGATTCATCGTTAAGCTTGATGTCAATGCCACGCTCTTTGATCAACGCACGCACTGTCTTGTTGAACACGCGTCTGCTTATGCATGGATCCATCGATGCAAACGTTGTTGTGGAGTGTGTTGGAACATGCTGTTGGAATGAGCTGTATTTGCCACTTGACAATATTTAAAATATACGTATTTATAGGACACAAAGTTGATATTTAGAACATCTCTTGCTCCTTTGGCGCAAGATCAATGATCCCTCCAATCGTAGTTCTAGCTCGATACTCTCGGATCTGAGGATCAAGCTCACCTTGGCGATGGAGATCGCGTAACTGCTTGAGCAGGCCAGACCCATACTTACGGGTGATGCCACGTCTTGTCAGAAACTCGAACATGTTCTTCTCGGCATGTTTGCCTGTCTTCAGGACGTCGTCGCAGCACGTGGCGGAGTTTGGGTCGAGCTGGAAACCCTGAGGCAGGAAAAGCTTCAAGTAGGCGACGAGCTGCTTGGACGTTGACTTGTACTGGCGGCTGTCGCACTGCTCCCACAGATGCGGTGTCTTCGTGTACCACTTAATCCACACTGAGGACGCTGGCATCGGAAGTGCGCGCCCCTTCTTCCCTTCATCACCACTTGGAGCCGATGGCCCCGGCTGCTGGACATGCTCTCTTGATGGTGTCGACGCAGATCCTTGAGCGAGCTCGAGTGCTGCAAGGCGGGCGTACAACTCGCGGTGGCTGTTGAGTAGCTCGCTGATGATCGTGTTCTGGTGGTTGATCCGCTTCTCTTCCTTGGTAAACTTCACGCGCCGTTGTCTGTGTCTCGGGTGATCTGCACACCATGCTGACGTCCGAGGTGCGTGCTCCACGCTAGCATCTCGCTCATGGGAACGTTGCTAGCGGCGAGACACTCGCGTACACGGGTGGCGTATGGAGACGCAGCGTGTCTTGTGTTGAACTCCGGGAAGTGCCGAATCAAAGTCGCGAACAGCAAGTTGACGACTCGGCGGTCCACGTTCAACGTTTTATCTTCAAAGCCTAGACTCGACGAGAACAGCGTCCGCATGATGTCGTCGATCTTCTTGCGAGATGTGGAGTCAAACGTGCTGAATGAAGCGATTGCCGGGTTGTCGTCTGGCCTCCAGTCGCTGAGCACCTTCGACACCTTCATGTCTTCGCTTGTCGTGTTGACAACGTAGGCGAACGCTTTATTCGTGGCGCTCATGTTCCAGCTCCCCCGATCAAAGATCCACTGGTCACTCAGAGTTGCGTCGCGGTTTGCGTACTGCGCACCTCCTCGCCGAAACGAGTGCGACGACAAGCCTGCTGTTGGGCTCGCTTGTGCTTGACGCTCCGACGCTGCTGTTACGACGCGGTTCACGTAGCCTTGTATCTTCAACGGTGCTGGTGCTTGTAGCCGAGCAGGAGGCGTCGCTGACACGCTAGAGGCCGTCACGTCTTTTTCGTCGCAAAGCCCGAGTGCTTCGACAAGTCCGACGTCGTTCGTTGGATGAAGCACTTGGATCTCGCTGTCGACAAGAACTGGCAGCTGAAGCAGCGAGCCGCTCGGAAGGCTTTGCATCGCCAAAGCCACGCCAATCGCATGAAGCGGGCACGTGACAAAGCCGTACTGGTCTGGGTAGAGTGACAGCCCTTGCTCCTCCGACGTCTTGGTTCGAATCAGCCGAAGGAACAAGACGTTGTCAGACGCCACCGACAGATTGCTCTTCTGCACGAACGCGAGGTCGGATGATCTTCCGAACGCGTACCACATGATCGTGAGCAGAGCGGCGTCTTGGTAGTCCTTCATCGTCGTGGCCGTGTAGTACGTTTCCTCGACTAAGATGCGCAGATCTTCCTTGGTGCACGCGGGCGCCTTGTTGACTTTGCCGCCTTGGTTGCTCTTGAGGCAGTAGCGCTCGAGCGTTCGTCCCATCTTCAGCAACTGCTTCTCAATGGCTTGGCGGTGCTGCGGCTGGTCATCGAGCAGCCAGTTCTTCACGTTGCGGTAGTAGCCCATGATCGTGTTGCGAGCGAGCGGCTGACCACCGCGTCCGTTCGAGAACGCGAGATGCATGGCAAATCGGTCCATGAGGCTCACGAACACGACACCCTTGACGTCTCGAATTAGAGTAGCACGGATGTACTCGATGGTCGTGTCTTCTGCGGCCAGGAAGTGCTTGAAGACGTTCAATGCCGTCTCATGCGTGCGCTGGGTGTTGGCAGGTGTCAAGTCGTGGAGGCTCATAATGAACTTCAGTTGAGTGTCGGCTGGGTGCGAGATATCCGGACAATGCGTGAATGACTTAGAGCTTGAATGGCCTTCAGCATATCTCGGATCTGCAGCCGACATGATGTGTCGGCCACGTGTCGGCGACGTCCCAGCTTTTGCAACTGGCGCGCCAGTCGATGCGTCGTACCAAGCGTAACAAGAGCAAAGCGCACCATGCACCATGCACAGCGGTTACAGCTGAGCAGGACGTTCACGGTCCCGAGCTTCCGGATGATCGCCTGCGAGAAGAAGAACGCCGGGAGCTCGGACGCGGTCTCGCACGCGATCGCGACGCCGATGATCTGCGAGTTGTTGCCCGAGAGGTTGTAGAGGTTGAGCGTAAGGAAGCTCGAGAGCACGCCGTACATGAGACCCATGAGGAACACGACGCTCAGGAGCACGAGCACGTCGGTCTTCTTCGCGAGCAGACGCATACCATGCGCAAACGACGGTGGCGCCTCGGGCGACTGCACGTCCGCGCTCGCCACTGGCGCGTACCCGTCGTCGTGGCCATGCTTAATCACGGGGATCGCGCGCAAGATCAAGAGCGACGCGAGCGCCAGGATGAGGCTCAAGTTGAACGCCCACGCAATGCCGGCGGTCGCGACGACGAGACCCGTGACGTACGCCACGGCGCCCCAGCCAATCGCGCCAAAGAGCCGCTGCTTGCCGTACTCGCCGCCGGCTTTCGAGAGCAAGTCGAGCACGGCGTGGTCGAGGAGTGAGCCAGCTGGCGCGGATTGGAAGTTCCCGACGACCACGAGCAGGACCGTGAGCTCAAACGACCGCGCGAACTGGATCGCGTAGAGCAGCACAGCGCCTGAGACGACGCACGCGACGTGCACGAGGCGCTGGTTGCGGATCGCGTCGGCGATCGCACCCCAGAACGGCGGCGCGACGATCGAGCATATGCACGGGAGCGTCTGGAGCACGCCGATCTGCACTTTCGTGAACTGCAGTGTGTGCTCGTAGAAGACCGGGAGGAAGTTCACGAGCGCCGACTGGCCGCCGGACGACACGGCGTACATGGCTTTCGGCGCAATGAGCAGCGCATCGGACGTCGCCGGCGCCTTGTGCGTGGTTGCGACACCCATCGCGCGCTTGCTTCGTTGTGTGGACCTGCGTGCGTCGGAGCCGGTGAGTTGGGGAATGCGCTGCTGCTACTGCTCGTTGCCACGCACGCGCCACGTACGTGACGACGGACGGACGGACGCGGTGCTAGTGCGTCGCAGCTGAGGATTGCGACCAACGCGCGGTCAGCTGTTGAAGTAGAACGCCGTCAGGAATTTTTGTGGCGGTCCGTGGTCCCTCCTTGTGCCCTCAGAAGCGAAACAACTGATGGACACGAGCGCGCTGCCCATCCAGCGCACGCATCTCGTCGGTGTCGCCGACGACCGTCGCGCTCACAGACGACAATGCACCAGCCTTCGCGCCATGACCAGGATGCACCAGCATGATCGGCGCCAGCATTTTTGTCGACCAGTCCATCATACGAAAAGAGAATCGCTCGATCATCGGATAATGGAATGTATATAGTCCAGTCTCAAACCATAGTGAACTCGTGTTGTTGTTGCCTGAGGCAAACGCTAATGCAATCAAAATTCTAGATTTAGATCTATTGGTTTCAGATCTAGAACTGCTCAAACGCTATTTCAATAGCCAAAGGCCCAACAATGCAACTAATCGTTCTTGGAATTTGTATACAGTGAGACCTGAATTGTTGAAGAAATCTGGGATTCCAGGATCTTCAACAACTCCTCCTCTTTCAATACTCAATTCAAGTAACTTGACCGGAATACTCGGACTTTATGAATGGCTTGGCTCAGCTCTTCAAATCTTTGAAAAATCGAGCCAATCAGCTATTTTAATGAAGTGGTTTTCTAGATTTCTAGATGATCTGTGCATTCTTTTCTAGATGCATTCTTTTGCGGCAGGTGTACCTCCCCAAGTGGCACGCTGCTGGCGCGCGTGTGTTTGGTGGTTGCTGCCGCACGTCGCCAGCCGACATCAGCGCGATGCGCGCGCACTTTCAGCAGTAGATCCGCAGCCGGAGACTGGCCCTCGCCTTGTCCTTTGGACCGGCGCGCTGTCAACTGACGGCGCCGGCGCTCGTTGTACGTGCTCCATAGCACCAGGCGACGGCCAAATAGACGGCATACTTGCATAGACTTGCATAGCGTTGTGCGTTGGTATCACGAAGACTGTAGTGAGCACCATCGCGCTCTGTGTAGTTGCACCAGTCGTAGACTCGACGCGCATTCGCATACTCCACTGCCTGGCACTACGTTTGTGCATTTCTGTGAGTGGCGACAAGTTGGCGATGACCAGTGCCAGCGATCGCGCTTCAGCTTGAAGGCGTCTGCATTGGGCTCATGCGTGTCTCGTGCTGAATCCGACCGAGCGGGGAGCTGCGTGGGACCGACTCTGCAGGCAATCACTGACATACTCAGGCGTCTCGGCCAGACGAGCGGTTCTTGAGCACGAACGATGGCGGTGCTAGAGACAGCAAGCATCTGAACGAGCGTGAATGTACAGCGAGTGACCGATGTATCGCGCGAAGTCTACGGCAACCCGAAAGCCTTGCGTGCCATGGCAGCGGCATCGGCCGCGTCACCGCCAACTGACGGCAGTCGAGGCGCCAGCAAGCCATCGCTGCTCAAGCGACTGTCAAGCTCACTGCTTGGTGACAAGACACGCATTCGGCCGGAGCACGTAGTGGCGAGATAGCGTTCTGCAAGTCGTCGAGCAGCTCCTGCGTGCTTGAAGGCTGCCAGTAGGCTCTCAACGCCCACTCAGATCGAGTTCACCTTGTTGGTCAGTGCGATCCGATTCAACGGAGTGTTCATGGCAGAGGTGACACTACTGAAGACGACTGTGAGGAAGTGGTGTCGATGTTGATAGTAAATACGAGTGGCTCGAGAGCGAGCGCAAGTCTACTGCTGCGCTAGGTGTATGTGCATGTATGAGTGTGTGGGTGCATGTGTGTGTGGCACTGAGGCTTGCACGCGTTGCTGGGACTGCTCTGTTGCTGCCGCTTCACTCGCAGCAGCGCGTCGCTCGCGCGGCATGGTGCTTGGTGCACACTGGCACTGGCGCTGGTACGGTGCGATTGCGACCGCGTGCATCAGCGCCGGGTCTGCGCATTCAGCATGGCAGGAAGCGACTGCGACAGCACGAGTTGCCGCCACCACACCTTCTTGCGCAGCACAGAAGCGCTGTCGGTCTTGTTGTTGCTGTTGTTGTTGTCGTCCTCGCTGTCGCGCTCGTTGTTGCCGTCCAAGGTCACCGTCGCAACTGAGGTCGCAGTGCTGACAGTAGTGGCGCGGAGGTCCATCGAGACGCTGTCGTGTCGACGCGACTTGAAGAGCGAGAAGGAGCGCGAGCGGCGCTTACTTTCTGCTGTAGCTGACGTCGAGCAGGCTGCGTTCTGGCTGTTGTTTGCAGTCGTGACAACAAAGCGAGCGTAGTCGGCAGACATGGGCTTGGCGAACGTCTGGTGGTGCATCATCGTACTTGTAGCTGTCGTAGTTGGTGGAGACGTGGAGAGTGCGTGCGACGTTGTCGTGGCGTGTGTAAAGTGGCTCGAGGCTGTTTGGGCTCTGGGAGGCAGATTGCACAATGAACTGGTCACTCTACTCTGCGCTGCGCCGTGTGCCCAAGTCTCGTTTCGGATCGATTGTGTCAGTCTGACGCAAACAAAGCGCGCGTGCACGAGTCTGGTGGTGTCTCCAGGCAGCACGCACACACATACACTCACTCACTATCTCTCTCACTCATGAGCACAGCAGCAGCAGCAGCCATCTCTAGTGGCGACAGCTGCAAATCCAGGCAGTCATCTCCATGGCCGCGACGAGTTCAAGAGCCGCAACCGAGCAGCAGCAGCACGTACTAGTACAGATGCTCTCTCTCTCTCTCTCTTGTCTCTTGTTGTGCGGTGTCACGTCAGCCCGCGGATGCCCCACACATACACTCTGTCGCTCGCTCGCTTTGGTTGCTCGACTTGGTTGCTTGTACATGTACATCTGGCTCGACTCGACATGACTCGCACTCGCACTCACACACTCACACACTCACACACTCACACACTCGCACCACCTCAGTCTGTCTGGCTTCGCTTGCGTCTCTCTCGCTCACTCGCAACACTCAACTGCTCGCAGTCGCACCAGCAGCACCTCAACGCGAAACACTCACCAGCCGCAGCGCACTTGCACCGAAGAATCCGCCGGTGCCGAGACGAGGCGAAGAGGCAGGCAGGCAGACACAACGACGAGGTCACTCTATCACTTCTCGCTCTTCGCTCGCCTGATGTCGTCTCACCAGGTCGCGTCGCCAGGAATGCTGGTCACTCGCACGCGCCAGTCAACCAGTCAGTCCATCCTGTTTGTCTTGTCGGTCCATCTCCCCACCAAATGGCTTCGTCCGTCCTTGCTGCGCTGCCTTGTGTCTCGAAAGCGACGCGACTGCTGCAGCAGGCAACAAGCAACAAGCAACTCCTAGCAAGTGGTGCGTGGTGCATGGCGCGCAATGTGCGCGGCGCTACTGTCGCTACAACACTACCGACACCAATACCACCAGTGCTGCTGCTGTGTCAGAGCAGCAAGTGGACACCGATCCAGTGCATGTCATGTCATGCTTGAGCAATTCAAACATCAAGGCGGTGCTCGAGCCCAGGCTCGTGCTGGTGAACACCACCCAGTCAAAAGCCATAGACTCTCACGACGACGCAGTCTTCTTTCGTCCATCCACTCTCTCGCTTTCTCTCGTGCTCTATCGCACGCACACACACGCATACACATGAGCTTACACACACGCTCGTTTGCTCTGGAATCCTAGCGCAGTCGCTGTGGTGCGATGGGATGCGATGCGATAGCATTCCGATGACTGGATACTCACTCGCTCGCTCACGTACTCGCCTCGGTTGAGCCGACCCAACACACAGATAACAGCAGATCACAAGTACACCAAGCAAACACAGCGCAGCAGTTCATCAAGAGAAAGAGAGAGAGAGAGAGAGTTTGCGCCAGCGAGTCGCCAAGCGCCAGCACACACTAGCACGCGCTTGCCAAGCAAGCAAACACAAGCCGGTTCGTCATGAGGATGACTGGCTTCGAGAGACCGAGCGCAAAGGCTCGATTCGGCTCGGCTGTGCGCTGGTTGCACCAACACTCTCTCGCTCTCGCACCGACATTCCGGTCACCCAGACCGCACAGAAAAAGCAAAGCCAATTGCAACGCACTGTACGACAGCTGCTGGAGGTGGCGACTTGGACTTGGTGTCGTCTTGGAGACCTGTGACTTGGACTGGTGCTCTCTCAACCAAACGCAACGCCACGCCTGTTCTCACGATCACATGCTCTCCTTGACACCGCGAGTGTATGTCTCACACCTGTGTGAATCTTGGCTTGACACGCACCACACACTGCACGTCTTTGAGGACTGCACCACCACGCACGCGTGCTTTCGATCGCCTGCCGCCTACCGCTTGCTCTGGTGGCTTGCTGTTTGCCGCGCGCCTCTCTCGACTGATCGTATCTCGACTGGTGTTTCCAGCATCTCGGATCTCACTCTCACTTTCACATTCGCTCTGCATCAAGCACCAAGCATCAAGCACACAGCATCAAGCACACAGCTACCAGTACAGTACTCCACATCAGCAACGAGTGTGTGAGTGAGAGCAACACGCATCGAGCAGCACTTGCCAGCACGCCAACTACCCCGTACTAGCACGCAACCACCAGTCAGCCACACACGCACACACACATACACACTACAATGAACCGATCGCCAGTCATGACGCAATTCAAGCTCGCGAGCGCCGACCACGCGATCCTCGTAGCGCGCAACGCCGAGAAGCAAAACGTGCGCTCCTGCGCCTCGACCATCGACGATGACGCCAGCCAGAGCAAGCACGCCACATCTGTACATGGTAAGTCGAGTGCGTCGAGCGCAGTCTGCATCAACCTCGCCGCGTCGGCAGTAGCAACAACCAAGGCAGCACCATCCGCATCCACATCGGCATCCGGATCGACGTCGTTGTCGTCTTCATCCACTGACAGTGCTGATCTCGCTGCGCAAGTAGCAGCGCAAGACGAGCGCAAGAAGGTGTGGTGGCGCCAGTTGTTGAGCTCGCAAGCCGTGCTCAAGAGTACCAGCAACGCACTTGGTCGCCGCGCATGATTTCGTTGTAGTAGTAGCGCACAGAACGAACTAGTGTGAGTGTGGTCATATATTCAAACGAACTCGAGTGGTCCACTCAAGTTCCTCTTTTTCTTCACTACCAACTTTTCCTATATAAAGTTCGCTATCCAGAATTCAAGTCAACTCTGACACGGATGATGCGATCTGATACGAACTTGTGTGACCCACATCGCCGATTCAAATGTCTAGATCAATTTGTTGTTCTAGATCTGTCGGTCTGTCTGCACACAGACTGTTGATCTGCATTGAGTTCATTCTCTACCAAAGTACATATTTTGTACTTTGTTTCGTTGTTGGTTTGCATAGTGTGTTTGTTTGATTGGTTTCTTCCTATATTTCTTGCGTGGTAAGCAATTGCAAAAGCCACGACTGTTTTGTTGCTTGTTCCTTTTCTTTCGACCCAAAGTGGTCTAGAAATGAAAACAAACAAAGTGAACCACTGAAACATCGTGGCGAACCACATCGCACAGTTTGCAACCCAAAGCGTGGTGGAATTACTTCGTTGCATGCTCAAGCAAGTGTGAGCTGAATCACGACAGCTTTTGTGGGCTAGACAACACTCCTGCTGAAGTGCTGCACTTCCAGTCGAGATGACTGTGCTGCTTGCACCTCGTTGCTAAAAGGCCTCTGGTGCGAATGCCTCAGAGCCGGCGATGTCGGCATCCGTTGCGAAGGTACCGAAGCACGATGTCCAAGTGCGGACTAGCTCGACAGGATGCATACACTTGCGGCGCACTGAGTACTGACGCCGGTGCGGTTGCAGTCGCAGTAGTACTCTGCTTTCTGTTGTGCGCAGCGACGTAGTCGTGCACGAGCGCTTGGAGTTCGTCCAGATCAATGTTGTTGTGTGGAGGAGCACAGAGTGTGCTGTGTGTGCTCGCGCTCGTGCCGCTAGTCTCGAGTGGGTCCAAGAGATCATGTGCACGAACTCCGATGCAAGTTTGTGCTGGCTGCGGCGACTCAGACTGCGGAACACTCACGCGCAAGTGCATCGGTTCACGCACGCCGAGGTCGTCGAGGTGGAGCATCTCGTCGCACGTCGTCGATGTGATTGTTCCACTGATTTGCACTCGTGGTTGGTGGCGTCAGCACGGCTTCCAGCTCCAGACACTCGCGGGCAAGTCGACGTCGTGGCGAGCGCTCACGCGCGAGTGGTACAGTGCCGAGCTGCCTGATAGCAGCACTGCCGCTGCGGCACCAGGATCGTCGAGCAGCGTCCCTGCACTCGTGCTCGTGCAAGAGATGATGCTCCCGCCGGACCTGCTCATGGGCAAGCAGATGGAGATCGTGCTCCAGTTTGGCTACGTCACGATGTTCGTATCTGTGCTCCCAGCAGCGCCGCTCCTCGCGCTCGCGAGCAACGTTGTGAACACGCGCTTGGACGTGATCTGCTGCACGCAAGTGAAGCAGCGACCGCCATTCGAGAGCGAGACCGAGGTGTCGACGTTCATGAGCATCCTCGAGTTCATGAGCTTCGCGGCCGTGGCAGTGAACTGCGCCGTGCTGTTCTTCACGACGCAGCAAGACCTCGAGAGTGTGCTCGCGCTCGCATCCACGCACTGGAGTACGACCACAACAACTGCTGCCGCAGCTATTGCTACTACTGATGACAACGACCCGACAGTCTACCTCAAGAAGCTCTGGATCTTGCTCGCGATCGAGCACGTCGTGCTTGGCGCCAAGGCTTTGCTCTCGCTCACGATCGACGACTCGGCCACGTGGGTCCAGAACGACGAGGACCGGTGCGACGACGAAGCGAAGCAGAAAGCCCAGCGCGACAACGAGGCCACGAGTCTGGACGATACCATCGGCAGCAGTGAACCTCACTTGGCTGATGACGCATCGATCCAAGCGCGCAAGATGGTGAATGGTGCACAGGTTGAACTCGGTGCCGAGAGCGAACACCTTGTTGACGAGCTGCTAGCCGAGGCAGTTGACTGGACAAGCGCTGCCACTGCTGCGTCGCAAGCCGCGAAACCAGCCGCGTCAGCACTCCATCGCATACTCGCTCACAAGTACAACGCGGCCACTAAAGAGCGCGACGAAGCACTCGAGCGAGAGCGGATCTCGCAGCAACAGCTCCAAGAGTGTTTGCGAAAGCTCGAGCAGCAACAGCAGCAACAGCAGCGACTCGTAGCATCACCATCATTTCAAGGGATCTCTCACGAGCAAGACTCGGCATCAGCATTCACATCGCTGTCGATGATGTCAAGTGGCGACGAGAGCTTGCCTCCAGCTGAGCTTCTGGGGACGCACAGCAGCAACTATGGCGACATTGGCGATGCCGATGGCACTGCAACAAGAAGCGCACACGAGACCACACGAGACACTCGAGTGTGTCTTCTGTGCTTCATTGTGCGCAGCGCGAGCGTTGCTGCCGTCAAGCGGTGCTTGATGTGCCGCGTCTTTTCGTGCCAGTCGTGCGACGAGATGCTCCACCTCGACGACCTCGGCGTGCGTGAACCGATGCACTTGCGCGTGAGTGTTCCGCAGTCTGAGTCGCCGCAGCCAGCACAAACTTGCATCGGAGTTCGTGCACATGATCTCTTGGACCCACTCGAGACTAGCGGCACGAGCGCGAGCACACACAGCACACTCTGTGCTCCTCCACACAACAACATTGATCTGGACGAACTCCAAGCGCTCGTGCACGACTACGTCGCTGCGCACAACAGAAAGCAGAGTACTACTGCGACTGCAACCGCACCGGCGTCAGTACTCAGTGCGCCGCAAGTGTATGCATCCTGTCGAGCTAGTCCGCACTTGGACATCGTGCTTCGGTACCTTCGCAACGGATGCCGACATCGCCGGCTCTGAGGCATTCGCACCAGAGGCCTTTTAGCAACGAGGTGCAAGCAGCACAGTCATCTCGACTGGAAGTGCAGCACTTCAGCAGGAGTGTTGTCTAGCCCACAAAAGCTGTCGTGATTCAGCTCACACTTGCTTGAGCATGCAACGAAGTAATTCCACCACGCTTTGGGTTGCAAACTGTGCGATGTGGTTCGCCACGATGTTTCAGTGGTTCACTTTGTTTGTTTTCATTTCTAGACCACTTTGGGTCGAAAGAAAAGGAACAAGCAACAAAACAGTCGTGGCTTTTGCAATTGCTTACCACGCAAGAAATATAGGAAGAAACCAATCAAACAAACACACTATGCAAACCAACAACGAAACAAAGTACAAAATATGTACTTTGGTAGAGAATGAACTCAATGCAGATCAACAGTCTGTGTGCAGACAGACCGACAGATCTAGAACAACAAATTGATCTAGACATTTGAATCGGCGATGTGGGTCACACAAGTTCGTATCAGATCGCATCATCCGTGTCAGAGTTGACTTGAATTCTGGATAGCGAACTTTATATAGGAAAAGTTGGTAGTGAAGAAAAAGAGGAACTTGAGTGGACCACTCGAGTTCGTTTGAATATATGACCACACTCACACTAGTTCGTTCTGTGCGCTACTACTACAACGAAATCATGCGCGGCGACCAAGTGCGTTGCTGGTACTCTTGAGCACGGCTTGCGAGCTCAACAACTGGCGCCACCACACCTTCTTGCGCTCGTCTTGCGCTGCTACTTGCGCAGCGAGATCAGCACTGTCAGTGGATGAAGACGACAACGACGTCGATCCGGATGCCGATGTGGATGCGGATGGTGCTGCCTTGGTTGTTGCTACTGCCGACGCGGCGAGGTTGATGCAGACTGCGCTCGACGCACTCGACTTACCATGTACAGATGTGGCGTGCTTGCTCTGGCTGGCGTCATCGTCGATGGTCGAGGCGCAGGAGCGCACGTTTTGCTTCTCGGCGTTGCGCGCTACGAGGATCGCGTGGTCGGCGCTCGCGAGCTTGAATTGCGTCATGACTGGCGATCGGTTCATTGTAGTGTGTATGTGTGTGTGCGTGTGTGGCTGACTGGTGGTTGCGTGCTAGTACGGGGTAGTTGGCGTGCTGGCAAGTGCTGCTCGATGCGTGTTGCTCTCACTCACACACTCGTTGCTGATGTGGAGTACTGTACTGGTAGCTGTGTGCTTGATGCTGTGTGCTTGATGCTTGGTGCTTGATGCAGAGCGAATGTGAAAGTGAGAGTGAGATCCGAGATGCTGGAAACACCAGTCGAGATACGATCAGTCGAGAGAGGCGCGCGGCAAACAGCAAGCCACCAGAGCAAGCGGTAGGCGGCAGGCGATCGAAAGCACGCGTGCGTGGTGGTGCAGTCCTCAAAGACGTGCAGTGTGTGGTGCGTGTCAAGCCAAGATTCACACAGGTGTGAGACATACACTCGCGGTGTCAAGGAGAGCATGTGATCGTGAGAACAGGCGTGGCGTTGCGTTTGGTTGAGAGAGCACCAGTCCAAGTCACAGGTCTCCAAGACGACACCAAGTCCAAGTCGCCACCTCCAGCAGCTGTCGTACAGTGCGTTGCAATTGGCTTTGCTTTTTCTGTGCGGTCTGGGTGACCGGAATGTCGGTGCGAGAGCGAGAGAGTGTTGGTGCAACCAGCGCACAGCCGAGCCGAATCGAGCCTTTGCGCTCGGTCTCTCGAAGCCAGTCATCCTCATGACGAACCGGCTTGTGTTTGCTTGCTTGGCAAGCGCGTGCTAGTGTGTGCTGGCGCTTGGCGACTCGCTGGCGCAAACTCTCTCTCTCTCTCTCTTTCTCTTGATGAACTGCTGCGCTGTGTTTGCTTGGTGTACTTGTGATCTGCTGTTATCTGTGTGTTGGGTCGGCTCAACCGAGGCGAGTACGTGAGCGAGCGAGTGAGTATCCAGTCATCGGAATGCTATCGCATCGCATCCCATCGCACCACAGCGACTGCGCTAGGATTCCAGAGCAAACGAGCGTGTGTGTAAGCTCATGTGTATGCGTGTGTGTGCGTGCGATAGAGCACGAGAGAAAGCGAGAGAGTGGATGGACGAAAGAAGACTGCGTCGTCGTGAGAGTCTATGGCTTTTGACTGGGTGGTGTTCACCAGCACGAGCCTGGGCTCGAGCACCGCCTTGATGTTTGAATTGCTCAAGCATGACATGACATGCACTGGATCGGTGTCCACTTGCTGCTCTGACACAGCAGCAGCACTGGTGGTATTGGTGTCGGTAGTGTTGTAGCGACAGTAGCGCCGCGCACATTGCGCGCCATGCACCACGCACCACTTGCTAGGAGTTGCTTGTTGCTTGTTGCCTGCTGCAGCAGTCGCGTCGCTTTCGAGACACAAGGCAGCGCAGCAAGGACGGACGAAGCCATTTGGTGGGGAGATGGACCGACAAGACAAACAGGATGGACTGACTGGTTGACTGGCGCGTGCGAGTGACCAGCATTCCTGGCGACGCGACCTGGTGAGACGACATCAGGCGAGCGAAGAGCGAGAAGTGATAGAGTGACCTCGTCGTTGTGTCTGCCTGCCTGCCTCTTCGCCTCGTCTCGGCACCGGCGGATTCTTCGGTGCAAGTGCGCTGCGGCTGGTGAGTGTTTCGCGTTGAGGTGCTGCTGGTGCGACTGCGAGCAGTTGAGTGTTGCGAGTGAGCGAGAGAGACGCAAGCGAAGCCAGACAGACTGAGGTGGTGCGAGTGTGTGAGTGTGTGAGTGTGTGAGTGCGAGTCATGTCGAGTCGAGCCAGATGTACATGTACAAGCAACCAAGTCGAGCAACCAAAGCGAGCGAGCGACAGAGTGTATGTGTGGGGCATCCGCGGGCTGACGTGACACCGCACAACAAGAGACAAGAGAGAGAGAGAGAGAGCATCTGTACTAGTACGTGCTGCTGCTGCTCGGTTGCGGCTCTTGAACTCGTCGCGGCCATGGAGATGACTGCCTGGATTTGCAGCTGTCGCCACTAGAGATGGCTGCTGCTGCTGCTGTGCTCATGAGTGAGAGAGATAGTGAGTGAGTGTATGTGTGTGCGTGCTGCCTGGAGACACCACCAGACTCGTGCACGCGCGCTTTGTTTGCGTCAGACTGACACAATCGATCCGAAACGAGACTTGGGCACACGGCGCAGCGCAGAGTAGAGTGACCAGTTCATTGTGCAATCTGCCTCCCAGAGCCCAAACAGCCTCGAGCCACTTTACACACGCCACGACAACGTCGCACGCACTCTCCACGTCTCCACCAACTACGACAGCTACAAGTACGATGATGCACCACCAGACGTTCGCCAAGCCCATGTCTGCCGACTACGCTCGCTTTGTTGTCACGACTGCAAACAACAGCCAGAACGCAGCCTGCTCGACGTCAGCTACAGCAGAAAGTAAGCGCCGCTCGCGCTCCTTCTCGCTCTTCAAGTCGCGTCGACACGACAGCGTCTCGATGGACCTCCGCGCCACTACTGTCAGCACTGCGACCTCAGTTGCGACGGTGACCTTGGACGGCAACAACGAGCGCGACAGCGAGGACGACAACAACAACAGCAACAACAAGACCGACAGCGCTTCTGTGCTGCGCAAGAAGGTGTGGTGGCGGCAACTCGTGCTGTCGCAGTCGCTTCCTGCCATGCTGAATGCGCAGACCCGGCGCTGATGCACGCGGTCGCAATCGCACCGTACCAGCGCCAGTGCCAGTGTGCACCAAACACCATGCCGCGCGAGCGACGCGCTGCTGCGAGTGAAGCGGCAGCAACAGAGCAGTCCCAGCAACGCGTGCAAGCCTCAGTGCCACACACACATGCACCCACACACTCATACATGCACATACACCTAGCGCAGCAGTAGACTTGCGCTCGCTCTCGAGCCACTCGTATTTACTATCAACATCGACACCACTTCCTCACAGTCGTCTTCAGTAGTGTCACCTCTGCCATGAACACTCCGTTGAATCGGATCGCACTGACCAACAAGGTGAACTCGATCTGAGTGGGCGTTGAGAGCCTACTGGCAGCCTTCAAGCACGCAGGAGCTGCTCGACGACTTGCAGAACGCTATCTCGCCACTACGTGCTCCGGCCGAATGCGTGTCTTGTCACCAAGCAGTGAGCTTGACAGTCGCTTGAGCAGCGATGGCTTGCTGGCGCCTCGACTGCCGTCAGTTGGCGGTGACGCGGCCGATGCCGCTGCCATGGCACGCAAGGCTTTCGGGTTGCCGTAGAACTCGACACTGCCTTGGATCATCGTGAGCTCGTCGCCACCGCTCCGGAGAAGACGCCAGAGAATGCGCAGCGACCAGAGCATGATCGTGAAGCCGCGGCTCAAGTAGAACGGCACCGCGAGCATAACAATGTCGTGGTCGAAGAGGGAGAAGCGCCAGAATACGCGCGTCTGCACTTCTTCGGACGCGTCGTTCAGGATCTGCAGGGACGAGAGGATCTGCAAAAGCACGGCGAGAAGGAGCACTGGGATCGCGAACCAGCTCCGGAACCACAGCGCAGTCTTCATCATCGGCGTGAGGGCGTCGAGCGTCAGGACCCAGTGCAACCAGACCCAGCTCGTGAGCACGGCGAAGCAGCGAGTGTCCCAGTTCAGGATGACGCAGATGCTGATGTAACAGAGCGTGATCTGCAGTGACAGGAACAGAAAGTCGAACGACGACAGGAGCCGCAGCACGAGCTGTCGCTGGTGGCATGCTGCGAACGCGCCAGCAAAGAGCAGCGAGCACCCGAGGCTCAGGAGCGAGAGCGCGACGAAGACGCCGGACTCAAGCGCCGCTGATAGAACCGAGAGGCGAATGCACGCGTACACCCCGACGCGCATGCCAAGCCCGAGTGCACCGACGAGATACAAGAGCGGGATGCGCCAGCTCGAGCCCGCGACGAGTAGGTTCGCGATGCGTGGCGCATTGACATTGCTGGCGCAGAATATCATTGGGAGCTGGACGTAGCGCAGTTTGTGAGCACTCGATTGCCGCTCTGCTTCCAGCGACGGGCGAATGCTGTGCTGCTGCAGGCTTGCTGGATCCACTTCGCTGACGTTGTCGCGAGCATCCAATGCAGTGACCAGACGGCATGGCGGTCCCGGGTGTGCAGGTTCTGTTCGCAGTGCGTCTGGCGGTCTAGTGTCGAGTCGCTGGAACTTCACGCGACAGCGGTAGCTCACGAACCGCATGATGCGAGGGTCGTCGACGCGCCGCCGATGCAGCGCGCGCTTGCGGTACGCCGTGCGGATCATGAGCACCATCATGGTCGCGAACGAGTTCATGAGGAAGTCGCTCGACGTCATGGAGCGCCCGGCGTGGTAGATCAGCTCAACGGACTGCGCATCGGGCGTGAGGTGCATCCCAAACACGATGAGCAAGAAGACGTGGTAGAGTGCTGCGAGTGCCGCGGCGCTCGCGAGCTGCGGGCCTTGCACTTTCGCGTCTGCCCAGATGTTCACTTGGATGCCGTACCAGTACACTGGCGTGAGGAACACGCGCATGTCGCCGAGGTGGAGCGAGAAGACGATGCACGTCGCTGTGTTCATGATCGTGAAGAACCAGAACTCGTACGTCGTGACGAGGCACCGGAGCAAGTCGAGGCGCAAGTCGGCGCTCGTCATAATGAGCACTGGGACTTGGAAGAGGAACTTGAAGATCGCGAGCACGCGCGCGTACTTGGCGGGCACTGTGAGCACAGACGCGCCGATCGGGAACGCAACAGTGTACATGATCGCACAAACCAAGTTGATGCGCTTGTACACGGTCTTGTAGACATGGAGCCCAGCTGGGGACAGCAGCGCCTTCTTGAGCGACTTGCTCACGTCCACGACCGGTAGTTCGTGCGCTTCGACGAGTCTGTACGCGACCACGCAGTCGCCGCTGACACGCGCCACCATGCTCCCGCGCAACGCGCACTGCGTGTGCCAAGGAGATCGAGAAAGAAGATGGCACTCCGCACGAGCACAGCCGAACGCTATCGTCGATCCAGCGAGCTGTTCCCATGCTCTGATCCGCTCTACAGCGAATCAAGTAGCTATTCCTACGCTGGACTTGTGTCGCGCCACACCACTTGTCCGATGCGTTGCGTGCCATGAGTGCTGCTCTGCATCCAGCGGATCGCTCTGGTTCTCTGCTGCCAGCGGAGCAACGCGATCCGCCATCTGGAACTACAAACGACGAGGTCGAGTGGCGCGTCTTTCATTCGACCGAGTACTAGCACATCGTACGTTCGAGTTATCATATGCACAGCGACTCAACTCAGCTCGTCGGACTCGACCCAGCGACTGAGTGGCGTAGCAATCGCGCTCGAGAGCGCAGCAATCGACGACTGCTTCCGCATCTGCGGCGGCGCGCGCTTCACCGGCGCGCTGCTCGGCTCGACGCTCACTTTGCGACTCATGTTCGTGCGCGTCATGAGACGCCGATCCGTGGCGAGCTCGACGTTGCCTTGGATGATGATCCGATCGTCCGCGCCGCTCGTGCACAGGCGCCAGAGCACGCGGAAGCACCAGAGCAGGAGCGTCCACGCGCGATTGATCAAGAACGGCCACACGCGCACCTCGATGTGGCGTCCGAGGACGTCGAACTCCACGAGCAAGCGGTCCTGGAACGGCCGAGACGGCTTGAGCACGACCATGTCGAGCGAAATGCGCATGATCGCGAGCACGAAGAAGACGACAACGGGGATCGCAAAGCGGATGTTGAGTCCGAGGCTGCGGCGCATCTTGGGCGTGAGCGCATCGAGCGTGAGCACCCAGTGCATCGCGAGCCAGTTGAAGAGCACAAAGTAGCAGCGGCCGTCCCAGTAGAACACGTCGCAGGCGAACACGTGCACGACCAAGAGCTGGAGCGAGAGGAAGCAAAAGTCGAACGAGAGCACGAGCTCGCGCAGGAGCTTGCGGTTGTAGCAGCTCGCAAAGACGCCGATGAAGCTCAGCGTGCACGCGAGCGCAAACGCGGAGAACGCTGTGAGCCGATTGCCGTGGAACGAGTACGTGCGCGTGACGAACGGGAACAGATTGAACACGAGGCCGCAGATGCCGGTGGCGTAGAGCGCAATGGCGCGCCACTTGCGTACTCGCTCGCTTGGATCCCGAAGGAGATTGAACATCCGGCGACTCATGACGTCGCTCTCGAGAAACACGACGCCATTGCTGCTGAAGCGGAGCTGCTGCGGCGCAGTAGTCTCGTTTGAAGCGCGCAACTCGTCCGTCGCGGCCTCGCACACTGTCTGAGAAGACGGCGCGCTCAGGTCTTTGACCTGGAGCTTCACGCGGCATCGATACGTGACACAGTGGGAGACGGACGCCGCGCTGGGCGTTCGCTTTAGGAACTGCCGCTTCCTGTACGCTGTTCGGACCGTGAGGATCGTGATCATCGAGAGCGAGTTGAGGAGGAAGTCGTCGCTCGTGATCGCGCGGCCTTTGTACTCGAGCAGCGCAAAGTGGTGCGTGTTCGGCGTCAGCTCCAGCGCGACCGCGAGCGTCAGTACGAGCTGGTACAGGATGTACATGGACACGGTGACCGCGAGCTGGCGCGACTGGAGGTTCCCGTCGACGCAGATGTTGGAGAACACGCCGAGCCCGTACACAACCATTGCCGCTGCACGCAGGTCGCGAAAGTACGCGCAGTAGATCGCGCACGTCGCGACGTTCATGATCGACATGAACCAGAACTCGTACGTCCGTAGCAAGCACTTGAGCATGTCGGTCCGGAGCGTTGCGAGCGTCAGGAAAGCGAGCGGCGTCTGGAACACGACCTTCACGAGTGCGAGCCAGCGCCCCGTTGACTCGTGCACAAAGAACATCGCGGCGTCACACGGCAGCGAGAGGACGTGGAAGGTCTTGATGAACCGGATGCTCGCGCGCACAACCGCGTTGTAGCGCCGCGCGCCGCGTGTCGTGCAAATCGCAGCCTTGACCGAGCGCGTGATGTCGATGGTCGGGAGCTCGTGCACGTTGATGAGCTCGTAGCTCAGTTCAGTGGTTGGCGACAGCGACGTCGACGCAGGCGCGACAGCAGAACTGGAGCATGAGACCGCGGCCCCAGTCCCCATGAAGCGCCGCGCGCACTCGCTGCGACTCGCGTGTTGCAGCAGCGCCACAGTCAATGCTTCGGCTTGGTTTAGCGACGGTGTCGTCGTCGATGTCGTTGGCGACGCTGGTGTCACTTTTCGCCACGGCGCCTATTGCATCACGGACGCAGCGAGGGCATCCGAGCTGGCGAGCTAGCAAGCGCCCACTGCGTTGCGAGTCAGCACTCGGGCGACAAGAGCGCGTCGCTGGCGATAAGAGCCACGGAGGCGAGCGCGCACTCGCAGCAACAGACCAGGTGCTTCTTGGGCTTCTTGTCGGCTTCCAATAAGAGATCGCCTCAAACTAACCATTTTCACGAACAATACTCCGACATTTCACTGAACAAACGTCGTTCGCTATGGCGACAAGAACGACACCAACGCATTGACTCGACAAGGATCGACACCAGGAGCAGCGGCGTGGCGATCGATCCATCAAGAGCAGTCGCTACGGCGAAACAGGCATTGCTCACACTCTGACGCACCGCCATCGGCATTGCCAAGCGCCTTCCAGAGCACGCATCGTCCCGACACTACAGTGTCCAAGGTCTGTACGGTCGAAAGCGAGCGAGCGAGCGAGTCAGTGAGTGAGTAAGCTCGAGCACGAGCAAGCAAGAGCCGTGGGCTCACGAGCGAGCAGGACCGAGCACAGCCACGAACATAAGCACAAGTACGAGCAAGTGTAAGCGAAGGAACGAGCCCGTGAGCGGCCGCACCGCGTAGAGCGCACTTCACGTACTACAACCGCAGCGAGTGATCGGCCAGGGTCAAATGGACGAGCACACGCGACCGAGCACTCATGCGCAAGCCCCCACGCAGGCGTTGCAGACACTGCAGACGTTGTCTATACGGTACGAGCTCGTCGCAGTCCACGCACTCCCGCAGATCCGCATCGCGCGCTCAGTCAAGTCTGTGCTCCTCTCGCGGCGAGCGCTCCAGCGCTTCAACGCATTCGCGGCGTCATGCGGCGGCGCGCTGCTCACGCTCTACATACTCTCGATGCCGCTCGACGTCGCCGTGCTGTTCGTGCCTGCGTCCGTGGGTCGCTGGTGCGCCGTCGCGAAGCTGCTGTGCCAGCTGCCGGCGCTGCTGCTCGCCGTCTCGGCGCTCCGTGTCGATATGCTGCAGCGTCTCTTCTGGACGTACGAGTTCTGGTTCTTCTCGGCCATGAACGTCGCCAACAGCGCCGCCACTGGACTGTACTACCAGGACACGCGCGCGCTCGGTGCGATCTCGCACTGGCTCATGATCCAGATGAACATCTGCGTCGACGCCAACATGCAGCAGGCGGGACAGTCCACGGCCACGGCCGCCGCCGCGGTGCTGTTCCAGTGCTGCATGCTCGCAGCCGTCTCGCTGCAGCTCACGCCCAACACGCACACCACGACGCTCTTGCGCTACCACGGACGCGCCATGACGAGCAATGACGTGCTCGTCAACACGATCAGCACGGCCGCGATCTTGATGATCCGCACGGCGTACCGCAAGCGCCAGCAAGCGCAGCTCAGCCGCACGAGCAGCACGTCGGTCGTGCGGTGCGTCAGCTACCGCTGTCGAGTCAAGCTGCAGCAAGTCGGCAGTGGCAACGACGTATCCAAGCGTTTGGTGCGCGCTAAGGCGGCAGGGAACACGAGCAGCGAGTGTCGACAGGCGTCAACTGTCCACGGAGCGAGCTTTGCGTTCGAGCAGCTGCGTCTCGTGACGCAAGGGACCGAGTTCGCGGAAGAAGACGTCGTGTGGCCACTTGCCGTGCGCTTGCTCCGAGGCTCGTCGAGCGACGTGTGGCGCCGTCGCAAGCTCAGTTTGCTGTACGCTGCTGGTGTCGTCGGGCTTGCGCTCAACTTGGTGCCGTTCATCTGGAAGCACTACTCGTTCCCTGGCGCCGAGTTCACTGCGCTGTGGTTCTTCGCGCTCTCGTGTCCGACGTGCTTCGCCGCGGTCTTCGCGTCGTTCTACAACCGGCGCCTGCTGCGCGAGCTCGTGCTCTCGTTCGACTTCTGCTACCTCTCGGCGCACATCTCGCTCGTGCACCTCTGCGTGTGCGACCTCTTTGTGTGGGACACGCGCTGCTACATCGTGCTCTTCAACTGGATCGCCGTGCACTGGGTCCTCACGCTCGATGCGCTCACGCCCGTGACACGCCAGCGCCTCGGACTGCGCATTCGGCTCGTCATGCCGGTCATTTGCTTTGTCGTCCTCGCGATCTTGCGCGTCTCGCTCGACCAGCTCGTCTTCACGCCGACGCGACCCGTGCACGACCGCGTGCTCTGGCGCGTCAACGTCCTCGGCGCCACGGTCGAGTTCCGCAACCTCCCGTTCATCCTCAACCGCGTCTGGACGATCCTCCTCTGGTGCCTCCGCATTCTCTGGCGCCTCGCCACGAGCGGCGACGACGACCGCATCATCCTCCAAGGCAACGTCGAGTTTGTCGCGAGCGCTGCGGCGCTCGACCGCGCCGTCGCAACCGACTCTGCGCGTCCACAGCGCCGCGTCCTGCGCGCACTCGTGTCGCCGTCGCGCAGGCACTCGACTCGGGTCCAGCCCTTCGCAAAGCGCTAGCGCTGCCTCGAGATACAGGATGGAGGATTGGACTCAAAACAATCCGAACGGAGCTGTTCGAGAGAATCAGAACGCAATTGGAACACAAAGATGAATGGATTGATCAAGACACACGCTCGTCCTACCGCTCTCTTGCGCAAGTGTGTGGTTGTGCAGCGGCAATGGCGCATACGCAGCGCTGTGGAAGCTCCTGCGCGCGCCACTCGAGACCACCACCGGTCGCCATTGCCACGACAGACGCACGCCAACGCGCACGGCACGAGGCGCTCACACCCGCTTACAGCGCCTTCGCCTTCTTGGCCGCCACGGGCTTGCGCGCGCCGCCGCCGAGGACGTACGCGCGGATGTAGAAGTTCATGAAGAGCCAGAAGAGCGACTGGACGTAGAAGAGGTAGATGATCGGGACCTTGGCGGGCATGCCGGGGCACTGGCGCGAGTACGTGAGGTAGCCCTGGACGTTCATCATGACGAACTGGATGAGCTGCATCGACGTGAGGTACTTCTTCCACCAGATCTCGCGCGTGTGCGAGCTCACGAAGTAGTACGTGTACATGATCGTGTGCACGAAGCCGTTGAGCACGATCGTGACGTAGATGTCGCCGTCCTGCGCGACGCGGTAGACGAGGTAGTAGAAGAAAAGCACGGTCAAGTGGTGGTACACGTGCAGGACCGAAAGCTGCTTCCACTTCTTGCCCACGACGATGAAGAACGTGTCGCACAGGTCGAGGATCTTGGAGAGGAAGAAGAGGTAGAGCACGTTCGCCATGACCGGGTTCGCCGCGTCAAAGTTGTTGCACGGCAGCGCCGTGTAGTCGTGCCGGTACGCCTGGATCGCGGCCTCGAGGCACATGTACGAGCACACGATGACCTGGAGCGGGTTGTAGACGAACTGGAGCGCCGACGTGTTGAACGCCGGCACGCCAGCCTTCATGATCGCCGTGCCGAAGATCACGAACACGAGGTAGCCGACGCAGATGGCGTAGACGCTCGCAAAGTTCGCGAGCGGGTAGTCGGCCTTCGGGTGCACCTTGTACGCGCCGTTCGGGTCCATGTACTCGAAGAGCTTTTGCTCCGTGGCGTCCGCCCAGGCGTAGTAGCTTGCGAGCATGTCGGCCATGGTTGCTGTTGTTGTGGTGTGCGTACGTGCGTGTGCGGTGGTGGTCAAGTGCACAGGAGGCTCGAGGGCGAGGCAAGTTTGCGAATGGCGCTGGAGCAGCGACTGGCGCTCGCGTGTGGATGAGCAGGCGCGCGCGACAATTGAGCTGAGCGGTCGTCAAGAGCAAACAAGCAACGCGCTGCTTCTAAAGCTCCAGCTGCAGTTCACACTCTCGCTCGCGTCTGCAAGCAAGCACGCACGCAACAACACAAGCGGATGGGTCGCACTGCTGCTGCTGCTGCTGCCGCTGGCTAGCTGGTTGGTGCTGGTGCGCGCGAGCGACGCATGCAGAGGACACCATCGCTGGGATGACCGTGACCACCGCGTCATCGCCGACCGCGCTGTCATCGCTCGTGAATCCTCTGAAAAGGCGCGGAAAGACTTGTTGCGATGATGTCATACACCAGCGCGTCACGCCCTCTCGAATAGACTCGTAGCGGCATGCTATTGAAAAGGACGAGCTGTGTGCAGCAAGAAATCATGTCTGAATGTATTCGAATTACAATATGTCAATCGTTTGTTGATGTCGAAACCGCACTAGCAATGGTTTCGATGCACGTGTGTTGAGACATGACTGTCCTGGGTTTCATCACTATCGCGCACCTGATCACGAACAGTTGTCGCGCTGCAGCTGAAATCAACACGCACACTCGATGACATCAGTTGAGTGTCTAGCTTGATGGCGCCATCGCTCGCGCTGCTTGCGCTGCATCTGTTGTTGTTGCTGTTGCTTCTGGTCGTGGTGTCCTTCTGTGTGTGTTGCTGCTGCGAGACCTTGCGCTGCTAGTGGCGACCAACCACTGGTGCTTGTTCGAGCAGCGTCAGCGTACTGGCAACTGCAGCGCGCTTCAGCGAGCACACCGAGCGTCGGTGGACGCTCCACACGCGCCGCCCGCCTTCCAGCGCATTGTATCTGCTCATGAGAGCGTGGTTGCGCACGAACGCGCACGAGGACCGTCTAGATGTAGCTACACGCATGTCAAGCGGCTCTTGCTCAAGCCTCGCATGAGCATTTCTATTGATCGTGCGTGTGCGTGCGTGTGTGTACATCAGCGCGGCAAAGACGCGCCTCAGGCGATGATATGCTCACGACCCGCTCGTCACATTTGCAAGCACGTGCATCGGCATCGCCTCGTGTTCTCCTGCATAGCGCTGTGCACTGTGTACGTACATTGCCCGCTTGCTCTTGTTTCGATCGTCGTAGCGAACACAGGCACAAGCAAGTGTGCTGCGCGTGCACTAGCGAGTCTTTGCGGCTCACGATGACACACGCGGCGCATCGTGCACTACAGTTCGCCATCGACCACCGACGATCGCACGAAACGATGCCGCTGCCTTCAGCTTCGCCGCTCGCTTTGCGCGCGAGTACGTCACGCTGCCTTGGACAATCAAGAGCTCAAAGCATATGGTAATTTTTATGTGTTCATAGAGGTATCTAGAGCATGCAAGTATAATAGATAAGAGGAAAGTTTGGATATTGACAGTGACAGAACAAAGTGTGAACAGCATGAACACACAATGTCGATTCCTTGGCAGCTCGCTGTGCTGACATATAAAACAATGCTCTGCACAACAAGCGTATCTGTATCAGTACTGTAATGCATATCTAGTGCAGCAACATGCTCATTGTACGGTTGTTAGTGATTCGTCGTGCTTAGCGCTCGCGCAACACGTCGTGCTGATGGTTTCACATGCCTCGTTGGCTTTGTCTGGCTTATTATCACTGTCAGTGGTCACACTATCAAACAATGCAGAGCGTGGAAAGCGAACAGTAAATTACCGAGGTCTATTATACCTTCATTCTATCACTATACATGACTCGTTTTCAGATGGTAGCACTAAGTACGGTTTGGTCGACTTCAAGGGGGTAAAAATAATACAGGCCGCACTACTCGGAGAGTCGTCTGTATGAAATTGCAATATTGATTGTCGTCTGACAAACTATACCAAAAGCAGGGAAAATAAAAACACCACCAGTCGTACACAGGCTCTGTCGACGCTACTTGAGAGCTTAGGTGCTCGCACTTCATTTCGCCACCGTCAAGTCATCAACTGTCTCAAGCAAAGGCATCGCTGCAGTGTTCATCACTGGCGTCGAGGACGGCGTGTATCAGTGTCCATGCAACACACGAGTGAAGCAGTCAAGAAGGGCGTGGTACACGAACCGCCTGCAGCCCGTCAAGAGCTAGCACAGAGTCTGCGTAAAAGAAGTGAGACGCGCGTTGCACAAACGTACGTTGCGTTTGCAAAGATCTTAATGATGCTCGATGTGACAGTGAGCAAATGGCTGGACTAGGTCGTGTTGGAGGACCTCGCGTTCACGTTCATCAAACACCCACCATACACAGTACATCCTGCTCTCGCTGATATGTTCGTCTACACTAAAGCCCTACGTTGTCGGTGTCGCTGAGGTCCAACGTGACAAGATCATGTTTCAACTGCTAGACCACTTTGGTCTTGATTTCAACGGCTGTACCAGCTCCAGTCGCCACCATGTCGCGCACTTTGCCGTGTTCGCCGACACGACCGCTCGACAAGAGAAGACGAATTAGTGTGCACAACCCGCAAGACCGTTCCACTGTCGCTCTTGCCTCTCGATGAGCAAGACACCAGCGCTCATTCCAGCTATTATTGTGTTGGCTATATTGCCGATTCTTTGACCATGTACGAGCGTCCCTGGAGTGTCGTTATGATTTTGGTTGGCGACAACTGCTCTGTGAATAAGAGTATAGGAAGAAGAGCAGGAGCTGTCTCTACCATCGGCTGGGCGAGCCACCGCTTCAACTTGGCGGTGGAGGCGTTCTTGGTGCCGCACGAGGCTCACCTCGATCACATTATGGGGTCATGCGCATGCTTATGGAGAGCAAAGGCAGGACAGTTTTGCGCTCGGTAACTTAACTTTGGCCGACTCTCAGCAAAGCGACGTGCTGGAACTTCACGCTTGCGATGGTAAAACCTTCTTTAAAATCCATCGATCAATGAGTCACTGATTGCGGCGACACCCAAGTCGATAGGAGCTCACGACATCTCGCTTAGAGCGCGCGCTGCCAGCGCTGCCAACTGACATCTAAGCAAATTGTCGAAGCTCGACTCGGTCGCGCAAGAGTTGGAGAAGGACCCGCGGACTGTTCTCGCCTCGAGACGTCTCTTTGATAACGCAATGCCAACGATCCCCGTACTGTAGCGCCACTTGCATCCGAGCGCGACCATCGTGAAAAACTGCGCTCGAGTGTGGACTACATTCCACGACAAAAACAAGAACGCACAGGTGCCTCGAGGGCGAGGCAAGTTTGCGAATGGCGCTGGAGCAGCGACTGGCGCTCGCGTGTGGATGAGCAGGCGCGCGCGACAATTGAGCTGAGCGGTCGTCAAGAGCAAACAAGCAACGCGCTGCTTCTAAAGCTCCAGCTGCAGTTCACACTCTCGCTCGCGTCTGCAAGCAAGCACGCACGCAACAACACAAGCGGATGGGTCGCACTGCTGCTGCTGCTGCTGCCGCTGGCTAGCTGGTTGGTGCTGGTGCGCGCGAGCGACGCATGCAGAGGACACCATCGCTGGGATGACCGTGACCACCGCGTCATCGCCGACCGCGCTGTCATCGCTCGTGAATCCTCTGAAAAGGCGCGGAAAGACTTGTTGCGATGATGTCATACACCAGCGCGTCACGCCCTCTCGAATAGACTCGTAGCGGCATGCTATTGAAAAGGACGAGCTGTGTGCAGCAAGAAATCATGTCTGAATGTATTCGAATTACAATATGTCAATCGTTTGTTGATGTCGAAACCGCACTAGCAATGGTTTCGATGCACGTGTGTTGAGACATGACTGTCCTGGGTTTCATCACTATCGCGCACCTGATCACGAACAGTTGTCGCGCTGCAGCTGAAATCAACACGCACACTCGATGACATCAGTTGAGTGTCTAGCTTGATGGCGCCATCGCTCGCGCTGCTTGCGCTGCATCTGTTGTTGTTGCTGTTGCTTCTGGTCGTGGTGTCCTTCTGTGTGTGTTGCTGCTGCGAGACCTTGCGCTGCTAGTGGCGACCAACCACTGGTGCTTGTTCGAGCAGCGTCAGCGTACTGGCAACTGCAGCGCGCTTCAGCGAGCACACCGAGCGTCGGTGGACGCTCCACACGCGCCGCCCGCCTTCCAGCGCATTGTATCTGCTCATGAGAGCGTGGTTGCGCACGAACGCGCACGAGGACCGTCTAGATGTAGCTACACGCATGTCAAGCGGCTCTTGCTCAAGCCTCGCATGAGCATTTCTATTGATCGTGCGTGTGCGTGCGTGTGTGTACATCAGCGCGGCAAAGACGCGCCTCAGGCGATGATATGCTCACGACCCGCTCGTCACATTTGCAAGCACGTGCATCGGCATCGCCTCGTGTTCTCCTGCATAGCGCTGTGCACTGTGTACGTACATTGCCCGCTTGCTCTTGTTTCGATCGTCGTAGCGAACACAGGCACAAGCAAGTGTGCTGCGCGTGCACTAGCGAGTCTTTGCGGCTCACGATGACACACGCGGCGCATCGTGCACTACAGTTCGCCATCGACCACCGACGATCGCACGAAACGATGCCGCTGCCTTCAGCTTCGCCGCTCGCTTTGCGCGCGAGTACGTCACGCTGCCTTGGACAATCAAGAGCTCAAAGCATATGGTAATTTTTATGTGTTCATAGAGGTATCTAGAGCATGCAAGTATAATAGATAAGAGGAAAGTTTGGATATTGACAGTGACAGAACAAAGTGTGAACAGCATGAACACACAATGTCGATTCCTTGGCAGCTCGCTGTGCTGACATATAAAACAATGCTCTGCACAACAAGCGTATCTGTATCAGTACTGTAATGCATATCTAGTGCAGCAACATGCTCATTGTACGGTTGTTAGTGATTCGTCGTGCTTAGCGCTCGCGCAACACGTCGTGCTGATGGTTTCACATGCCTCGTTGGCTTTGTCTGGCTTATTATCACTGTCAGTGGTCACACTATCAAACAATGCAGAGCGTGGAAAGCGAACAGTAAATTACCGAGGTCTATTATACCTTCATTCTATCACTATACATGACTCGTTTTCAGATGGTAGCACTAAGTACGGTTTGGTCGACTTCAAGGGGGTAAAAATAATACAGGCCGCACTACTCGGAGAGTCGTCTGTATGAAATTGCAATATTGATTGTCGTCTGACAAACTATACCAAAAGCAGGGAAAATAAAAACACCACCAGTCGTACACAGGCTCTGTCGACGCTACTTGAGAGCTTAGGTGCTCGCACTTCATTTCGCCACCGTCAAGTCATCAACTGTCTCAAGCAAAGGCATCGCTGCAGTGTTCATCACTGGCGTCGAGGACGGCGTGTATCAGTGTCCATGCAACACACGAGTGAAGCAGTCAAGAAGGGCGTGGTACACGAACCGCCTGCAGCCCGTCAAGAGCTAGCACAGAGTCTGCGTAAAAGAAGTGAGACGCGCGTTGCACAAACGTACGTTGCGTTTGCAAAGATCTTAATGATGCTCGATGTGACAGTGAGCAAATGGCTGGACTAGGTCGTGTTGGAGGACCTCGCGTTCACGTTCATCAAACACCCACCATACACAGTACATCCTGCTCTCGCTGATATGTTCGTCTACACTAAAGCCCTACGTTGTCGGTGTCGCTGAGGTCCAACGTGACAAGATCATGTTTCAACTGCTAGACCACTTTGGTCTTGATTTCAACGGCTGTACCAGCTCCAGTCGCCACCATGTCGCGCACTTTGCCGTGTTCGCCGACACGACCGCTCGACAAGAGAAGACGAATTAGTGTGCACAACCCGCAAGACCGTTCCACTGTCGCTCTTGCCTCTCGATGAGCAAGACACCAGCGCTCATTCCAGCTATTATTGTGTTGGCTATATTGCCGATTCTTTGACCATGTACGAGCGTCCCTGGAGTGTCGTTATGATTTTGGTTGGCGACAACTGCTCTGTGAATAAGAGTATAGGAAGAAGAGCAGGAGCTGTCTCTACCATCGGCTGGGCGAGCCACCGCTTCAACTTGGCGGTGGAGGCGTTCTTGGTGCCGCACGAGGCTCACCTCGATCACATTATGGGGTCATGCGCATGCTTATGGAGAGCAAAGGCAGGACAGTTTTGCGCTCGGTAACTTAACTTTGGCCGACTCTCAGCAAAGCGACGTGCTGGAACTTCACGCTTGCGATGGTAAAACCTTCTTTGAAATCCATCGATCAATGAGTCACTGATTGCGGCGACACCCAAGTCGATAGGAGCTCACGACATCTCGCTTAGAGCGCGCGCTGCCAGCGCTGCCAACTGACATCTAAGCAAATTGTCGAAGCTCGACTCGGTCGCGCAAGAGTTGGAGAAGGACCCGCGGACTGTTCTCGCCTCGAGACGTCTCTTTGATAACGCAATGCCAACGATCCCCGTACTGTAGCGCCACTTGCATCCGAGCGCGACCATCGTGAAAAACTGCGCTTGAGTGTGGACTACATTCCACGACAAAAACAAGAACGCACAGGTGCCTCGAGGGCGAGGCAAGTTTGCGAATGGCGCTGGAGCAGCGACTGGCGCTCGCGTGTGGATGAGCAGGCGCGCGCGACAATTGAGCTGAGCGGTCGTCAAGAGCAAACAAGCAACGCGCTGCTTCTAAAGCTCCAGCTGCAGTTCACACTCTCGCTCGCGTCTGCAAGCAAGCACGCACGCAACAACACAAGCGGATGGGTCGCACTGCTGCTGCTGCTGCTGCCGCTGGCTAGCTGGTTGGTGCTGGTGCGCGCGAGCGACGCATGCAGAGGACACCATCGCTGGGATGACCGTGACCACCGCGTCATCGCCGACCGCGCTGTCATCGCTCGTGAATCCTCTGAAAAGGCGCGGAAAGACTTGTTGCGATGATGTCATACACCAGCGCGTCACGCCCTCTCGAATAGACTCGTAGCGGCATGCTATTGAAAAGGACGAGCTGTGTGCAGCAAGAAATCATGTCTGAATGTATTCGAATTACAATATGTCAATCGTTTGTTGATGTCGAAACCGCACTAGCAATGGTTTCGATGCACGTGTGTTGAGACATGACTGTCCTGGGTTTCATCACTATCGCGCACCTGATCACGAACAGTTGTCGCGCTGCAGCTGAAATCAACACGCACACTCGATGACATCAGTTGAGTGTCTAGCTTGATGGCGCCATCGCTCGCGCTGCTTGCGCTGCATCTGTTGTTGTTGCTGTTGCTTCTGGTCGTGGTGTCCTTCTGTGTGTGTTGCTGCTGCGAGACCTTGCGCTGCTAGTGGCGACCAACCACTGGTGCTTGTTCGAGCAGCGTCAGCGTACTGGCAACTGCAGCGCGCTTCAGCGAGCACACCGAGCGTCGGTGGACGCTCCACACGCGCCGCCCGCCTTCCAGCGCATTGTATCTGCTCATGAGAGCGTGGTTGCGCACGAACGCGCACGAGGACCGTCTAGATGTAGCTACACGCATGTCAAGCGGCTCTTGCTCAAGCCTCGCATGAGCATTTCTATTGATCGTGCGTGTGCGTGCGTGTGTGTACATCAGCGCGGCAAAGACGCGCCTCAGGCGATGATATGCTCACGACCCGCTCGTCACATTTGCAAGCACGTGCATCGGCATCGCCTCGTGTTCTCCTGCATAGCGCTGTGCACTGTGTACGTACATTGCCCGCTTGCTCTTGTTTCGATCGTCGTAGCGAACACAGGCACAAGCAAGTGTGCTGCGCGTGCACTAGCGAGTCTTTGCGGCTCACGATGACACACGCGGCGCATCGTGCACTACAGTTCGCCATCGACCACCGACGATCGCACGAAACGATGCCGCTGCCTTCAGCTTCGCCGCTCGCTTTGCGCGCGAGTACGTCACGCTGCCTTGGACAATCAAGAGCTCAAAGCATATGGTAATTTTTATGTGTTCATAGAGGTATCTAGAGCATGCAAGTATAATAGATAAGAGGAAAGTTTGGATATTGACAGTGACAGAACAAAGTGTGAACAGCATGAACACACAATGTCGATTCCTTGGCAGCTCGCTGTGCTGACATATAAAACAATGCTCTGCACAACAAGCGTATCTGTATCAGTACTGTAATGCATATCTAGTGCAGCAACATGCTCATTGTACGGTTGTTAGTGATTCGTCGTGCTTAGCGCTCGCGCAACACGTCGTGCTGATGGTTTCACATGCCTCGTTGGCTTTGTCTGGCTTATTATCACTGTCAGTGGTCACACTATCAAACAATGCAGAGCGTGGAAAGCGAACAGTAAATTACCGAGGTCTATTATACCTTCATTCTATCACTATACATGACTCGTTTTCAGATGGTAGCACTAAGTACGGTTTGGTCGACTTCAAGGGGGTAAAAATAATACAGGCCGCACTACTCGGAGAGTCGTCTGTATGAAATTGCAATATTGATTGTCGTCTGACAAACTATACCAAAAGCAGGGAAAATAAAAACACCACCAGTCGTACACAGGCTCTGTCGACGCTACTTGAGAGCTTAGGTGCTCGCACTTCATTTCGCCACCGTCAAGTCATCAACTGTCTCAAGCAAAGGCATCGCTGCAGTGTTCATCACTGGCGTCGAGGACGGCGTGTATCAGTGTCCATGCAACACACGAGTGAAGCAGTCAAGAAGGGCGTGGTACACGAACCGCCTGCAGCCCGTCAAGAGCTAGCACAGAGTCTGCGTAAAAGAAGTGAGACGCGCGTTGCACAAACGTACGTTGCGTTTGCAAAGATCTTAATGATGCTCGATGTGACAGTGAGCAAATGGCTGGACTAGGTCGTGTTGGAGGACCTCGCGTTCACGTTCATCAAACACCCACCATACACAGTACATCCTGCTCTCGCTGATATGTTCGTCTACACTAAAGCCCTACGTTGTCGGTGTCGCTGAGGTCCAACGTGACAAGATCATGTTTCAACTGCTAGACCACTTTGGTCTTGATTTCAACGGCTGTACCAGCTCCAGTCGCCACCATGTCGCGCACTTTGCCGTGTTCGCCGACACGACCGCTCGACAAGAGAAGACGAATTAGTGTGCACAACCCGCAAGACCGTTCCACTGTCGCTCTTGCCTCTCGATGAGCAAGACACCAGCGCTCATTCCAGCTATTATTGTGTTGGCTATATTGCCGATTCTTTGACCATGTACGAGCGTCCCTGGAGTGTCGTTATGATTTTGGTTGGCGACAACTGCTCTGTGAATAAGAGTATAGGAAGAAGAGCAGGAGCTGTCTCTACCATCGGCTGGGCGAGCCACCGCTTCAACTTGGCGGTGGAGGCGTTCTTGGTGCCGCACGAGGCTCACCTCGATCACATTATGGGGTCATGCGCATGCTTATGGAGAGCAAAGGCAGGACAGTTTTGCGCTCGGTAACTTAACTTTGGCCGACTCTCAGCAAAGCGACGTGCTGGAACTTCACGCTTGCGATGGTAAAACCTTCTTTAAAATCCATCGATCAATGAGTCACTGATTGCGGCGACACCCAAGTCGATAGGAGCTCACGACATCTCGCTTAGAGCGCGCGCTGCCAGCGCTGCCAACTGACATCTAAGCAAATTGTCGAAGCTCGACTCGGTCGCGCAAGAGTTGGAGAAGGACCCGCGGACTGTTCTCGCCTCGAGACGTCTCTTTGATAACGCAATGCCAACGATCCCCGTACTGTAGCGCCACTTGCATCCGAGCGCGACCATCGTGAAAAACTGCGCTCGAGTGTGGACTACATTCCACGACAAAAACAAGAACGCACAGGTGCCTCGAGGGCGAGGCAAGTTTGCGAATGGCGCTGGAGCAGCGACTGGCGCTCGCGTGTGGATGAGCAGGCGCGCGCGACAATTGAGCTGAGCGGTCGTCAAGAGCAAACAAGCAACGCGCTGCTTCTAAAGCTCCAGCTGCAGTTCACACTCTCGCTCGCGTCTGCAAGCAAGCACGCACGCAACAACACAAGCGGATGGGTCGCACTGCTGCTGCTGCTGCTGCCGCTGGCTAGCTGGTTGGTGCTGGTGCGCGCGAGCGACGCATGCAGAGGACACCATCGCTGGGATGACCGTGACCACCGCGTCATCGCCGACCGCGCTGTCATCGCTCGTGAATCCTCTGAAAAGGCGCGGAAAGACTTGTTGCGATGATGTCATACACCAGCGCGTCACGCCCTCTCGAATAGACTCGTAGCGGCATGCTATTGAAAAGGACGAGCTGTGTGCAGCAAGAAATCATGTCTGAATGTATTCGAATTACAATATGTCAATCGTTTGTTGATGTCGAAACCGCACTAGCAATGGTTTCGATGCACGTGTGTTGAGACATGACTGTCCTGGGTTTCATCACTATCGCGCACCTGATCACGAACAGTTGTCGCGCTGCAGCTGAAATCAACACGCACACTCGATGACATCAGTTGAGTGTCTAGCTTGATGGCGCCATCGCTCGCGCTGCTTGCGCTGCATCTGTTGTTGTTGCTGTTGCTTCTGGTCGTGGTGTCCTTCTGTGTGTGTTGCTGCTGCGAGACCTTGCGCTGCTAGTGGCGACCAACCACTGGTGCTTGTTCGAGCAGCGTCAGCGTACTGGCAACTGCAGCGCGCTTCAGCGAGCACACCGAGCGTCGGTGGACGCTCCACACGCGCCGCCCGCCTTCCAGCGCATTGTATCTGCTCATGAGAGCGTGGTTGCGCACGAACGCGCACGAGGACCGTCTAGATGTAGCTACACGCATGTCAAGCGGCTCTTGCTCAAGCCTCGCATGAGCATTTCTATTGATCGTGCGTGTGCGTGCGTGTGTGTACATCAGCGCGGCAAAGACGCGCCTCAGGCGATGATATGCTCACGACCCGCTCGTCACATTTGCAAGCACGTGCATCGGCATCGCCTCGTGTTCTCCTGCATAGCGCTGTGCACTGTGTACGTACATTGCCCGCTTGCTCTTGTTTCGATCGTCGTAGCGAACACAGGCACAAGCAAGTGTGCTGCGCGTGCACTAGCGAGTCTTTGCGGCTCACGATGACACACGCGGCGCATCGTGCACTACAGTTCGCCATCGACCACCGACGATCGCACGAAACGATGCCGCTGCCTTCAGCTTCGCCGCTCGCTTTGCGCGCGAGTACGTCACGCTGCCTTGGACAATCAAGAGCTCAAAGCATATGGTAATTTTTATGTGTTCATAGAGGTATCTAGAGCATGCAAGTATAATAGATAAGAGGAAAGTTTGGATATTGACAGTGACAGAACAAAGTGTGAACAGCATGAACACACAATGTCGATTCCTTGGCAGCTCGCTGTGCTGACATATAAAACAATGCTCTGCACAACAAGCGTATCTGTATCAGTACTGTAATGCATATCTAGTGCAGCAACATGCTCATTGTACGGTTGTTAGTGATTCGTCGTGCTTAGCGCTCGCGCAACACGTCGTGCTGATGGTTTCACATGCCTCGTTGGCTTTGTCTGGCTTATTATCACTGTCAGTGGTCACACTATCAAACAATGCAGAGCGTGGAAAGCGAACAGTAAATTACCGAGGTCTATTATACCTTCATTCTATCACTATACATGACTCGTTTTCAGATGGTAGCACTAAGTACGGTTTGGTCGACTTCAAGGGGGTAAAAATAATACAGGCCGCACTACTCGGAGAGTCGTCTGTATGAAATTGCAATATTGATTGTCGTCTGACAAACTATACCAAAAGCAGGGAAAATAAAAACACCACCAGTCGTACACAGGCTCTGTCGACGCTACTTGAGAGCTTAGGTGCTCGCACTTCATTTCGCCACCGTCAAGTCATCAACTGTCTCAAGCAAAGGCATCGCTGCAGTGTTCATCACTGGCGTCGAGGACGGCGTGTATCAGTGTCCATGCAACACACGAGTGAAGCAGTCAAGAAGGGCGTGGTACACGAACCGCCTGCAGCCCGTCAAGAGCTAGCACAGAGTCTGCGTAAAAGAAGTGAGACGCGCGTTGCACAAACGTACGTTGCGTTTGCAAAGATCTTAATGATGCTCGATGTGACAGTGAGCAAATGGCTGGACTAGGTCGTGTTGGAGGACCTCGCGTTCACGTTCATCAAACACCCACCATACACAGTACATCCTGCTCTCGCTGATATGTTCGTCTACACTAAAGCCCTACGTTGTCGGTGTCGCTGAGGTCCAACGTGACAAGATCATGTTTCAACTGCTAGACCACTTTGGTCTTGATTTCAACGGCTGTACCAGCTCCAGTCGCCACCATGTCGCGCACTTTGCCGTGTTCGCCGACACGACCGCTCGACAAGAGAAGACGAATTAGTGTGCACAACCCGCAAGACCGTTCCACTGTCGCTCTTGCCTCTCGATGAGCAAGACACCAGCGCTCATTCCAGCTATTATTGTGTTGGCTATATTGCCGATTCTTTGACCATGTACGAGCGTCCCTGGAGTGTCGTTATGATTTTGGTTGGCGACAACTGCTCTGTGAATAAGAGTATAGGAAGAAGAGCAGGAGCTGTCTCTACCATCGGCTGGGCGAGCCACCGCTTCAACTTGGCGGTGGAGGCGTTCTTGGTGCCGCACGAGGCTCACCTCGATCACATTATGGGGTCATGCGCATGCTTATGGAGAGCAAAGGCAGGACAGTTTTGCGCTCGGTAACTTAACTTTGGCCGACTCTCAGCAAAGCGACGTGCTGGAACTTCACGCTTGCGATGGTAAAACCTTCTTTGAAATCCATCGATCAATGAGTCACTGATTGCGGCGACACCCAAGTCGATAGGAGCTCACGACATCTCGCTTAGAGCGCGCGCTGCCAGCGCTGCCAACTGACATCTAAGCAAATTGTCGAAGCTCGACTCGGTCGCGCAAGAGTTGGAGAAGGACCCGCGGACTGTTCTCGCCTCGAGACGTCTCTTTGATAACGCAATGCCAACGATCCCCGTACTGTAGCGCCACTTGCATCCGAGCGCGACCATCGTGAAAAACTGCGCTTGAGTGTGGACTACATTCCACGACAAAAACAAGAACGCACAGGTGCCTCGAGGGCGAGGCAAGTTTGCGAATGGCGCTGGAGCAGCGACTGGCGCTCGCGTGTGGATGAGCAGGCGCGCGCGACAATTGAGCTGAGCGGTCGTCAAGAGCAAACAAGCAACGCGCTGCTTCTAAAGCTCCAGCTGCAGTTCACACTCTCGCTCGCGTCTGCAAGCAAGCACGCACGCAACAACACAAGCGGATGGGTCGCACTGCTGCTGCTGCTGCTGCCGCTGGCTAGCTGGTTGGTGCTGGTGCGCGCGAGCGACGCATGCAGAGGACACCATCGCTGGGATGACCGTGACCACCGCGTCATCGCCGACCGCGCTGTCATCGCTCGTGAATCCTCTGAAAAGGCGCGGAAAGACTTGTTGCGATGATGTCATACACCAGCGCGTCACGCCCTCTCGAATAGACTCGTAGCGGCATGCTATTGAAAAGGACGAGCTGTGTGCAGCAAGAAATCATGTCTGAATGTATTCGAATTACAATATGTCAATCGTTTGTTGATGTCGAAACCGCACTAGCAATGGTTTCGATGCACGTGTGTTGAGACATGACTGTCCTGGGTTTCATCACTATCGCGCACCTGATCACGAACAGTTGTCGCGCTGCAGCTGAAATCAACACGCACACTCGATGACATCAGTTGAGTGTCTAGCTTGATGGCGCCATCGCTCGCGCTGCTTGCGCTGCATCTGTTGTTGTTGCTGTTGCTTCTGGTCGTGGTGTCCTTCTGTGTGTGTTGCTGCTGCGAGACCTTGCGCTGCTAGTGGCGACCAACCACTGGTGCTTGTTCGAGCAGCGTCAGCGTACTGGCAACTGCAGCGCGCTTCAGCGAGCACACCGAGCGTCGGTGGACGCTCCACACGCGCCGCCCGCCTTCCAGCGCATTGTATCTGCTCATGAGAGCGTGGTTGCGCACGAACGCGCACGAGGACCGTCTAGATGTAGCTACACGCATGTCAAGCGGCTCTTGCTCAAGCCTCGCATGAGCATTTCTATTGATCGTGCGTGTGCGTGCGTGTGTGTACATCAGCGCGGCAAAGACGCGCCTCAGGCGATGATATGCTCACGACCCGCTCGTCACATTTGCAAGCACGTGCATCGGCATCGCCTCGTGTTCTCCTGCATAGCGCTGTGCACTGTGTACGTACATTGCCCGCTTGCTCTTGTTTCGATCGTCGTAGCGAACACAGGCACAAGCAAGTGTGCTGCGCGTGCACTAGCGAGTCTTTGCGGCTCACGATGACACACGCGGCGCATCGTGCACTACAGTTCGCCATCGACCACCGACGATCGCACGAAACGATGCCGCTGCCTTCAGCTTCGCCGCTCGCTTTGCGCGCGAGTACGTCACGCTGCCTTGGACAATCAAGAGCTCAAAGCATATGGTAATTTTTATGTGTTCATAGAGGTATCTAGAGCATGCAAGTATAATAGATAAGAGGAAAGTTTGGATATTGACAGTGACAGAACAAAGTGTGAACAGCATGAACACACAATGTCGATTCCTTGGCAGCTCGCTGTGCTGACATATAAAACAATGCTCTGCACAACAAGCGTATCTGTATCAGTACTGTAATGCATATCTAGTGCAGCAACATGCTCATTGTACGGTTGTTAGTGATTCGTCGTGCTTAGCGCTCGCGCAACACGTCGTGCTGATGGTTTCACATGCCTCGTTGGCTTTGTCTGGCTTATTATCACTGTCAGTGGTCACACTATCAAACAATGCAGAGCGTGGAAAGCGAACAGTAAATTACCGAGGTCTATTATACCTTCATTCTATCACTATACATGACTCGTTTTCAGATGGTAGCACTAAGTACGGTTTGGTCGACTTCAAGGGGGTAAAAATAATACAGGCCGCACTACTCGGAGAGTCGTCTGTATGAAATTGCAATATTGATTGTCGTCTGACAAACTATACCAAAAGCAGGGAAAATAAAAACACCACCAGTCGTACACAGGCTCTGTCGACGCTACTTGAGAGCTTAGGTGCTCGCACTTCATTTCGCCACCGTCAAGTCATCAACTGTCTCAAGCAAAGGCATCGCTGCAGTGTTCATCACTGGCGTCGAGGACGGCGTGTATCAGTGTCCATGCAACACACGAGTGAAGCAGTCAAGAAGGGCGTGGTACACGAACCGCCTGCAGCCCGTCAAGAGCTAGCACAGAGTCTGCGTAAAGAAGTGAGACGCGCGTTGCACAAACGTACGTTGCGTTTGCAAAGATCTTAATGATGCTCGATGTGACAGTGAGCAAATGGCTGGACTAGGTCGTGTTGGAGGACCTCGCGTTCACGTTCATCAAACACCCACCATACACAGTACATCCTGCTCTCGCTGATATGTTCGTCTACACTAAAGCCCTACGTTGTCGGTGTCGCTGAGGTCCAACGTGACAAGATCATGTTTCAACTGCTAGACCACTTTGGTCTTGATTTCAACGGCTGTACCAGCTCCAGTCGCCACCATGTCGCGCACTTTGCCGTGTTCGCCGACACGACCGCTCGACAAGAGAAGACGAATTAGTGTGCACAACCCGCAAGACCGTTCCACTGTCGCTCTTGCCTCTCGATGAGCAAGACACCAGCGCTCATTCCAGCTATTATTGTGTTGGCTATATTGCCGATTCTTTGACCATGTACGAGCGTCCCTGGAGTGTCGTTATGATTTTGGTTGGCGACAACTGCTCTGTGAATAAGAGTATAGGAAGAAGAGCAGGAGCTGTCTCTACCATCGGCTGGGCGAGCCACCGCTTCAACTTGGCGGTGGAGGCGTTCTTGGTGCCGCACGAGGCTCACCTCGATCACATTATGGGGTCATGCGCATGCTTATGGAGAGCAAAGGCAGGACAGTTTTGCGCTCGGTAACTTAACTTTGGCCGACTCTCAGCAAAGCGACGTGCTGGAACTTCACGCTTGCGATGGTAAAACCTTCTTTGAAATCCATCGATCAATGAGTCACTGATTGCGGCGACACCCAAGTCGATAGGAGCTCACGACATCTCGCTTAGAGCGCGCGCTGCCAGCGCTGCCAACTGACATCTAAGCAAATTGTCGAAGCTCGACTCGGTCGCGCAAGAGTTGGAGAAGGACCCGCGGACTGTTCTCGCCTCGAGACGTCTCTTTGATAACGCAATGCCAACGATCCCCGTACTGTAGCGCCACTTGCATCCGAGCGCGACCATCGTGAAAAACTGCGCTTGAGTGTGGACTACATTCCACGACAAAAACAAGAACGCACAGGTGCCTCGAGGGCGAGGCAAGTTTGCGAATGGCGCTGGAGCAGCGACTGGCGCTCGCGTGTGGATGAGCAGGCGCGCGCGACAATTGAGCTGAGCGGTCGTCAAGAGCAAACAAGCAACGCGCTGCTTCTAAAGCTCCAGCTGCAGTTCACACTCTCGCTCGCGTCTGCAAGCAAGCACGCACGCAACAACACAAGCGGATGGGTCGCACTGCTGCTGCTGCTGCTGCCGCTGGCTAGCTGGTTGGTGCTGGTGCGCGCGAGCGACGCATGCAGAGGACACCATCGCTGGGATGACCGTGACCACCGCGTCATCGCCGACCGCGCTGTCATCGCTCGTGAATCCTCTGAAAAGGCGCGGAAAGACTTGTTGCGATGATGTCATACACCAGCGCGTCACGCCCTCTCGAATAGACTCGTAGCGGCATGCTATTGAAAAGGACGAGCTGTGTGCAGCAAGAAATCATGTCTGAATGTATTCGAATTACAATATGTCAATCGTTTGTTGATGTCGAAACCGCACTAGCAATGGTTTCGATGCACGTGTGTTGAGACATGACTGTCCTGGGTTTCATCACTATCGCGCACCTGATCACGAACAGTTGTCGCGCTGCAGCTGAAATCAACACGCACACTCGATGACATCAGTTGAGTGTCTAGCTTGATGGCGCCATCGCTCGCGCTGCTTGCGCTGCATCTGTTGTTGTTGCTGTTGCTTCTGGTCGTGGTGTCCTTCTGTGTGTGTTGCTGCTGCGAGACCTTGCGCTGCTAGTGGCGACCAACCACTGGTGCTTGTTCGAGCAGCGTCAGCGTACTGGCAACTGCAGCGCGCTTCAGCGAGCACACCGAGCGTCGGTGGACGCTCCACACGCGCCGCCCGCCTTCCAGCGCATTGTATCTGCTCATGAGAGCGTGGTTGCGCACGAACGCGCACGAGGACCGTCTAGATGTAGCTACACGCATGTCAAGCGGCTCTTGCTCAAGCCTCGCATGAGCATTTCTATTGATCGTGCGTGTGCGTGCGTGTGTGTACATCAGCGCGGCAAAGACGCGCCTCAGGCGATGATATGCTCACGACCCGCTCGTCACATTTGCAAGCACGTGCATCGGCATCGCCTCGTGTTCTCCTGCATAGCGCTGTGCACTGTGTACGTACATTGCCCGCTTGCTCTTGTTTCGATCGTCGTAGCGAACACAGGCACAAGCAAGTGTGCTGCGCGTGCACTAGCGAGTCTTTGCGGCTCACGATGACACACGCGGCGCATCGTGCACTACAGTTCGCCATCGACCACCGACGATCGCACGAAACGATGCCGCTGCCTTCAGCTTCGCCGCTCGCTTTGCGCGCGAGTACGTCACGCTGCCTTGGACAATCAAGAGCTCAAAGCATATGGTAATTTTTATGTGTTCATAGAGGTATCTAGAGCATGCAAGTATAATAGATAAGAGGAAAGTTTGGATATTGACAGTGACAGAACAAAGTGTGAACAGCATGAACACACAATGTCGATTCCTTGGCAGCTCGCTGTGCTGACATATAAAACAATGCTCTGCACAACAAGCGTATCTGTATCAGTACTGTAATGCATATCTAGTGCAGCAACATGCTCATTGTACGGTTGTTAGTGATTCGTCGTGCTTAGCGCTCGCGCAACACGTCGTGCTGATGGTTTCACATGCCTCGTTGGCTTTGTCTGGCTTATTATCACTGTCAGTGGTCACACTATCAAACAATGCAGAGCGTGGAAAGCGAACAGTAAATTACCGAGGTCTATTATACCTTCATTCTATCACTATACATGACTCGTTTTCAGATGGTAGCACTAAGTACGGTTTGGTCGACTTCAAGGGGGTAAAAATAATACAGGCCGCACTACTCGGAGAGTCGTCTGTATGAAATTGCAATATTGATTGTCGTCTGACAAACTATACCAAAAGCAGGGAAAATAAAAACACCACCAGTCGTACACAGGCTCTGTCGACGCTACTTGAGAGCTTAGGTGCTCGCACTTCATTTCGCCACCGTCAAGTCATCAACTGTCTCAAGCAAAGGCATCGCTGCAGTGTTCATCACTGGCGTCGAGGACGGCGTGTATCAGTGTCCATGCAACACACGAGTGAAGCAGTCAAGAAGGGCGTGGTACACGAACCGCCTGCAGCCCGTCAAGAGCTAGCACAGAGTCTGCGTAAAAGAAGTGAGACGCGCGTTGCACAAACGTACGTTGCGTTTGCAAAGATCTTAATGATGCTCGATGTGACAGTGAGCAAATGGCTGGACTAGGTCGTGTTGGAGGACCTCGCGTTCACGTTCATCAAACACCCACCATACACAGTACATCCTGCTCTCGCTGATATGTTCGTCTACACTAAAGCCCTACGTTGTCGGTGTCGCTGAGGTCCAACGTGACAAGATCATGTTTCAACTGCTAGACCACTTTGGTCTTGATTTCAACGGCTGTACCAGCTCCAGTCGCCACCATGTCGCGCACTTTGCCGTGTTCGCCGACACGACCGCTCGACAAGAGAAGACGAATTAGTGTGCACAACCCGCAAGACCGTTCCGCTGTCGCTCTTGCCTCTCGATGAGCAAGACACCAGCGCTCATTCCAGCTATTATTGTGTTGGCTATATTGCCGATTCTTTGACCATGTACGAGCGTCCCTGGAGTGTCGTTATGATTTTGGTTGGCGACAACTGCTCTGTGAATAAGAGTATAGGAAGAAGAGCAGGAGCTGTCTCTACCATCGGCTGGGCGAGCCACCGCTTCAACTTGGCGGTGGAGGCGTTCTTGGTGCCGCACGAGGCTCACCTCGATCACATTATGGGGTCATGCGCATGCTTATGGAGAGCAAAGGCAGGACAGTTTTGCGCTCGGTAACTTAACTTTGGCCGACTCTCAGCAAAGCGACGTGCTGGAACTTCACGCTTGCGATGGTAAAACCTTCTTTGAAATCCATCGATCAATGAGTCACTGATTGCGGCGACACCCAAGTCGATAGGAGCTCACGACATCTCGCTTAGAGCGCGCGCTGCCAGCGCTGCCAACTGACATCTAAGCAAATTGTCGAAGCTCGACTCGGTCGCGCAAGAGTTGGAGAAGGACCCGCGGACTGTTCTCGCCTCGAGACGTCTCTTTGATAACGCAATGCCAACGATCCCCGTACTGTAGCGCCACTTGCATCCGAGCGCGACCATCGTGAAAAACTGCGCTTGAGTGTGGACTACATTCCACGACAAAAACAAGAACGCACAGGTGCCTCGAGGGCGAGGCAAGTTTGCGAATGGCGCTGGAGCAGCGACTGGCGCTCGCGTGTGGATGAGCAGGCGCGCGCGACAATTGAGCTGAGCGGTCGTCAAGAGCAAACAAGCAACGCGCTGCTTCTAAAGCTCCAGCTGCAGTTCACACTCTCGCTCGCGTCTGCAAGCAAGCACGCACGCAACAACACAAGCGGATGGGTCGCACTGCTGCTGCTGCTGCTGCCGCTGGCTAGCTGGTTGGTGCTGGTGCGCGCGAGCGACGCATGCAGAGGACACCATCGCTGGGATGACCGTGACCACCGCGTCATCGCCGACCGCGCTGTCATCGCTCGTGAATCCTCTGAAAAGGCGCGGAAAGACTTGTTGCGATGATGTCATACACCAGCGCGTCACGCCCTCTCGAATAGACTCGTAGCGGCATGCTATTGAAAAGGACGAGCTGTGTGCAGCAAGAATCATGTCTGAATGTATTCGAATTACAATATGTCAATCGTTTGTTGATGTCGAAACCGCACTAGCAATGGTTTCGATGCACGTGTGTTGAGACATGACTGTCCTGGGTTTCATCACTATCGCGCACCTGATCACGAACAGTTGTCGCGCTGCAGCTGAAATCAACACGCACACTCGATGACATCAGTTGAGTGTCTAGCTTGATGGCGCCATCGCTCGCGCTGCTTGCGCTGCATCTGTTGTTGTTGCTGTTGCTTCTGGTCGTGGTGTCCTTCTGTGTGTGTTGCTGCTGCGAGACCTTGCGCTGCTAGTGGCGACCAACCACTGGTGCTTGTTCGAGCAGCGTCAGCGTACTGGCAACTGCAGCGCGCTTCAGCGAGCACACCGAGCGTCGGTGGACGCTCCACACGCGCCGCCCGCCTTCCAGCGCATTGTATCTGCTCATGAGAGCGTGGTTGCGCACGAACGCGCACGAGGACCGTCTAGATGTAGCTACACGCATGTCAAGCGGCTCTTGCTCAAGCCTCGCATGAGCATTTCTATTGATCGTGCGTGTGCGTGCGTGTGTGTACATCAGCGCGGCAAAGACGCGCCTCAGGCGATGATATGCTCACGACCCGCTCGTCACATTTGCAAGCACGTGCATCGGCATCGCCTCGTGTTCTCCTGCATAGCGCTGTGCACTGTGTACGTACATTGCCCGCTTGCTCTTGTTTCGATCGTCGTAGCGAACACAGGCACAAGCAAGTGTGCTGCGCGTGCACTAGCGAGTCTTTGCGGCTCACGATGACACACGCGGCGCATCGTGCACTACAGTTCGCCATCGACCACCGACGATCGCACGAAACGATGCCGCTGCCTTCAGCTTCGCCGCTCGCCTTTGCGCGCGAGTACGTCACGCTGCCTTGGACAATCAAGAGCTCAAAGCATATGGTAATTTTTATGTGTTCATAGAGGTATCTAGAGCATGCAAGTATAATAGATAAGAGGAAAGTTTGGATATTGACAGTGACAGAACAAAGTGTGAACAGCATGAACACACAATGTCGATTCCTTGGCAGCTCGCTGTGCTGACATATAAAACAATGCTCTGCACAACAAGCGTATCTGTATCAGTACTGTAATGCATATCTAGTGCAGCAACATGCTCATTGTACGGTTGTTAGTGATTCGTCGTGCTTAGCGCTCGCGCAACACGTCGTGCTGATGGTTTCACATGCCTCGTTGGCTTTGTCTGGCTTATTATCACTGTCAGTGGTCACACTATCAAACAATGCAGAGCGTGGAAAGCGAACAGTAAATTACCGAGGTCTATATACCTTCATTCTATCACTATACATGACTCGTTTTCAGATGGTAGCACTAAGTACGGTTTGGTCGACTTCAAGGGGGTAAAAATAATACAGGCCGCACTACTCGGAGAGTCGTCTGTATGAAATTGCAATATTGATTGTCGTCTGACAAACTATACCAAAAGCAGGGAAAATAAAAACACCACCAGTCGTACACAGGCTCTGTCGACGCTACTTGAGAGCTTAGGTGCTCGCACTTCATTTCGCCACCGTCAAGTCATCAACTGTCTCAAGCAAAGGCATCGCTGCAGTGTTCATCACTGGCGTCGAGGACGGCGTGTATCAGTGTCCATGCAACACACGAGTGAAGCAGTCAAGAAGGGCGTGGTACACGAACCGCCTGCAGCCCGTCAAGAGCTAGCACAGAGTCTGCGTAAAAGAAGTGAGACGCGCGTTGCACAAACGTACGTTGCGTTTGCAAAGATCTTAATGATGCTCGATGTGACAGTGAGCAAATGGCTGGACTAGGTCGTGTTGGAGGACCTCGCGTTCACGTTCATCAAACACCCACCATACACAGTACATCCTGCTCTCGCTGATATGTTCGTCTACACTAAAGCCCTACGTTGTCGGTGTCGCTGAGGTCCAACGTGACAAGATCATGTTTCAACTGCTAGACCACTTTGGTCTTGATTTCAACGGCTGTACCAGCTCCAGTCGCCACCATGTCGCGCACTTTGCCGTGTTCGCCGACACGACCGCTCGACAAGAGAAGACGAATTAGTGTGCACAACCCGCAAGACCGTTCCGCTGTCGCTCTTGCCTCTCGATGAGCAAGACACCAGCGCTCATTCCAGCTATTATTGTGTTGGCTATATTGCCGATTCTTTGACCATGTACGAGCGTCCCTGGAGTGTCGTTATGATTTTGGTTGGCGACAACTGCTCTGTGAATAAGAGTATAGGAAGAAGAGCAGGAGCTGTCTCTACCATCGGCTGGGCGAGCCACCGCTTCAACTTGGCGGTGGAGGCGTTCTTGGTGCCGCACGAGGCTCACCTCGATCACATTATGGGGTCATGCGCATGCTTATGGAGAGCAAAGGCAGGACAGTTTTGCGCTCGGTAACTTAACTTTGGCCGACTCTCAGCAAAGCGACGTGCTGGAACTTCACGCTTGCGATGGTAAAACCTTCTTTGAAATCCAATCGATCAATGAGTCACTGATTGCGGCGACACCCAAGTCGATAGGAGCTCACGACATCTCGCTTAGAGCGCGCGCTGCCAGCGCTGCCAACTGACATCTAAGCAAATTGTCGAAGCTCGACTCGGTCGCGCAAGAGTTGGAGAAGGACCCGCGGACTGTTCTCGCCTCGAGACGTCTCTTTGATAACGCAATGCCAACGATCCCCGTACTGTAGCGCCACTTGCATCCGAGCGCGACCATCGTGAAAAACTGCGCTCGAGTGTGGACTACATTCCACGACAAAAACAAGAACTACACAAAAAATCCGATACTTTCGTCAATTCGAAGAGTTCGGCAACTGACATTCTTTGGTGTGTCTACTTCAAGCACCTATTAGTTTGACCTATTGTCGTTGCGACAGTGTTGGGTTTTATGCATGTTTATATTATCACTGTGTTATCACCAGCGTGAAATTGCAGCGCGGTTTTAAAGGGCAGCTTCACCCTTAATGCATGGCAGCGCTTGTCACTTCGCCTTCAGTCTCTACCGGACGTCGACAAATGGACTCGCTGCCTACTTCAGATCGTCGATCCTATTGTCACTCGTACATTATGAAGCTGGACATCCGAGCGAGCATTCTCAAATCGACCTCCCACGCTCCGTCGGGTGTGAGCTCGCAATTGTTGTGATTATTGTTGTTGCTATTGGTCGTATTGTAAATGTGTTGCTGGCAGCACACTTATATTGAAATTTTGTTTTGTACCGTAAAACTACATTGTATGGGTGGGATAAATTCCAAACTCAAAAAGTGACTCAAACTTGTTTTTCTCGCAGTTTCGTAGCTATTGACACAAACCATCTATCTGCAAAACATAATAAGTGCGAACGACAAGCAATCAGCACAACCAAGGACAGATCAAGCGCGCCACGTCGTCATCCTCTCTCAGCGTGGTGAACGACGCAATGCCAAGTACGACGCTAGCAAGAGTGCTTGTGTGCAGCGCCATTTGGACCACAGTGAGGAGTGTTCCCGACTGGAGCTGGAGAAGATGTCGCGCAGCAGTCCGTGCGAGCGTCTCTCGAGCGTCGAAGACAATGTTTACCGGAGCGAAGCGCATGGCGGTCAGCATTGCAACTGGCCTCACCAAGTCGTCGTGAGGGCTTGCTGGAGTAGCCGGCTGCGTCTCCAGTTGTTCCGCTGGTGTTGTGCTCGACAACGTCTCCTCTGCTAGCTCCTTTGTCGTCGTAGCCATCGCACTGTGCACTCGAACGAGCTTGAGACGACATCGATAGCTGATGTATTGGACGATCGTAGAGCGCGTGCCGTGCTTCTTCAGTGCCGCGCGCTTTCGTTAGACATTTCGACACGTGAGCACGATCAGCGTGTCCCATCCGTTCACGAGAGCGTCGCGAACAGAGAGCGATCGGGTCCCGAGCTCAAAGAGCACAAACTGGTGTGCCTCGTCAATCAAACCGAACGTGACGTAGACGATCAGTACGAGCATGAACGCCCCTGCACTTGCCGTCCCGACGACGAACGAGCCGTGCACGGGTATATTGGCTTCGACGAGGACACTACTGAGTGCCCCGAGCAGTATGGTTGGAACTGTGAGTGTGTGGGCATCGCCAAAGTGGAGGCCGACCAAGACGGACGTGAAGACACACACCGGCGCGAAGAACCAGAACTCGTACGCACGAAGGAGCAAAGAAAGGATGCCGTAGCGGAGCGCGGGGAGCACCGAGAGCGTTACAGGGACGCACACGACCGTGATTGGCGCGAGCGCTCGTGCAATCGATGCGTCGAGAAGGCAGATCACGATGCCGAGGAGCGTACGGCGGAGGTGACACAACGAGATGGGAACGAAGAAGGTCTTCACGCCTGCTGCTACTGCTTTTGAGAGACGCGTTAGGAGGAGCGCGGACCGCAGCGACTTGGATAGATCGATGCGTGGCAACTCCTCGCTCTCGACAAACACGTAGCGGTAGATGTGCTCCCCAGAATCGCTCGCGCGTGCTGCAAGTGTCTCGCGTCGCCCCGTGTCGTCTCGGGGCATCCCCGCCACTGCCATCCGCGCCGGGACGACTCAGACGAACAGTCCTTTGGTCGTGCTAGCCACAGTCAACCACCTTTAGGTGAGAGCGTCTCAAGTCGTAGTACCGCCGGTCATTGAGACAAGAAGTAGGGCGGCTCGCGCACACCAACCAAGCTCTGCCTTCTTCCAGTCAGGTTCCAGATCCGAGCCTACTTGCATACGCTATGCGCTGGTGCTCGTTTGCTCAGCGGCAGATGCACTGGCTTTGTTGGCGCTGACAAGTCGTCGACTTTCGAGCCTCGGTCGCTGCAGTCTGAGTCCACGATGCCGTGAGCTGGAGCATGCAAGAACCCGTACGCGACTTTGCCTCGGAGCATGAGAACGTCGTCCGGTTGGGCGACCGCGATTCGCCAGAGGAGTCGCATGCACCACATGAACACGGTCACGAGGCGATTGAAGAAGAACGAGATGACGCTGTACTCGATCGTGCGGTCGCCGACTGAGATTGCGTCGACGCGCCGGTCGCGCAGGTTCCAGCGCTTGCCAAACGCGATCTCACACGCGAGCAGGGCTTGCGCGGCCGTGAAGATGAGCACAGGCACTGCGAGATGACGTGTGCGCACTCCGAGCCGTGTGCGCACCGCTGGCGTGAGCGCATCGGCAGTCAGCACAAAGTGCATCCAAAGCCATGAGCTCAAGAGCCCGAGGCACCGCGCGTCCCACTCGAACATATCGCACACACACAGATGTGCGCTCGAGAGCTGGAGCGAGACGAAGACAAAGTCGAACGACAGGAGCACTTCGCGGAGCACCTTAACGTGGTTCATCATCCACATGACGAGGCAAAAGCTCTCCGTGAGCGCGAGTCCAGCGGCGAAGAACCACCGCGCGTGACTCGATGCCCAGATCGCGTCGGCTACAAATCCGGCGATCGTGAGCGCGATCCCGAGTGCTCCAAACGCAGCGAGCAAGCGCTGCTGCCATCGCGGCCATGGCGTGCCGCTGAGATCGACGGGGTAGAACGTCTTGCTCGCGTCGTAGAGCGCGCCGGTGTCGATGTGCAGCATCTGGTTGAGCACGTGCTTCTTCTTGTAAAATCGCGGGTCTCGGTGATCCGCTCCTGGTGCAGCGCTTTCGACCTTGTCATCAATGAGGCGCATCTTGACGGTGCATCGATAGCTGACGCAGCGCAGCAGTGTGCACTGGATGTGCTTCTGCTGCCGCACATCCTGGAGGCGACGAATTGCATTGCGTAGCAGCAGGATCATGACCGTTGCGAGCCCATTTACGATCACGTCTTCGACCGAGAGCACGTGGTCTCGGTAGTGGAGCACAGCAAAGTGCCGCGCACCATCCACGACGCCAAGCTGCACGAGCGTGAGGATGACGAAAAAGACGAGCGTGTTCACGATGGATGAGCCGGCGGACTGGCGAAGGTTCAGAGCCTTGGCGTCGACAAAGGCGCCATTGAGCATGCTGAGCCACTGGGTCACGCACTGGATCGCACGAACGTCGTTCAGGTACGCGCCGCACAAGCAGCACACTGCGGTGTTGACTACGACGAAGTACCAAAACTCATAGCTCTTCATCGCCAAGCACGCGACGTCGTATCGGATGATGCTCAGCGCCGCGTACGTCCCTGGTAGCGAGATGATCGCGGATATGATCGCCAGCGGACGGCCGTACGCGACTGGGACGCCGCCGAACACGACTGCGCTCAAGACCACGCCGATGCCGTAACCCGCGATGCCAACTGCAACAGAACGTGGTGTCTTGTGCATCCCATGACGTGCCTCTTCGACGCCAGCGGCGCTCGAGATCGAGGGAGTGACGACGTTGCGGCTGCCGTACTGGTTCCGCGTGCACAAGACGCTGTTAAGCGACCGGGAGAGATCGAGAGAAGGAAGGTCGTGGCTCTCGACTAGCTCGTACACCGGCACACCCGATGACCGCCGCTGACGGGTCTGTTGTGCATGGGTAGCGATCGCGACAGGCACGCCCATCGTCGCTAGCTTAGTGCCGATGCGTCTAGCTTGAGCTGGACTACACTTGATGAGCTTTCACGCCTGAGAATAGCCAGATGAGATGTTGTTTATTACAAAAGTAGTCAAGAGCAAGTCGCACTCGATTTTGTCACTATCAAATTCATGAGCTGTCAGCAAAAATAGTGAAACCAAGAATAGCGGTGTCGGTGCTTGGTTACTTCACTATCAAACACTGAGTGAAGTCGGCGGGTATAGTATAAAAACCAACAACAGCGGTGTCGGTGATCCTCGACGTCGTGTGCCTTGAGGAGCGATCGCGTCGTCGCTTGACCAAGTCCTCTCTCTCTTAGTGCGCTCTCATGAATGCTTTGATTTGCTGGTGGGATCGTAGCAGGTCCTCAAAGAGTTGCAACGAGAAGAAGATGAGAGGTTAGAGGCGTCAAAGGCGCTGGAAGCGACAACATCAACACATCGTACGCAGCCATCATAGAGGTCGTTGCGAGTTGTGTCAACACCAGCTATGCAAATCCACATGAAGGTAGCAATGTCAGCGCCGCTTGCCTCGGTCCGAAAAGAGATCAAGTGGATCAACACCACTTGCCTCGGTCGGAGAAGAAATCAAAGCTAGCTCCAGCTCCGACCAACCTACTCCAAACAAATGGCGGCTCGTATTTTCGGACAGCGAGACACCAAACGAGCTCCTTGACTTGCCTCGCCTCTATGCACGAACATTGCGCGTAGTCGCGCGGTGTGAGCAATGGCGACGCACAGTCACCATGTCGACGCAGTCTACGAGCTCGTGGCGGTGAACGAGCTCCCGGTCGTTGACGCGACCAAGTCGGTCAAGTCCGTGCTGCTATCTGCCTCGACGCTCCGGCTGTACAAGCAGCTGAACAACACGCATCAAGCACGTCAGCACGTTCTTCTACATCCTCGCGTTCCCGATCGGCGCCGCAGTGCTGGTCGTCGCAACCGAGCACGCCCGCATCCTGTCGCTGTTCAAGTTCTCGTTCCAGATCCCGATGCTGATCTTGCTCACGGCGTCGCTCCGTGTCGACATCCTGCGCTGTCTCGCAGTCACGTACGAGTTCTGGTTCTTCACAATGCTCAATGCACTCACGAGCACTCTGTTTGCGTTCCACTTCAGCGACTTGCGCGTGTTCATGGCGCCTGTGTACTGGTGGGGCATCCAGCTGTGCGTGTGTGTGGATGCGAAGATCCAAGACCAGCGCGTCGTCGGCGCCTCGACGCTCGCGGCGCTCTACCACCATCTACCTCCTCGCAGTGTTTGGGCTCCATCTCACGCCCGACGCGCACGAGTTTGAGCTCTTCCGCAACCGCAAGTACACCATGAACACGGGACGACGTGCTCCTGAACGCGTTTCCCGACGATGATGCTGCTCATGGCGCGCACAGCATACCGCCAGCGCAAGTCCCAGACGAAAGAAGGTCCGGACCAGATTGTCGTTCGGCTCTCGAGCTTTCGATGCCGCGTGAAGCTCTGTGAGAAAGTACCAGCGACGGAGCGAGCTCGAGCTCGACGCTTGCGTCCGAATCGTCACTCGGACCCTGGGAGCTCGCTCTACCTCGTTCCGAACGGTGATGCCACCCGCGAGACTGTGCTCCAGCGTCTACGGCTCGTCAAGTCCGATGACTCGTACAGCGCACACGATGTTGTCGCGCCTGCTCTGCTGGAGCTCCTGCTCTCTCACAATGCGTGGCGCATCCCCAGACTTGCTGGCGCAGTCGGCTGCACAGGCTTTGCGCTCAACGTCGCGGGCGTTTGGGATGCAGCTACTACTGGAACAAGGAGGAGCTGCACTCTTCAGAGTTCTGGACACTCTCACTCGCGAGCTTGCTCTGCTCGCTGCTCTTTTGCGTGAGCATGGCGGGGCTGTACCAACGCCAGCTCCTCCAGCGCCTCGTGACGTCCTTTGACTTTGTGTTCATCACGCTCCAGAACACGCTCACGTACGCGTCAATCTGCGACTTGCTCTTCTGGGACCCACGGTGCGTCACGATCCTCACAGGCTGGATCTGGCTCGTGTGGCTCCTCACGCTCGACGCACTCACGCCAGCGGTGTGCTCGCTCATCGGCTTTCGCGCCAAGTGCGCAGTGCCCGTCCTGCTCTTTGCGATCGGTGTCCAGACCGTCGTGGTCGTGCACATCGTGCTGGGCAACACGACGAGTTTGCAAGACCGCGTGCTCTGGAGCGTGAGTGTGCTGGACCACACGATGCACCTCCGCGCCGTGCCATTCTTCCTCGGACGCGTCGTCACGCTCGTGCTGTGGTCGCTCCGCGTGCTCTGGTGCATGTGCACGAGCAGCAGCGGCGACTTGATCCTGATCCAAGGCGTGCTCGAGTTCTTTGGGAACCCAAAGGCGATTCGCCGCAGACTCGCTCTCACACGACGCCCGACGCTGATGCGACGCGCCGTGCAGCGTGTCTCGCTGCTCGTGAGGGTCTCGCGCAAGACATCCGGCGGCGGGAGCTTCCCATGGCATCGATCCGCGCGC
>QXDM01000016.1:1252500-1501361 GCA_003730235.1 Pythium guiyangense
TTGACTTGTGTGTTGATGCTACCTGCACTTGCCTTGGCACTAACGCACGCGTCTTCCAACCTGCTCACATGCACTCGGGACGACACGATGACAGTGCAATGGAAACAAGAAGCTCCGCGACGAGATCCAGTCTCTACGGCGCGAAAAGGTCCAGCAGCAGCACATCCACGAGAAGCTCGAGCGCGAGACGCACCAGAAGCAGAGCGAGATCGGCAAAGTCGCGAGCGCGACGCAAGGTGCGAGTGACGCACGGGACCGCGCAAATCGGCAAGCCGAAGCGATCCGCGCGCAGCTCGCAGAGGACAGCGGCGAGTTTGAGAACGGCTGGGTCGAGCGCAGGGTGCAACTTGAGCAGGACCGGGCAAACATCCGCGACATCCCGCGTCTCCGGACACCCAAGAGCTCTGCGAGTCGTCCAGGGAGTCTCCCAGCGACTGGCGCTAGTGTCATGATCCCTGGTGGCTTCAAGCTCCTCTCGACACCAGACGTGAAGCTCCGCGACGAGACGCTCAAGAACGTCTGGCTCCTGAACGAGAAAGAGAGCGACTTGCGCCGCCAGAGCGAGCGCCTCAAAGCAGTCGAAGACGGACTCACGAAGATCACAAAGAAGACCGGCGTGAGCGACGCCGACGAGCTCGCAAAGGCTCTCATCTCGGCCGAAGAGAAGAACTTCTCGCTCTTCAACATGATCAACGAGCTCAACACCGAGATGGAGGCGCTCGAGATCGAGAACAACCGCCTCGAGGAGCTCATTGAGCAGTGCCGCGGCTCGGGCCACAGCAGCGACTCGTACCGCCAGGAGCTCAAGCAGCACCTCGAGGACCAGATCGAGAAGTCGAAGCAGAAGGTCGCGTTCTTTGAGCTCCGCCACGGCGAGTCCGCCGAAGCCATGGAGACGATGAAGAACGGCGCAACGAACATCTTCCACAAGGTCGGGCACAACGACGAAGCGTTTGCGCAGCAGCTCGCGTCGCACGGCGTCACGGACGTGACGATGACGAAGCTCCTGGGCATCATCGAACAGCGCATCGGCGAGCTCGTGGACATTCACAACATCGCAACGAACGCGCCGATGAAGAACGCAGAGAGTCTAGATAGCACCAGTGGCGGCGGCACTGGCGCGAGTGGCGGTGCTGGTGGCCACACGCATCTCAAGCCATCGAAGAAAGGCAGCAGCCACGCTACGTCGCCGACGCACCACAGCGGCAGCGCTGTTGCGAGCGTCGGTATGCCGCTGCGTCCGACGCCGCCAGCAGCAGACGACTTTGGCGACTCGGACAACGACGAGCAGGACGACATCGTGCGGCCGTGCAAGATCTCTGAGATCCAAGAGAAGACCGCCGCGGCAGTCGGGCGGCGAAAGGAGAAGCAAACGCGCACGAAGCGATAGAGTGTTGCGCGTCTGTTTGAATCCCACTCCACGCACTCTTGTCGTCTTCGGTTGTCACTCCTCGCTTGCGAGTGACGCGCGTGCACACTCAGGACAGAGAGAGTACGATGAACGCCGACCTAGTCGCACTCGGCGTCCTCAATGCCGAACTCGGCCAGGAGCTGGTTAAAGTAGTCGATCACGTGGTGCGTGTACGCGCGCTTGTGCGTGTACTCGCCCGGCATGAACGACCGCTTGAAGCCCGTGACGAGGATTCGGCGGAGCTCATGTGGCGCGAGGTCGAATGCGTCGCACGCGAGGCGCACTTCCTTCACCATGTTCGTGTGCGAGACCGTGCAGTTGTCGGTGCAGAGCGTGACAGCGAGCTTGTTCGCGAGCATATCGCGCACCGGGTGCGTCGAGACGTCGTGGTGCATCTCGGGCACAGTCTGCAAGTTGCTCGAGAGACAGACCTCAATGCACGTGCGCGTGTGGCCAATGTACTGCACGAGGTCGTGGCAGTACGCGCGCTTGTCGGCGTCGCGCATTGCCTCCTTCTCGATCGCGTCGTGGTGAAAGAGGTGAAAGCCGTGGCCAATGCGCTCAGCATGGAGGTCCGTAATGGCTTCAAAGATGCTCTCGGGGCCGTAGCCCTCGCCTGCGTGCACGGTCTTGTGCAGGAACTTCTTGTGCGCGAACGCAAACGCGTCGACGTGGTCGTGCGCTGGGTACCCACGCTCGGCGCCAGCGATATCGAGCGCGACGACCGGGACGCCGCAGCGCACTTTCACGTCGTACGCCTGTGTGATGAGCGCCATCGATGCGAGTCCGTAGAGCCGATGCGGCGCTTCGCACGCATGGACAGCGCAAAAGTGCTCGTAGTACGGCGAGAACTCGGCAGTGAAGAACCGCATCGCGCACACGATGATCCCGTACGCGAACTGCGGCGCGGCGCCGCTCACGACGTCAGCGTCCTGCGCGTTTGCTTCGCTCGTTGCGCGCGCGAGGCCGCGGTTTACACTCACGAGCGCGTCTTCGAGCGAGAGTACGCCTGGAATGGCGTGGAGCTGCGGCGCGAATCGCGTCTCAAAGTACCGCACACCGAGCGCGTACTGGTCCTGCGCAAGCTCGTACGCGACGCGTTCGAGCGCTTCAGCAGTGCGGAGCACAGCGCTGGCGTACGCAAAGCACACGAGGTACTCTTCGAGACTCGTGTACGTCTCTTTGAACACGCACGACGTGAACTCGGCGCGGTCGTACGTTGGCAGTGCGACGCCTTGCTCTTGAGCGAGCGCAATGAGCGTCTCTGGCCGCAAACTGCCATCCAAGTGGCAGTGCAAGTCGGTCTTGGGCACGCGGCGCAGGAACTCGTCCGAGTAGCGAGGGTTCTTTGGGAACACGCACTTCGTGGTCGGTGCTGTTGCTGCATCACGCATTGCTTCCTGTGCAGCGGTCGTCATTGCGAGGAAAAGAAGATGGCGTTCCCGAGGTGCTGCGAGGACGTCTGCTTCTTCGATAAGCACGAACGCGCTGATGCTCTTGACTTGCTGCTCTTGATGCTGTCGTTCTTGCTGGAGCTCGATGCGATTCGACTGTGAGCGAGTGCACAAGAATGACAGGGTGTGTGTACCACTGCAGTGGGTACCTCTTGTCTGCGACAGTCGAGTTGGTCGCACTTTGGCACACATCATACACATGTCATGCGTCGCTTCAAGGTCGCTGTTGTCGAGCAACGAGCACAGGCAAGCGAGCAACAAGCGTCAACCAAGCTAGCGTCAAGCAGGCAAGCAAGTACGGCAAGCAAACAAGCGCAACAACTAAACCAGACGAGAGCACGAGCGACAACTTGGTGGCATTGTCTTGCTAGACGACGCCATGAGCGACGCGCTCGATGGGATCAAGTCGCCGCGCGAGCACTCACCAGCACGCGCGCATCTTGAGTCGGACCCGTCGTCGCGCAACTGGTTCCTCCATCGGCTGTACTTGCGCGGCGAGTTCAAGGAATGCCAACGCGTGATCGAGGACGTGCTCAAGCAGCACCAGGGACTGAGCGAGTACCCGCTGTACGTGAAAGCGCTGATCCTGCGCCACTCGGGCTGCATCCAAGAGAGTCTCCAGCTCTTCCAAGCAGCGACGTGCCTCAACCCGGACAACAAAGAGAACCTCAAACAAGTCGGTCGGTCGCTCTACTTGCTCGGGAAGCACACGGCAGCGATCGAAGTGTACGAAGAGATCTTGACAATGGGTCGCGTCGACGACTGGGAGATCTACCACAGCATCGGTCTCTGCTACATGTACTTGAAAGAATACGGCAAGGCCGCTGACAACTTCCAGCACGCGAATGCGATCAATCGCCACGACGCAACGTTCCTCCAGCTCGGGAAGGTCCACACGCTCCGGGAGGACTTCAAAGCCGCGATCAACGTGTACCTCGAAGCGCTCGAGTTCTCGCCAGAGAACCCCGAGATCCTCACGACGCTCGGGCTGCTCTACTTGCGCATCGGCGAGAACTTTCGCGCGTTTGACTACCTCGGGAACTCACTGACGCACGACCCGCGCAATCCAAAGACGATCCTCGCCGCTGGCTCGATCATTCAAGACCACGGTGACATGGACGTCGCGCTCGTCAAGTACCGCGTCGCTGCAGTCCAGACTCCGAACTCGGCGCAGCTCTGGAACAACATCGGCATGTGCTTCTTTGGGAAGCAGCGCTTCGTCGCGTCCGTTGCGTGCCTGAAGCGCGCGCTGTACCTCGACCCGTTCGAGTGGATCACGTCGTACAACCTCGGACTCGTGCACCTCAACACGGGGCAGTACGCGTCGGCGTTCCACTTCTTCAGCGCTGCGATCAACCTCAAGCCCGACTTCCCGAGCTCGTACATGTACCTCGCGATCACGCTCGGACGCCTCGACGACTTTGAGAACGCCTGCAGTGCGTTCGACAAAGCGATTGAGATGGAGCGGTGCGTTCTCTATTGTACCTTTGTGTGCCGGGCTATCTAAGCAACTGGCCGGGCAGACGATGTCCGGAGCATGCGTGTGTGCCTATGCGTGAGAGAGAGCTAACCGTCGTGCTCTTGAACGCTCGGTACCGCTTGGGCACTGCAGCGACCACATGTTCCACCTCAACTACGCCATCACGCTCTACAACAACGACGAGATGGAGCGCGCCAAGGTCCAGTTCGACCGCTTCGAGGAGATCTTTGAGACGCTCGATGACGAGACGAAGAGCGCCGACCAAGAGGTGCTCGAGCAGCGCCAAGCGCTCCTCAACGTGCTCATTGACTGACGAGACTGCAGAGAACAGAGCGACAGCAGACGCAGCAGCGTGGATCAACGCCACTGTATATCATATCACTCATGCAAAGCACTCTTCCATTCGAACGTGCGTGAGGTGCTGATGTCTGTCCTTTCAGCCTCGAGCAGCTCGAGACCGTTCGCTGCGTCGTCGTGGTCCGTGTGCGAGATCACGAGCAACCTCGCGCAGATCATCTCTGAGCAAATACACTCGAATGAGCTCAACGCACGCGGCGCGGGCTGTAGACGATGGCGAGAGGAGGCAAGAAGAGAAGGCATTGTAGAAAGACACGAAGGAGTGCTTGAGATTGCAATGTGTCGGATCAGTAGAGCCACGGCACTCACTCACTCGACTGACACCAGCGAGTGCTCTTGGCGCATCTGTGACTGCAGCGTGTCGTCCTGGACGAGTGTCGAACGCTCTGCTGCTTCAGATCCCACTGCTAGACCCGCTGTCCGCTCGTCGGCAAAGTAGATCTCGTCGACAAGCGTGCGCGCGTCGACCCAGACGCCAGTGACTGACGCCGGTGCACTCGCGAGCAAGTCGCGCACCAGGCGGTTCTCGTACCCGCTCGCTGGCACGCCGTAGCTCATGCGGTGGTGCGGCACGACGAGCGTTGCGCACGACGCTGCGCTCTTGGCTTCCACAACCGCATCGGCGCCGAGTCGCCACGCGTTGGGCCGCGCCGTGTCGACGCAGGCGGCGACCATGTGCGGCGCGTCGCAGTCGACGCTCACCCACGACGACTCGGCGGCGCGCGTGATGCCGATGCACTTGCCTCTCTCCAAGCGCTCGCCGCGCGCGATTGCCCAGATCGTGCTCTCCATGCGCTTCGGCGTGATGTTGTCCGGCGACGGGATGTTCACGCCGCAGTCCACGAGCGGCGGCAGCGACGTCTCGTCGAGCAAGTACTTGTTCGCGCCGATCTGGCCGTCGGCGTTGAGAAAGCCGTAGACGATCTCGCTCGTCTCGGGCCGGAAGATCGTGCGGTTCTCGTCGAGCGGACCCGTGTTCGGGCGATGGAAGCGGCACGTCGGGAACGGCACGAACGGCAGCGGCGGCTCGCGCCAGTCGCAGATCGACTCTTTCACGAACAGGAGGTCGTCGCCTTCGGGCGAGTAGTCGGTGCCGCTCATGAAGACCACGCGCTTGCCGGCGTCAATGAGCTCCTGGAACGTCGGCCAGTCGTAGCCGTGCTGCAGGTGCGTCATGGAGCATACAGAGGACACACACGCATTGGTCAAGCAGGCGTCAGCGCAGTCACACACACACGAGACGATTCGACGCGCTTGAGCTCGCAGCAACGTACGACCAAGTCGGACGGGAGCAGGATCTCGTCGAGCGAAAAGTGCGTCGTCACGAGCGCCAGGAGCGTCGCGACCTTGTTCCACTTGCGCAAGTTGGGCTCGTCGTCGAAGAACACGAGGAGGAACTCGTCCTTGTTCGCCGGCGCGTGGAGCCACGCAGCGATCTCTTCGAGCGCAGCGCTCAGCGGCCGCTGCTCGCTCGCGGGGATGCTGCTCAGGCTCGGCTTGCACCCGATCGTCTCCGAGTCCCACTGGATGTCCGTGCCCAGGAGCTTCGCGACTTCGTTCAGCGCGCCGATGAAGCCGTCGAGGAGCTCGGACCGGAAGCCGCCGCAGTGCGCAATGTGCAGGTCGTTGTTGAACCAGTGGACGTCGAGCTCGATGAAGCGCACGCCCATCTGCAGCTGGTCCGTGAGCGAGAAGAGCTGGTCGTTCGTGTGCACGCGCAGGCCGGACTTGAACCACGAGATGTACTTGAGGTAGCCCTCGAACACGTGGTCCTCCACGCCGTAGCCCTGTCTTGTTAGAGCAGCAGTCCGTCAGTCAGTCCGCCACGCACGAGTGAGGGAGACGCAGGCTCAAACACACGTGCGGACGTACGTCTGCCATGTTGATCGCCGAGTTGTGCGAGCCAGGGAGCTGCGCAGTGCAAAAGTTGCGCTCGTACGCGACTTTGCGCTGGAGCCGCAGCGTCTGCGCCGCCCACGCGTCCGTCACGACCGACCCGCGCGCACACACGAGCGCGCACACGTTGTGCTTGTCGCAGTGCTTGGTCCTGTTGCACTCGACGTCCGCTGGCACCGTGTCCGGCACGTTCGCTCGGAGCGTCTGCAGGAACTGCGTGCGGTCGCGCGCGACCAGGTCCGATCGCACTGCGCGTGCGCCTTGGAGCATCGCGAGTCGGAGCTCTTCGTGCTCAAAGCGGTCGTACTCTTGCTGCAAGTGGAACGCCGCCGCTTCGAACGGCGACGTCGACACGCTCGCATTCTTTGGACGCGTGTGCGTCCAAGCAGCAGCAGCAGTAGCAGTGAGTGCGACTGCTAGCAGCAGCAGCAGCAGCGGTGCACGCAGCAAGAGGAGGCAACGCATGGCGCGCAGGAGCCTGCAGCAGCACGAAGCAGAATGGCAACGACGGATGTCAAGCGCCGAGCGTTGTCTTGTTCTTCAAGACGACGCTTTCTCGCGACACCCGAGCGGCGATGGACCGACGAATCATACAGACTTCAAGTGTGATTGAGCAGCTCTATGAGCAAATTGTCGCACGAGCAACTTTCTCGCTCGCTCTGCCACACGCGCGTCACTCGGCGCGAATGACGTCGACTGCGGTCGAGACAAAGCCCATGACTGCAACCGACGTCGAGACCATCGCCACGCGCGTGCCAATGAACGGCCCCGTGACGCGGAGAAAGTCGCGGAAGCCCCAGTGCTCCACTTGCGCCGGCACTTCGTACGTGAGCAGGTGTGCGAAGCGCGCGTGCAGCAGCCGCCGCTGCGCCGAGTACGCACCGCCGCCAAGTGCGCCGCCGACGAGCACGCTCAGCGCCGACTTGGGCGGCGCGTGCTTCATCGTCGCTGGCACGGCGAGCGACTCGCCCAAGTGGTACATGCCGTAGCCAGAGACGCCACCGACAACCGCGCCGCCTGCAATGATCACTGGGAGCACCATCCTTGTGTCTTGTGTCTTGTGTCTTGGTCTTCTTGGTCCTGGGTTGCTTTCTTTGCTTTGGTGTGTGTGTGCGTGTGTGTATGTTGAGAGTGCGATGGAGGTCCAAGGCTGACACCGGATGTGTTGTTGTAAACAGTGCGCAGTGGTTGACGCTCATTAGGATAGCGCGAGTGGGGAGTGGTGCCATCCATTGCTCAGCCCGCAGTGGGCTGAGCAGGTGACAAGAGGCAGCGAGCACGCGCACGAATGCATGACCGGATGCATCACACGCATACACAAGGTGGCGTTGCTCCTTGCCTTGACATGACAAGCAGGTCACGAGCGTGTCGTGTGTGGGCCACAGCGCTTCATAGCGACATTGTCAAGGTGCTGCTCGCTGCTGACGCGAGCGTGGCTCGCGACGACGTCAAGACCGCAAAGGGGCTTGGCTACTCGGAGCTCGTGCCATGACAAGCAAGTCGATGCATCCGCGACTGCTCGTTGCGAGCAAGTTGTTCGCAGTTTCATCGACTCGAACTTGTATCTGCCGAGAGTGGCGCAATTTCTCGGTTGCAAAACATCCTTGTTGTTTGCAACTGCGGATGGATGGCATCTCGACCAGCATACTCTCCGCAAGTGACACCGCGTCTACAGTATTTGACTGGACGCAAACACACACACAAGTCACGAAACGACACAACCAACAACAAGCAAGAGCTCAATCCGAGTCGAGTCCAGCAGCAGCAACTGAAGACAACGACGACGACGACACGTGCACGTATGCATGCGTGCATGCGCTCGTGTGTGCGTGTGCGTGTGTGTGTGTGCGTGCAAAGGAGAGAGAGAGACGAATGCGTGCATGTATATGAGTGTGCAAAAGAGAACGCAAAGCTTCTTGAGCGAGCGTGTGCACATGTGCATGTGAGTGCGTGGATGAATGCGCGTTCCAGATGATGAGGATAGCAAGACAAGTTGGATCTGAGCCGCTCGCGGCACTGCAGACACCACTTACTATTATTCGCTAGACAGTAGCTGATGGAACGCATGATCGAGTCTCAACAGATTGTGTGTGCATGTTTGTGTGCGTATGAATGCATGAGCGCGGCTTGTGTTGTCTGTGGGGGTCGTGTGCTGCACGCATACACGCGCATCAAGTTGAGAGGCAAAAGTCGTGTGCAAGCCGCAACACACGCTCTTCGTGAGCGAACGAGTGCGTACGCGAGCTTGTCTTGCCGAGGCAGCGAGAGCAAGACCGTGTCCAAGAAGTACAAGCGCAAGCAAGTGAACGACGAGCGCAAATGATGGCGGCACCGTGTGCGCAGGTTTTAGCGGCACTCGCACCAGCAGCAGCAGAACTGTTGAGCATACTAGCAGCATCTCCAGGAACTTGTTAGCAGCTCAACAAGATTGCTCATGACGTTTTGGAGCGTCTGCGTTGGAGTAAGCGACCCGATTCGACTCGACTCGTTAGATGGAGTGAGCGACAAAGTGCCAGCACGACAACGTCTCTGTGTAAGCGAGCTGGTGCCAGTCATGTGGCCACTCAATAGGTAGTAGAGACACCGAATGTGACGAGCTTGCTCATATCGGTGTGAAGACGCAAACCAAGCCAACAACGACGCAATGGTTGATTCGTGAATTGGTACGCCTTCATTCAGAGCGTCGCTGAAGTGCCTTTTGGATCAGTGTACCAGTGTCAGCAGTGTAGCCATGTGAAAGTGAAGCCATATCCGATTCTATTGATAGCACCAATGGCAAGTTTGCGTCTTGAGGGCTCGCTCCTCCACTTGTGCGCGCTCTCGATCTCTCGTTCGTACACATCCACGTCAGCGAGTCTCGGCAAATGGCGTCTCCTGTGCGCGCTCCCGCTGTTGCTCCTGGCGGCGCGTCGAACCAGCACACGCCCGAAAAGTTCTACAAAGGCTCGCACTCGGACACGCCGTGGAACAAGGTGCGACCGAGTGTTGTGAGCACCAATGGAGTCTCGTGTCTGTATCTGTGTGTTACACTTGCTACGAGAGCGTGATCTACGAACTCACGCTTGAGGTCATCGCAGGACTTGCTGTGGCGCTACCACGTCGCGAAAGAAGACACTCAAGTGAAAGTGAACCAGGGCGAGCGACTCCCGAGCGATGCGACAATCAAGCGCCGCCAGGAGCGCATGATCATGGGCATGACTGGCACGCTCATCCCAGACATCACGCCCCGGCAGAGCCACCATGGCGAAAGCGTCAGCATCGCTGCGTTGCACGATCGATCTCTTCTCGCAAGCTCGAGTGGCAAGCGATTACTGCTGCATGCGAGCAATGGCTTTCCGACAGGACATGGCGATGTGCGAGCGAGTGTGAGCCGGAGTGGCGGTGCACGCTCGCACAAGACCGAGAGCGTGTGTTCACGCTCAAGTTCGTCGTCATCGCTCGCGTCAAGCTCGTCGACGCGCTCGCTGCTGCGACTGACAGACGTGCAGGAGATCCTCGAGAGTCAGTCGCGCTTGTTGCGTGCAAAGACTGACGAAGAGCTCCGTGGTATGCGCTCAGCACTGCAAGAGGAAGCGCGCAAGCGCGAAGACGCCGAGCGCAAGATCCAGTTCCTCTGTGAAAAGCTCGGGATCCAAGAGTGAAGAGAGCGACACACTGACGACGCTTGTGCAAGCGAGAGACTGCGTGAGTGCTACCAACGCAACACAACAGACAACGAATCTCATATAGTCTCTATTCGACAGCGCTCTCGCGCTCCCACGCTCGTTCACGTTCGCCCTTCCATGCAGTGCCAGCACAGTCGTTCGTATCTGCAGTCTACTCGACACCGTCGGTCTCGCGGAAGCGCTTGAGAATGCCCATGAAGAACGCCTTGCGGTTCTCCACGCGGTTGCTCACGCACCGGTTGTACTCCTCGAGCGCCTTCTTCGCCGTCTCGTAGTCAAACCACGAGAGGAAGTCGATCATGCGGTCGTCCACGTCGTCCTTCGTGAGCTTGTACTCGCGCGAGTCAATGTGCTTCTGGATCAGCGCCTTCGTCTTCTCGACCTGCACGTTGCTCTGCTTCTTCCGCAGCAGATCGATCTTCGTGCGGCGCTGCTCCGACTTGTTCCCACCGCCGCTCGCAGTCATCTCGACGTTGATGCGCCGGCCATTGAGCAACGTGTGGTGGCGCGAGAGCGCGGCGCCGAGCGCTTTGCTGTCCTTCACTTCGATGAACGCCGTGCCTTTGAACTTCTTCGTGCGCTTGTCCGTGAGCATGCGCACTTCGATCTCGCCGGCTTCGCGAAAGTGCTCGCGGATCTTCGCCTCCGTCGCGTTGTACGGCAGCTGGCCGACAAAGAGCGTGAGGTGGATGCTCTTGACCTTCTTGTTCGGGTCGCTCTCGCTCGATTTGGCTGCGCGCTTGCGCTTCTTGCTGCTCTCCTCAGGCTTCTCGCTGTCTGGACGCGACGCCTTGCGGGCGAGCAATCGGCGCTGCTGCGCATTGAGCTTCTCGCCAGTTGGAGCAGTAGCAGCAGCAGCAGGGGAGTCTGAGTTCGTCGCTAGTGGGGTCTTTGGAGCGGATGCCGCTGCTGGCTTTGTCGGCTTTGGCTTCGTGGACGCCTCTGCTTTCTGTGCGGCTGCTTTCTCTTCTGCTACGCGCTCTGCTTCGCGTGCAAGCTTGCGTCGCTCCTTTGCGTTGAGCGGCGCTGCAGCTGCTGGTGTCGCAGCCGATGTGGTCGTGGTGGTGCTCGCTGCGTCTGCGTTATTTGCTGGCGCCTCGGTCTTGATCTCCTGTTTGATCTCTTTCTTGACAGATGTAGTTGTCGCTGGAGCACCAGCGGCCTGAAGACGCTCCTGCTCGCGCTGCAGCTTGCGGCGCTCCTTTGCGTTCATCGCCGTCGCTGGCTTCGTCGTCGTCGTCGGCTCCTCCATCGTTCTGCGTCTGTGCCGTCGTCTACGTCGCTTAGCTCGAGTTTGGTTGGTGTGAACACGCGCCTCTACAATCAAATACCCTTTTCAAAACGATTGAAGCCTCTATAATCAAATACCCTTTTTAAAACGATTGGCTGTGCGTATTCCTCTAGAACGTTGACAGAACGTCTCCAATACAAAAATCAACATTGAGTGTACTGTGGTCGTACTAGAAGAATACGCATTTAGTGTGGACCCGGATTCCGTTAAAGTACGAACCCAACCATTCAATTTCTATGAAACCCATTCGTACTTTGAGGAATAAACCCTTAACCCACTGGCTCCTCGCATCGGCATAAAGACCACAAAGAATACCACGAAGAAGGACACATGGAAGGTGATCGACGTCGCCGTGGTGCTGCGTGGCACTGCCCGAAGCGCCAGTGCTCCCACCCGTTATGCGAGAGGCTAGCTGTAGCCAAACGCCTCTGTGTCAGCCACGGCGGCGGCCATCACTCCAGTGTCGATGGCTGCACCACGCAGAAGGTGGGCTCATCAACGCTCTGCTTCAAGCACGGCGGCAGCAAGCGCTGTGCTGTTGCCGAGTGCTTACGACGGGCCACTCAAGAGAGCTACTGCGCAGCACACACGACAGCAATGCTCCAGACGATGTGGTGCACACACGCGCCTCGCAATCCAATCACCATCGAGCGTTCATACCGCATTTCCTTAGTTGTTGCAGACGAGTTTTATTACAGACAGACTCATTTTGCCCAATCGCAACGCGTGATGTCAACCACATCATATTTTTAGTTTTGCAAACAAACAACTGGTGTGTGCCACACAGTGGTTCTTGCTACTTCTAAGCGAAGCGCGCAGCCTCCACTCATTCCTACAAACAACAGCGATGGCGCGCACCAAACTCAACGGACCAGGTCGCTTGCCACGGAAGGACGAACGCACGGCATTCTCGGCAGCTCACAAGCTTGCTGTCGTCGCAGTTTTGCCGAGCTTGGCGATGTGAGTGCAGTGATCGCCAGGCACTACCCGGACCTCGCTGTAAGCAAGCACGAGAGTCGATGGAAGCTGATTTATCAGTGGAGACGAGGAAAAGAGGCGCTCGTCGCGTCGTGCGCAACGTCTCATGGTGCCAGCAGAAGAAGTCGCGCGCGAGAGGAGCAGCAACGGCACTCTCAGCAGACGACGAGCGTGCTCTCGTCGAGTGAGTGAACGAGCTGCGTCGGTACAGCGTTTCTGTGACGCCGACAATGTTGCGTGTCAAAGCGCTGGAGGTCGCAAAACTTAGCAGCACGGATGGCTTCGAGGTAAATATAATGTGCGCTTTGAGGAACGAGAATGGTGCGAGTGCGAACATAAAAACCTAAATCTGGACAAATATCAGTCATATTTAAAGAAAACGTATCCGATAAGATACGAGACCGTGCAGTTCGATTGAGGTCGAGCTTGGAAGTGCGCGTGGGTGCATATCGACCATGACATGTAGCGCTCAAGCTCATTGCTCAATCTACCAAGCCCGCGACATGGCAACAAGAAAGAAAACAGCGAACTTCGGAGCCGCAAGATTCTCACTCGACCTGGCGGACATAGCTGCAGCGAGAGAGTGTGGCTTACTTCGACCAGACATCGATGTTGACAGCGACCAAGCGAGCAAGACGCGCAGTCATGTCTACTATCGCCAAGACAACATTGGCGTTGACGTCTTCGAAAGCCAGAAAGCCATTCAGCGGCGGTGCAAGACTCTTGCGACTAAGTGCGGCTTTCAGCTATACGTCAAGCACAGCAGCGTCAAGGCAAACAACTCGGGCAATGCCAAGTACGCCTGTAAGATTGTGAACGGCTTGCAGCTTTACGACACAACAGCAGAGCTGGGCTCTCTCCAGTGCCCCTTCTTCATCAACGTGCTCAGCAAGAACGGGAGCTGGAAGATTACGGCGGCCAACATCTGCCACAACCACGCAAAGCACATCGGCTCTTCTCGACCACAGTGCGTCGAAGGCTCTGTCCCGGCACCAGCTCCCCCCTTGCGCAACACGACTCAAGACATGGATCAGATCACGTCTCCCGTCGAGCTCAATGTCGTTCCAGCCCACGCCGGATCTGTCTCGACCGGATCTGTCTCGACTCTCAAAGGTAAGGACATCACGACATACTTGCGCTCTCAAGGCGTCACGATCAGTGCAAGTGCCGTGTCCAGAATGAAGAAAACCATCGACGACAAGCTGCATGGCGATCACGCGGAGAGCTACCAAAAGCTGGAGGCGTATCTAGATCTGATGGCGCAGAAGAATCTGGGCTCGATTTGGCGCTTCGACAAGGAGAGCGACGGCATGACGTTCAAGCGAGCCGGATTCTTCCCGAGCGTCGGTATGTACATCATGAAGATGACCAAGAGGCTTCTCGGGTTCGACGGAGTGCACTTGAAGGGCGAGATGAACCAGCGCGGTGTCTTTCTCGTTGCGACGGCCAAGGACTACTGCAACCACATTGTACCAGCCGCTCTCGCGCTCGTCCCAGTCGAGAACTTTGAAAACTGGTGCTGGTTCCTCCAGATGGTCAAAGACGGGCTTGATGGCGCGAACAAGTTCACGATCCTGTCAGACCGGCAGAAAGAACTCCTCAGCGCTGTGTCCAAGGTCTTTCCTGATGCGGGCCACCGATACTGCGTGAGGCACATCATGGACAACATCTCGAGAACGAAGACGTCGCTGACGAAGGAAGAGCGACGGATCATCTGCAGCATGGCTCGAAGCGACTGCGAGAACGACCTCAAGCCCTTCACCAAGCAACTCAGCAGCGCAAAGGCTGCAGCATCTGAATATCTGGCTGGGATCGACATTCAGAACTGGGTCAAGTTCGCCTTCCAGAATCTGTACAGCCTCCCGACGTACTGCGAGATCACTTCCAACCTCTCCGAGCAGACGAACAACTGGCTCGGCGATGAGCTTCGAAGCTCGAAGCCACTCGACACTTTCCACCTCTTCTTCGTCCGGCTCAGCGAGCTTCTCTCCGCACGACGTCAGCTCGCCGGAACGTGGATCCGCAACGCTGACGAGCACAGCTTGGTCTCACCTCTCGCTGCTCGACTCAACGACCTGTCTCTGGCGAGCACCGCGTGCACGTTTACGCCGTGTCTTGAAGGGGCGTACAACATGCGGCACCTCGGGTGCCCGGCACCAGACGGCCTGACTCATCCTTGGCGACTCGTCTCACTGCCCGAGAAAGAGTACACCTGCCGATGCTGGAGAGACGAAGAGTTTCCGTGCGTGCATGCTGTGTGCGCTGCGTCGGCTGAAGGAACACCGCTCGCTCAACTTTACGACTCAAAGCGGCTGTCAAACACCCACTTCCGTGACACATACAAGCATCCATTTCTGCCATGGCCGACAGATGGAGTGCTTGCTCGAGACACGACGCTACGAATTCCGGCAGTGCAAGTTGCCCAGAATGGTAAAGGCAAGCGTGGCTTGAAGCCGGGTCCAAAGCCAAAGCACAAGAGACAGAAAGCAGTTGGTAGCCTTTAGGTTTGACTTAGACTTTGTATACTTCATTACGTTCTTCAAACACAATCGACCTCGTTCTAAATTTTAGATCTGATCTGAATTTTGGATCGCTAAAATAAAAAGAGTGATGTGACTGGACTCTGTACACCTGGAGCTGCTTAGATGTCAGATTTCAGAGATTTTAGAATCTCGAACCCTTATCTCGAAGGAGCATCCGCCATTCGGACTTAGTGTACTGGCGCCCAGTCAACTCACTCGCACACTCTGTCGCGGTCGCATTTAGCAGTTCTATGCGGTGGCAAGAAATAAGACTGACTTTCAGTAGGAGGTTTGCACCTGGAGGGACTCAAACCCTCGCTACCTGCTCGTGAAAGCAGGGCTCTAACCAATTGAGCTACAGGCGCGCTGACATGTCGAGTGTACTGATTCAGTACATCTTTGCGCATTTTATGCGCAACAACGGGATTGCTATCATTCTGATTTGATCGCAATGTGTAGTACTGTCAATAGTGTCTTAGCTTCCTGCTTTTGAAATTCGAAACAACGTAGCCGAGTGCGTAGTACCGTACATGGTCTCGTTACAACCTATTTTCCATACATCTCCAAGTGAAATGCTCAAAAATCAGAGACAAAAATTCGAACGTTCTAACTTATCTCAGTGCAATCTCTCGCTTTTTACGCATCCTAACCTAAAGCAGTACGTTGCTGTGGGGCAAACTCAGTACATACGTACTGATCTATGGAAATTCCTCGTCGCTCGGCTGCATCCGTGGCTGGCGCCTTGCTCTTCTTCGCGCGCTTGCGCTTCTTGCCGCTGGCGCTGCCTCGGTCGCCGCGTCATCCTTGTCGTTGTTGGCCACCGCCTTGGCTTCGGCCTTGGCCAAGCGCTTGGCGTCGCGCTCGCGTGCTTGGCGCGGCTTCCGTCAAGATCTCATCGTCACCGTCGTTGTCGGACGCAGCGCGTCTTGACTGTGATCGTGTTACTACTACTGCTGCTACTGCTACTAGTGGAGCGCATGAGGTTCGCGCTGCGCACTTGCAGCAAGCTCGCCGCGCGCGGAGCTGGCGCTTCACTCGTCGCGGCCGCAGTCGTCGAGGTGCTCATCGTTGTCATGACTCTCTCTCGTTATCGTTGTCGTTGACACACGCACACACGCGCTGTCGTCTTCTTCTTACTGCTCGCTTGTTGTCTCTCCGGGACGTTTGACAACTAGGGAATTGTATCGTTGGGCTCGCCATGTAGCACTGCGAGAGTGAAGAACACAAGGTGCTCGGGTTTAAACTTGCACATTGTATGTGAGTGCTCAGATGTATAATTCTTGATAGTGAAGAAAAAGATCTCCTCGTGATTAAACTTGAGAATTGTATGTGAGTGCTCATCTATTACGAAACGATACAATGCTTGTATCGGAAACAACAGCAAAAGTTTGTTCGCCGGAAATGACTTGAAATTTGTTGCCAGACCGGACGCTGTGCAGGAGTCCGGGTTTGACTTGAAGTTTGTATTGAATCCGGCGAGCAAACCTGTCGAAATTTGAATCTGAAAACGGAACATGTCCGGAACATGTCCGGCGTTTTTAAGCGATTGACTTTTGCAACATGTCCCTCACCCACGTCATGTGTTTGTTTTTTGTTGCAATGTACTGTACCCTGATCTATTTTCTAACCCCAATCTAACCCCGATTTACGTAGGCGGGATTTTGCCTCACACGGGTTTTCTAGGCACTGTTTGAAAACCGATGCAAACTCAGTCACCGATCGTTCGAATCGAATACAGAAGTGTCCTCAATACATGTCGAATTCGTAGGGGTTCGTAGTCGCGATTTGAAGCCCGATTGTGAAGCGAGTTACGCGAGTCTTGCGCAAGACTCCCTTTCTCAACCTTTTCGGTGAGCGACTGCACAGCGAGTGCACGTGAGATCGCATGAACACTTGTATTTCTGAGTGTAGTGCGTGTGTATGTTCATGTACAAGACTGCGAATGCTTGACATGAGTCTATCAGATCCTCTTGTGGGAACGCATATTTCTGCACAAAAATCGTCGTACAGAATACACCAAAAGGAGCTAAAAGGATCCCGTTCGAATCGCTTGGGGCATTTACCGTTTACATGTCCATCGCTAAAAGGAGCTAAAAGGAATACAAATACTGTGTGGTGCACATAGCATTGTGTACCCCACACACTGATGTCATTGCATCAACTGCCAGCAGCAAGAGAACATGCCGAAGACGAAGACAACGAAGAGAACGAAGGAGCTGTACGGATGCTCTACTCAACGCATCTCTCTCTTGTACGACCATCTCTCGCCATGCCGTCGTCTCGTGTCGCTTCCTGTCCAGCTGATCGCACTACTCAAGCACCTCTCGATCGCGCACAGCAGCCAGTATCTGTAGCGACGTGATTGACGACTCGCACCTTGCGTATGTGCCGTACGAGCGCGTGCAGCAGTCGGCGCAGCCGGGTCGCGGCGGCACGTCGTTTGCCAAGACCGTGTACTGGGACGCCGCCGCGCCAGTCAAAGCGAGACCGAGCAATGCATCGAGCGCTGCCAGTGGCGACGCTGCCGAGAGCGCGTATAGCGCACGCACGCTCAAGATGCTCGACTGCATCGACGCGTCAGTGATCAACTACGAGCTCATTCAGGACTTGCTCGAGCGCCTCGTGGCCAAGTCGGAGCTCCTCATACTGAGCGACGCGCGTCCAAGCGCATCAATCCCCGTCTTTCTCCCTGGGCTCCACGAGATCAGCACGCTCTTGGACATACTTGGCGCGCACCGCGTGTTTGCGGACGAGCACAAGTTTGCGCTCCTGCCGCTGCACTCGTCGCTCGCGAGATCCAGCGCGCGTCGCTCACGTCGCTGTGTCTCCAGATCAAGACGTTTGGCGTCGACGCGTCGTGCAGCGAGTTCCTCGGCGCGTGCCTCGACCCGACCAAGAAGCACCAGGACCACACGCTCGTGGCTGTGCACCCGAGCTCGATCAACCACAAGACCGCTCGCGAGCGCGTTCTTGACGTACGCAAGCTCCACACGTCGCAGATCTACTTGCCGACGTCGAGTCTCGTGGCGATCTGTGTCTTTAGCCACACACTGGACGTCCTGCCACAGCCGCGGGCCGCGACCACGAGCGTCACCGTGCGCGTGAACGACTGGGTCACGTTCCAGTCGTCGCTCTGGTGTAGCCTTGATCAGCACAACATAGCGAACTACACGCTTGCTCGTGTTCGCATTGGCTCTTGCTCGCGCTCGCATTGACTCCCGCTTTGTGTCGACCCAAGACTGACCGCGACAGAGCAGCACACCAAGACATCGATCAGATCTTGTAGTCACGAGTCCTCCGCTTCTTCCTCTTCTTCACGTGCTCACGGGCACTACTCCTATTCTGCATACGTATGTGTGTCTTGGTCTTTGTTGTTGTACTGCAGCGTGAGCTCAGATACTGCGCTCTCAGACTCTACGTCTTCGTCCACCTACGTGAGTGTCTTGGTCTTGGTTTGTGTATTGCAGTGTGAATTTCAGAGCTGCACTCTCAGGTTCGTCGTCCCTGTTCATTGATTCCACGCTGCTCAGGCCAGGTCGACCTTCGGAGCCGTTGCGACTGGAGGTCTTGCTGGAGGTTTGACTGAGCTGACGAACGCCGCGCTCAAGGCAGCTCATGTCCTCGAAGGACATGAAGACGCGGTCTCGCGCACCGACCACGACAACGCAGCGAACATTCCCAAGCTGCTCTAGGCTTGAACGACAGGCACCACCACCACCACACATGAATGAGTGAACGAGTTCACTGTGCGCGTCGGTTGGATGCACGATGGTGTTGCTTAGCGTGAACACCTCTAGATCAGCGCTCTTCGTCTCGTGATCGAGCGTCTCAAGATCTCCTCAAAGGCGTCAAATCCCAAGCAACCGTCCGTGTCCTGGACAAGCAAATGCATCGAGCGTGGCGTTGTCTACGTGATTGTACTCTGTGCACATGCACGACGCATCTACTGCATCCCTCGCTTTCTCCTGCGCATCTTGCATCGCCTGCCGTCGTGCACTTATCTCCCACCTGCTGCTTTCTTGGCGCGGTACGCCTCTTCCTTGCCCTCCTTGCGGTACTTGGCCTTCTTCTCCTCGCGATGCACGGCTTCAAACTTCTTCTCCTCGCGCTCCTTGCGCTTGAGGTTCTCGGCGTTGCGGCGGCTCTGGTTCACCTTCCGCGTCGTCTCGCGGTCGCGCCGCACCGTGTTCACTTGCTGCATGAACGCGTACTTCTTCTTCTCCTCGGGCTCGAGCACCACCGCGCGCTTCGTCAAGTACGACGTTGTGCTCTTCTTCTTGTCCATCTTGGGCTTGCTCGCGAACGGCAAGCTCGCTTGGAGCTTCTTGGGCACCTTGAGCGTGCTGAACTTGCGTTCCGTACGGTGGATCGGCTTGTAGAGCGAGTCGGGGTTCACAGGCACTGCGAGCTTCTGCGCCTTCCGGAGCTCGTACGTCGTCTTCATCAAACCGACGCCCGCCGACGCCTTGTTCGCGTCCTTGGAGCTCGCGAGGAGCGACGTCACGGGGTTGTAGAACGGCTTCGCGTCGACTGGGACCCACGTGCGGCAGAACACGATGTCGCTCTTGAGGATTTTGTCTTCAAACGTCGCGCGGAAGTCGCCCTTCTCGCCTCGGAGCGCCTTCTTGATCTTACCGCGAATGCCACTCACGGTCCGCACGCTCGCGCCTTCAAACTTGGCGACTTCGAGCTCCGTGTTGAACATCCCGCGGATGAACGCCGTGTTCTTGTGAATCTTCGTCGGCGTACCGATGAGCTTGAGCTTCTTTACGACGTTGAACTTGTGGTCGAGCTCCAGAACGACGCCCGTGCCGCTCACGCGGAAGCCCTGCGCGCTGTTCGACAGCGTCTGGAATGCGATCACACCGGTGTTTGGCGGCGTGAGCGGGCCGTAGATCGTCGCACCGCAGTGCATGTGCTCGGGCGTGTACTTGAGGTACCGCTGCCGGTCGTTCGTGTCTTCGATCGAGTAGATCGGGAGACTCTGGAAGCGGCGCCAGCCGATCGAGAACACGAGCGGGTCGTTCGTCTTGAGGATCTTCTTGTGCCAGCGGTGCTTCTTGAAGCGCATGCGCACGAGCCCGAGGTTCTGCTCGACGTTTGGGAGACCGCCGACGATGATCGGGTTCTTCGGGTCGTAGTACCGCACGAACTCGGCCGGGACGCCAGAGATCTCGATGCGCACGTACAGGCCGTTGCGGAAGCCCTCGAGCTGCAGACGCGCGTCTTCGCCTTCGTCGCCAAACTCCTGCGCGTTGCGCAGCGCCTGCTCTTCACGCAGACGCTTCGCCTCTTTCATCACTTCAGTCAGCTCCTCGTCGTCCTCGTCGCCCTTCTTCGATTTCTTGCTGCCGCCTTCCATGACATCGTCGTCATCGTCGTCGCCCTTTGCCGCTTTCTTTGTCGCCTTCTCGGCGCGCAGGCGCTCGCGGATCTGCTCGTCCGTCTCGTCTTCTGCGCCACTCTCGTCGTCCTCGGCCATGTCGACGTCCGAGCCATCGGCGCCAAACGTCTCACCCGTCTCGAGATCTTCGAACGAGCCTTCGAGGCTCTCGTCGTTCAGCGGATCGTCGTCGTCATCGCCGCCCTCTGGTGCTTCGTTCACGCGCTTCCACGAGCCCGTGACGAAGCGGTTGCGGATGCTCTCGAGGATGTCCGGCATCGTCCAGTCGCTCAAGTCCTCCGTGCCCAAGTGGAGCTTCGAGCAGTCGATTGCGTTCATGCGCTCGTACGCCTCCGAGCTCGTGCCGACCGCTGCTGCGCCGCGCTTCTTGAGCTGGAAGAAGTTGTCGCCATCATCATCGTCGTCGTCGTCGATGCGTCCGCGGCCGTTGCGCTTCGCTGCCTTTTCATTCAGCTCCTCGTCGACGTCGGCTTCGCTCATGTGCAGCTTCGCGCGCTCGCCGTAGACGAGCTCCATGAGATTCACATCGGCCTTCTCGCGCTCGAGGAAGTTCATCGCTGCGCGCGAGACCATGTTCTCTTTCCACCGGAGCTGTGACGCCTCGCGGTCGTCCACAGCCTCCTCCTCTTCGGCTTCATCATCGTCATCCGACTCGTCATCATCGTCGTCATCGTCTGAGCCAGGAAGTTGCGACCGTTCAGTCTGCTCGTCGCCGTCGGCTTCGTCAAACACAGCACGGCGACGCAAGCGGCCACTGCTGTCGCGCACCACGGCTTCTTTCGGTTTGCCGACCGTACGCTCCGTGCCGTCCTCGTCGTCACTGTCGTCGTCGTCGTCTTCCTCGCCATCATCGTCATCTTCATTGTCGTCGTCCTCATCGTCGTCGCTCTCGACTTCGTCCGCGCGGATCGCCGCCGTGTTCTTGAACAGCGAGAGACTCGCGCCCTTGAGACGCTCATCCAGGCCAACGTCAATCGCTTGGAGGTTCTGCACCATCTCGACGCCTTCGCCGCCTTGGCCAATGCGCGCGCCACTGCGCTCGTCGTCGTCGTCGTTCCACGCGTCCTTGTCGTGCACCACGACGTTCTCGTTCTCGGGGTTCGTGTAGTTGAGCTGGCTCAAGTTGATGTACATCGCGTCCTTGTCGTACGTGATGTTGCCGACGTCCGACATTGGCGCGTACAGCAGGATGTCTTTCTGCGTCAAGTGCTTCTTCTTCCCGTCCGCGCTCTTGCTCGACGACGGCATCGCACACGGGTCCGGCATCGACGTGATCGTGTCCATGTAGTAGTCGCCCGCGCCTGCGACGTGCATCTTCATGCCCGGCTTGAGGTGCGTCCCGCGCAAGTAGCCGTAGAGCGTGATCTTGCGGTCCACGAGCGGGTTGCGCTGGATCTCGTCCGGGTGCGTCACGTCTTCGAACCGATCCGCGAGCATGTACGGATGCGCGTTGCGCCACGTGAGCGGCCGGAACTTCATGCGCTGGATGTAGAGCGAGAGGTTGTGGATCTCGCCCTTTGGGTACTTGTTCGCCGTGATGCCGGAGAAGTAGAAGAGCTTCGCGCCTTGGTAGATCTCGGTCCAGAAGCGGCTCTTCAAGCGCTTCTTCGTCTTCCGGAGGCTCTTGTTCTTCTTGAACTTGTCGAGGTGCGTGAGGATGCCCATGACCTTGGGGAACCCGACGACTTGGAGGATGTTGAGGAACTCGAACGTCTCCATCTCAAACCCAAAGCTCGCGTCCACGAGCAAGAGCACGAGGTCGGCGATCTTCGCCAAGTCGATCATTGCGTTCAAGTCGTTCGGGCACTCGAAGAACGTGATGCGGCGGTCTTTCCCAGTCACGACCGTCACGGGACCCTTGATCTCAACCATGTTGTGCCGCGTGTAGCGCTTCACGAGCGACTGTAGACATCACAAATCCATACACACGCACATGTCAGTCAACTGCGTATAGAGCCAAGCGCGACAGAATGACAACGCACACAGCACACCACGCAAGCAGAGACGTACGCGAATGACGGTCGACTTGCCACTGCCAGGCGGTCCCATGACAACGACCGAGATCGGCGGCGGGAGCTCCTCGGCGCGGTTGTCCTGCGGCACGTACTCCTTGCGGTGCGCGCGATCGAGGTTGCGCTGGATCGTCTTGCGCGCACGCCCGGCTTTCGCGACGCCGAACGCCTTGGGGTTCTTGCGCTGCTCCGCGAGCGACGGCTGCTCCTTCTTCTGCTTCTCATAGTCCTTGCGCTTTTGCTTGTTCGCTTTCGCGCCGCTCGTGGACTTGCGGTGGTTTTTCGTCTTCGTCCCGACGATGCCCTCCATGATCACTCCTTGTTGCTGTCACGCACGTGCTTGCGGCAGACAGCGAGCGAGCGAGCGGAAGGTCGTCGAGTGTGAGTGCGTGCACCGCGAGTGGCAGACGTCGTTTCAATAGCGAGCAAGCGGTTGGCTGGCGGACGAACAACGCAGTGTGGTTGGCGTGCCAGACTGCAATCTGGGCCGCACTATCTCGAAATTTGTAGCGCGCTTCACACAAAAATGTAGACCATCCGATAGCACACGGATCGGTTTTGCATTCGAAGACCTCGATTTAATCACTATCATTGTTGCCGATGTGAAGCGAGAGAACAATCTTGAGCGGCGCTTCAAGACGCAGTTTGTATTGGCGAGCCAACCGTGCAACACACGCAGCGAAGAAGCAAGCACTCGACGACGACGACGACGACGACAAAGCTCCTGGACGTGCACACGATGGCACCGAGCGACATGCGCTTCCTCCCAGTGGACTACCACTCCGAGGTCGCGCGCGAGCTCGCCGACTTCTTCCACTCGTTCTACCGCTTCGGCGCGGCCTCGAACATCTTTGACCTCGACGACCCAGTCTACGCGCAGTTTCTTGAGAACGTCCTCTTTGGCTCGCTCGCAGTCGGCGCAGTCGTCTTCCTCGTGCTCTGCGTCATCGTTGTGCGACGATGCTTCCTGCACATTCGTAGCGGTACGTCCAATGCCTCGTGTTTGTCTACTTCACCACTCAGTCTGACAGATACTTTGTCCCCTGTTGACGCAGCGTACGTGCGCAAGACGTCAATGGAGTCGAACGCGACGGAGTTTGGCGCCGTGCTGCTCATGACGTTCATTGCCGTGAGCGCACTGAGCGGACTCCTCGGCGAAGCGCAAGTCGACTACAGCGTCGGTGTCGTGCACCACGCGATGACGAATGCGAGCGACCGCTTTGGCCACGCGCACGCGTTTGCAGTCGACAGTGTCCACACGAGCGAGCTTGTGCGCACGCGCGCTGACAACTTGGTCGTGTCGTTCAACGAGAGCGACTTGCCGCCGGAAGCGTTCAAGCTCTCGGTCGAAGCGCTCCGGTGCGTCCTTTGTCCTCTTGTTCGTGCTCTATGGTCGCTCGATCACTCACAATCGTGATCCTGATTGCGTGGCTGTGTCTCTGCCTGCGGCCTTACAGTCTCTTGCACTCGTCAAAAGAGCTCGTGAACGCGACGAGCGCGCTCTTGCCGCAGCACTACGGCGACCTCGTGCAGCAGTGGCAGCTCTCGTACTTTATGCTCAAGTCGGCGACGAACGCCGCGATCCTGTCCGTGGCGCTCGCGAGCTTCTTGCTCATTGCGTCGATCGGCTGGTCGATGGTCTCGCCGCTGCGCCTCGCGATCCTCGTGCTCTTGAGCGTCATCCCGGTCTCGCACACGCTCATTGGCGTCTACCTCTCGTCGACGATCATGACGGCCGACTTTTGCGCCGCGCCAGCGAACGCCACTGCGACGCTCCTGCACCCGACGCCTGCTGTGTCGTACTACTTGGCGTGTCCAGCGAACGCGACAAGTCCACTGATTGCGCCAGCGGTGAGCGTCGCGAACGACACGATGCGCGTCGCGACGCTCCAGCACACGCTCGAGCGCTACGCAAAGGACCACGGCGCTGTTGGCGAGCGCATGCAGCGCGAGTTCCTCGACCCGATCGGCAAGTCGATCGAGTCGATCGACGCGACACTTGCGTCGTTCAAAGAGACGCAAGCGTGCCACGCGACTGCGCAGTCGTACGCGCACGCAGTGAGCGCGTTCTGTGAGTACGGCATGCTCGGGTTCTTCTCGATGTGGGTGCACCAGCTCCTGCTCTGCCTCTTCCTCTTTGTCGGCGTCATCACGTCTGTGCTCGTGTACGAGCGCGTGCACATGCGCGAGTTGCGCATGGACGTGCGCTACCAACTGCTTTCGACGTACGAAGACGACGACGGCGAGCAGCACGTCTACCTCTCGGCCGACTAGGGCGAGCCACCACGCCCTCCTGCATATCCTGCGTATCGTATGTGTGTGAGAGAGAGAGAGCGCGCGTCCAGAGCATAGGCAAGCGAGAGAGGAAGAGAACTGCATTGCGTTCGTTCGTCTCGTGTCTTGAGGAGTCCGAGTCGTGTGTCCTTCACCAGAGGACTCGCTCGCATCATTTGCATGAGTGATGGTCGTTTGTCCTGACATGGGTACATTTTCAACACGAGTGGTCGATAGACGAGCTCATTTGCTCTCTCGATACACGTCACGCAGACGCGATGGACGGAGCAACCGAGAGCATCCGCGCGCAGTGGACAGGTGCGTCTGTGTGCGTAGTACCTCTCTGTTTGTATGTGCGTGTTTGTTGCGCTAAGCATGAACGGATGCTCTGGATTGTGTGCGTGTGTGCGACTGACAGCTGAGCAGCTCGAGCTCAAGCAGCAGCTCCGCGAGTGCGACGACGTGCAGTGGCTGCTGCACACAGATACCGACGCAGCGGCGAGTGACGACGCGAATGCGTGGCGAGTGCAGCGCCTCGCAGGCGTCGACATCAGTTTCTTGAAAGGCTCGAACGAGCACGCGTGCGCGTCGATCGTTGTGCTCGAGTACCCGTCGCTGCGCGTTTTGTACGAAGCGTTCACGTACGTGAGTCTCCCAGCGCCGTACATTCCAGGCTTCTTGGCGTTCCGCGAAGTGCCAGCGCTGTCGAAGCTCTACGCAGATCTGCTTGAGCGCTGTCCGAGTACGTTGCACAACTTGTGCACTTGCTTTGGTGCACGTGTGATGACGGCGTGGGATCTCTTGCTCTTTCACTCACTGACTCGTCGTTCCTCTCTCTATGTGTGGCTACTCGTACAATCGACAGCACTTGTGCCAGACATCACGCTTGTTGATGGCAATGGTGTGCTGCATCCGCAGGGCTTTGGACTTGCGTCGCACTTTGGTGTGCTCATGGACATCCCAACGATCGGTGTCGGCAAGACGTTCCTCCACGTCGACGGACTCACAAAGGGCGACGTGAAGGCGCTCATGGCGCAAGCAAAGCGCGACGGCGACGAGGTCGTCAAGATCGAGGGCAAGTCTGGAAAGGTGCGTGCGCGTGTGAGTCGGAGAACTGTCTTGTGTCTTGCTCTCACAGCAGACAGCAAGTGTGTGCTCATGTTCTTCCTTGTCCTCTCGCTCTCTCTCTCGCTGCACGTTGTGATGTGCGCAGGTCTGGGGAGCAGCGCTCTGCAGCGCCACTGGCGTCCAGAACCCAGTGTTTGTGTCTGTCGGCCACCGCGTGTCGCTCGACACGAGTCTCGAAGTCGTCGGCGCGTGCTCGCGCTATCGCGTCCCAGAGCCGATTCGGCAAGCAGACCTCCGGTCGCGCCAAGTGGTTCGCGAGTGGGAGGCGCACGGCGTCGACACCACGCTCGACTCGTACTCGGTTCGCGTTGGCTCCGTGCTGCGCAAGCGACAGTGAGCCAAGCACCAGACTGGCGGCAGTGCGTCGAGCGTCTTCATACCAGCCAACCTCTTGGCGATAGATCCCACGCGTTTCATTCAAGTACGGCGTCTTGATGCTGTCGCACTTGACAGACTGAGCTACGACTGTGCAGACGGTTCGAGCTAGAGCAGCACGCACCAGCGCTCGAGGAACGCCGGACGCTCGTCATGTGCACCGTGGATGTTCATGCGATCGATCTCGCTCGTGAACTTGCTGCCAGTCGGACGTCCGTCGAGCTTCCGCGGCGCTGGGAACAGCCGCAAGAGCTGTCGGATCGCATGGTCCGACATGTACGCGTCGAGGAACCACGCGCGAGAGCGCACGAGCTGGCGCGGCGCAGCATCGCCGCTGTCATTGCGCGCTGGGGCAGTAACTGGGACGTGCCCAAAGTTGAGGTCGCCGACGAGGAAGCTCAGCGCTGCGCTCGCGAACGCTGGTCCGCCGCTCTCGACAAACACGGCGTCCGAGACTGCGTGAGAGCAAGAGATAGGATGGCATGGTGAGTGACACACGAGCTTGCTTGTCGTGAAGCTGCACCGTCAACAACGACGACAAGAGAGCGTACGCTGCCAGCCGACGACTGTCGCGCTCTCGAGGTTCCAGCGCAAGACCTCTGCGAGTCCAGCGAGGAACGGATGTGCGCCGACGTTCGACCGGTGCGCTGCGATGAACGCCTCAACGCACTTGGTCATCGCTGCGAGGCTGCTCGCAGAGCGCACGTAACTCTCCTGTACGCGCAATACGAGGCGCTCGGAGCCGTCGACGCCGCTCTGCGTCACATCGTACGCTGTGCTCTGCATCTGCCTCACGTGGTCATCGAACGCTTGGTACTGACGCATGTGTTGATTGAGATGAGCGAGTGAGTCGCTGCGAATGTGAGAGAGCGACACGCAGTAGTAGCATGTAAACACCAGTGAGCGCACCTGTGCATTGGCGCGATACGTGTGGTACGACCCGCGCACTTGGTCTTGGACGCGCTCGAGCTCTTCGATCCTGAATGACGAGAACAACAGCACAGAGCGAATATCAGTCTCGTGCTGATGCAGTGGACGAGGAGATACACGCTGATGCACACGCCTACGTCTGGTCGAAGAGCGACGCGTGCTCGCTCAGTGCGCACTTGCGCAGTCCGAGGAACGCGACGAGTTCTGTGAAAGCGACCTCGTCGACAGACTCGACGTCGCTCTTTGCTTCAATGCTGCAAAGCATGGCACCATGGCACAAGACGCGCGACGCTCGTGAGTCTCGAAGACACGAAAGGAAGGCTAAGGAGCGCAGCAAGCACACATATGAACAGCGTACACGACTTGATCGAGCTTGCAGCTTTCAAAGTAGTCGAGCACGCGCTTCGCAGCGGCGTCTTGCTGAAAGTAGAACCGCTCACAGACGTCGCGCCACTTGTCCACGCGCGCAGTCTGCTCTGCTGCAGCGTGCGCGCACCCGCAGCCTCCACATCGATACACAGCACATGTGTGCGCGTACAGGTAAGCGCCTTGAGACACAAGAGCGCGCGCGGCAGACACAGACACATCGATCACATCGTCACCTTCGAGCATATTCGTCGAATCTGTTGTGCTGCTTGACAGACAAAAACGCTATGTGGTCCACTTGGCCCGGCACACAGGAGCTTCATGACCAGAACACATGACACTCTTCGCTACAGCGACGCAAGTCGCAAGTCGCTCTGGTTGACGCTCTTGCCTGTAGTGACGTGCAATACAAGGCACTTGGACGACGTGCTCTCAACGTGTGTGTTCCAAGTCATCAACTATTGCGCATTACTTGATTCGTGCTTTCACATTCACGTGCACGAGCTGTTTGCACGTGGTGCACAGGACTAGCACAATGGTCTCGGCATCCTAAGGCATGCCACGTCACTCGGCTGCTCTCGCTCCGGCTGTCGTGTCGATTTGAGTTCCACACTTCAACGCACACGCTCTCAACGTCTTGGGCTTGAACTGAAGTAGTTGCCTCGACCTGTCTGGTCTACTGCTTGTGCTGGAGTCTTACGTGGAGGCGCCATCATTTGCGCTCGTCGTTCACTTGCTTGCGCTTGCACTTCTTGGACACGGTCTTGCTCTCGCTGCCTCGGCAAGACAAGCTCGCGTACGCACTCGTTCGCTCACGAAGAGCGTGTGTTGCGGCTTGCACACGACTTTTGCCTCTCAACTTGATGCGCGTGTATGCGTGCAGCACACGACCCCCACAGACAACACAAGCCGCGCTCATGCATTCATACGCACACAAACATGCACACACAATCTGTTGAGACTCGATCATGCGTTCCATCAGCTACTGTCTAGCGAATAATAGTAAGTGGTGTCTGCAGTGCCGCGAGCGGCTCAGATCCAACTTGTCTTGCTATCCTCATCATCTGGAACGCGCATTCATCCACGCACTCACATGCACATGTGCACACGCTCGCTCAAGAAGCTTTGCGTTCTCTTTTGCACACTCATATACATGCACGCATTCGTCTCTCTCTCTCCTTTGCACGCACACACACACACGCACACGCACACACGAGCGCATGCACGCATGCATACGTGCACGTGTCGTCGTCGTCGTTGTCTTCAGTTGCTGCTGCTGGACTCGACTCGGATTGAGCTCTTGCTTGTTGTTGGTTGTGTCGTTTCGTGACTTGTGTGTGTGTTTGCGTCCAGTCAAATACTGTAGACGCGGTGTCACTTGCGGAGAGTATGCTGGTCGAGATGCCATCCATCCGCAGTTGCAAACAACAAGGATGTTTTGCAACCGAGAAATTGCGCCACTCTCGGCAGATACAAGTTCGAGTCGATGAAACTGCGAACAACTTGCTCGCAACGAGCAGTCGCGGATGCATCGACTTGCTTGTCATGGCACGAGCTCCGAGTAGCCAAGCCCCTTTGCGGTCTTGACGTCGTCGCGAGCCACGCTCGCGTCAGCAGCGAGCAGCACCTTGACAATGTCGCTATGAAGCGCTGTGGCCCACACACGACACGCTCGTGACCTGCTTGTCATGTCAAGGCAAGGAGCAACGCCACCTTGTGTATGCGTGTGATGCATCCGGTCATGCATTCGTGCGCGTGCTCGCTGCCTCTTGTCACCTGCTCAGCCCACTGCGGGCTGAGCAATGGATGGCACCACTCCCCACTCGCGCTATCCTAATGAGCGTCAACCACTGCGCACTGTTTACAACAACACATCCGGTGTCAGCCTTGGACCTCCATCGCACTCTCAACATACACACACGCACACACACACCAAAGCAAAGAAAGCAACCCAGGACCAAGAAGACCAAGACACAAGACACAAGACACAAGGATGGTGCTCCCAGTGATCATTGCAGGCGGCGCGGTTGTCGGTGGCGTCTCTGGCTACGGCATGTACCACTTGGGCGAGTCGCTCGCCGTGCCAGCGACGATGAAGCACGCGCCGCCCAAGTCGGCGCTGAGCGTGCTCGTCGGCGGCGCACTTGGCGGCGGTGCGTACTCGGCGCAGCGGCGGCTGCTGCACGCGCGCTTCGCACACCTGCTCACGTACGAAGTGCCGGCGCAAGTGGAGCACTGGGGCTTCCGCGACTTTCTCCGCGTCACGGGGCCGTTCATTGGCACGCGCGTGGCGATGGTCTCGACGTCGGTTGCAGTCATGGGCTTTGTCTCGACCGCAGTCGACGTCATTCGCGCCGAGTGACGCGCGTGTGGCAGAGCGAGCGAGAAAGTTGCTCGTGCGACAATTTGCTCATAGAGCTGCTCAATCACACTTGAAGTCTGTATGATTCGTCGGTCCATCGCCGCTCGGGTGTCGCGAGAAAGCGTCGTCTTGAAGAACAAGACAACGCTCGGCGCTTGACATCCGTCGTTGCCATTCTGCTTCGTGCTGCTGCAGGCTCCTGCGCGCCATGCGTTGCCTCCTCTTGCTGCGTGCACCGCTGCTGCTGCTGCTGCTAGCAGTCGCACTCACTGCTACTGCTGCTGCTGCTTGGACGCACACGCGTCCAAAGAATGCGAGCGTGTCGACGTCGCCGTTCGAAGCGGCGGCGTTCCACTTGCAGCAAGAGTACGACCGCTTTGAGCACGAAGAGCTCCGACTCGCGATGCTCCAAGGCGCACGCGCAGTGCGATCGGACCTGGTCGCGCGCGACCGCACGCAGTTCCTGCAGACGCTCCGAGCGAACGTGCCGGACACGGTGCCAGCGGACGTCGAGTGCAACAGGACCAAGCACTGCGACAAGCACAACGTGTGCGCGCTCGTGTGTGCGCGCGGGTCGGTCGTGACGGACGCGTGGGCGGCGCAGACGCTGCGGCTCCAGCGCAAAGTCGCGTACGAGCGCAACTTTTGCACTGCGCAGCTCCCTGGCTCGCACAACTCGGCGATCAACATGGCAGACGTACGTCCGCACGTGTGTTTGAGCCTGCGTCTCCCTCACTCGTGCGTGGCGGACTGACTGACGGACTGCTGCTCTAACAAGACAGGGCTACGGCGTGGAGGACCACGTGTTCGAGGGCTACCTCAAGTACATCTCGTGGTTCAAGTCCGGCCTGCGCGTGCACACGAACGACCAGCTCTTCTCGCTCACGGACCAGCTGCAGATGGGCGTGCGCTTCATCGAGCTCGACGTCCACTGGTTCAACAACGACCTGCACATTGCGCACTGCGGCGGCTTCCGGTCCGAGCTCCTCGACGGCTTCATCGGCGCGCTGAACGAAGTCGCGAAGCTCCTGGGCACGGACATCCAGTGGGACTCGGAGACGATCGGGTGCAAGCCGAGCCTGAGCAGCATCCCCGCGAGCGAGCAGCGGCCGCTGAGCGCTGCGCTCGAAGAGATCGCTGCGTGGCTCCACGCGCCGGCGAACAAGGACGAGTTCCTCCTCGTGTTCTTCGACGACGAGCCCAACTTGCGCAAGTGGAACAAGGTCGCGACGCTCCTGGCGCTCGTGACGACGCACTTTTCGCTCGACGAGATCCTGCTCCCGTCCGACTTGGTCGTACGTTGCTGCGAGCTCAAGCGCGTCGAATCGTCTCGTGTGTGTGTGACTGCGCTGACGCCTGCTTGACCAATGCGTGTGTGTCCTCTGTATGCTCCATGACGCACCTGCAGCACGGCTACGACTGGCCGACGTTCCAGGAGCTCATTGACGCCGGCAAGCGCGTGGTCTTCATGAGCGGCACCGACTACTCGCCCGAAGGCGACGACCTCCTGTTCGTGAAAGAGTCGATCTGCGACTGGCGCGAGCCGCCGCTGCCGTTCGTGCCGTTCCCGACGTGCCGCTTCCATCGCCCGAACACGGGTCCGCTCGACGAGAACCGCACGATCTTCCGGCCCGAGACGAGCGAGATCGTCTACGGCTTTCTCAACGCCGACGGCCAGATCGGCGCGAACAAGTACTTGCTCGACGAGACGTCGCTGCCGCCGCTCGTGGACTGCGGCGTGAACATCCCGTCGCCGGACAACATCACGCCGAAGCGCATGGAGAGCACGATCTGGGCAATCGCGCGCGGCGAGCGCTTGGAGAGAGGCAAGTGCATCGGCATCACGCGCGCCGCCGAGTCGTCGTGGGTGAGCGTCGACTGCGACGCGCCGCACATGGTCGCCGCCTGCGTCGACACGGCGCGGCCCAACGCGTGGCGACTCGGCGCCGATGCGGTTGTGGAAGCCAAGAGCGCAGCGTCGTGCGCAACGCTCGTCGTGCCGCACCACCGCATGAGCTACGGCGTGCCAGCGAGCGGGTACGAGAACCGCCTGGTGCGCGACTTGCTCGCGAGTGCACCGGCGTCAGTCACTGGCGTCTGGGTCGACGCGCGCACGCTTGTCGACGAGATCTACTTTGCCGACGAGCGGACAGCGGGTCTAGCAGTGGGATCTGAAGCAGCAGAGCGTTCGACACTCGTCCAGGACGACACGCTGCAGTCACAGATGCGCCAAGAGCACTCGCTGGTGTCAGTCGAGTGAGTGCGTACGGGGGCTGACAATCGCCCCGTGGCTCTACTGATCATCCTACACATTGCAATCCCAAGCGCAGCTTCGTGTCGTTCAGAGTGTATCGCTCCTCTCGGCTCTTCCTTTCGTCATCGTCCCCAGGCGCTCATCCGTCGCCACAAGGCGCGCTGACTAACATTCGTGGCAATGCGCGTGGGCGTCAACACGAGTCGCTCTGGTTGACGCACTCGAGCGAAAGTGACGGCATCACATTGACAGCATCTGGCATTGATGACTCTAGTGGTCTTGGCTTTGACATCCGTTCGCTTGTGTCGAAGCGAGCGAGTAGGCGACACCAGCGCAGGAGCCACGCTCGAGCACCAGCACATGCACACGAGCTCCAGTAGTCCCTTTCACTCCTTCACTCGTTCTCATTCCCAGACGTGCGCTCTCGTGATCACCTCGCATCTCACTACTCCACTTGCAAGCAAGCCATGTCGACCACCGCTTCTGCCGACACCAAGCCCAACACTATCTCTGCGACGGCCAGCGCCAAGGTCTGGCTGATCACTGGCTGCTCCTCGGGCATCGGTCGAGCACTCGCACTCGCAGCTCTGGCGCGTGGCGACCGTGTCATTGCGACAGCGCGCAGCCTCGACAAGCTCGAGGCGCTCGAGCAGCGCGGCGCAGCCGCCGTTGAGCTCGACGTCACGTCTCCAGACGACGTGGTGCGCGAGACTGTGGCTGCTGCAGCGGCGCGCGTTGGTGGTCGCATCGACATTCTCGTCAACAACGCTGGCTACTCGCTCGTCGGTAGCGCAGAAGAGTGCAGGTGCGTGCACAGTTGTGAGACTACGTCCCTGTTCGTGTGTGGCTCTTGTGGCTCTTGCTTGTTGATCTGTCTGTCTGATGCCCGGCGTCAAACACTGCAGACTGCTCCAGGATGCAAGCAGACACTCACACACACGCTACGTTTGCTTGCCTCTGCTACAGTGCGGACGAGATCGCCGCCGTGTTCAACACGAACGTCTTTGGCGTCTACCGCATGGTGCGCACGGTGCTGCCGTACATGCGCGCGCAGCGGTCGGGCGTGATCGCAAACATCGGGTCGCTCGGCGGTCGCCGCAGCTTCCCTGCCGCTAGCGCGTACTGCGCGACCAAGTTCGCAGTCGCTGGGCTCTCGGAGTCGCTCCGCGCCGAAGTGGCGCACTTGGGCATCGACGTCACGTGCGTCGACCTCGGGTCCTTCCGCACGGACTTTGGCAACAAGTCGGTCGATGCGAAGACGCCAAGTGCCGACGCTGGTCCGGCCGTGGCGCAGATGAAAGCGTACTTGGTGCAGCGCAACGGCAAGCAGCCTGGCGACCCAGCGCGCGGCGCGGCAGTGCTCGTCGACGCGCTCACAAAGACTGGAAGCTGTGCTGGTCGAGCGCTCCCAGTGCGCCTTCCACTCGGCGGCGAAGCCGTGGCTTTCATCACGAGCGTACTCGAGCGCGACCAGCAGGATCTGCGTACGTGGGTGGACGTAGTCTCGTCCACGGACCACGACGACGCAGCGAACAGCCCCAAGCTGCTCTAGGTAGCTCTGGCATCGCATCGGTAGTGCGATGAACGAATGAACGACTTGGCTCATGAGAGAGAAACATTGGCAACGCTGCTACGTCACATGATTGCTTTCGTACATGCATGTGCGCTGCTCATCTAGAGTCTCGATAGCTGCCGCATTGAGTGCGTTGGTGTCTGCTCTTGGTGCGCTGCTCTCGCAGAGCTGCACATGTCGTGGATCGACTGAGCGAGCTTGGTGTAGAGCTCTGCGTACTGCTCGCCTTGAGGGAATCCGTGGCCACCGTCAAACTCGATCAAGAGCTTTGGCATAACGCCACTTGCATGAGCATCGACGCAGCTCTGTGCAGTGTCGCCTGCGAACTGGTCCACGAGCTCGACCGACTCGCAGTGCAACGGATCAGTTGTGCCAGCAACGTGGATCGATGGCACTGGCACGGGCAGTGGAGCGCCGTTGTCGTCTTCAAAGAGGAACTTCCACGCGTAGTCGCGCACGCGCCAGCCGCAGACGCTGATGCACAGACGCCATGGCAGCGGCTGCTGCTTCTGTGTGTAGTACATCGTGAGGACCGTCATGAGCACTGCGCCTTGCGAGAACCCGAGCACGGCGTCGAACGTCCCGAGGCGCTGCAGCTGTGCGTCCATGTACAAGATCGCGTCGTCGAGTCCTTCGTACTGAAAGAACCACTCGTCGTCCTGATCTTCGTGCTCTTCGAGGCGCCGCACGTCGAACCACTCGAAGAACGGCGCTTTGTCCATGTGGTGGCGCCGCACGAGCGCATCTGGCTCCCCGAGTGCCGGCGACACTGCCCGCACGTGCACGAACTCGACCGAGTCGCCGAACGCATGGCGCAGTGGCTCCATGTACGCGTCCATGACTGCTGGGTTGTGTCGGTGGCCGTGGAGGCACAAGATGCGGAGCGTAGTTGCTTGCGGCGCCATCAGGACGTAGTCGAGTGTGCAGAAGCGAGGAGATCGGGAACTGGTTGAGGTCCAAGTACCCAAAGTCCTGATTGATGAGTGAACGAGCGAATCAGCAGTCAGTGTACTAACGATTATCTTGTCGACTGTATGGCTCTGAGTAACATAACTTTGAGATAATGAAGAAATAAAGGGAGCAGCTATTGTAGTCAAATTTGCTTGTGTCGACCACACAAGCTCGGATTTCTTGACTCATACGAACTTGGGTGGTCCACCCAAGTTCGTTTTATCAGCCATCCAGCCACACGTCTCAAACCTGTAGCTATTGGTCACATATTGTGATTCAACCCATCAGTAACAAATACTAGCTTGCAACAGTCACATAACTAGATATGAGACCGTGTTGTGTGGAGCATATCTACGAGCTCTTACAACCACTCAAATACAACCGACACTAGAGAAGCAGCTCACTTCTCCTTTTGCCACGTGTCCACCACGGCTCCCTCTTCCTTCTCCATCCGTCCTCCTATCCAATTTGCTTGTGTCCGTATCAGATATTCAATATAAAAGTCATATTGAACATCATACAAAGACAATTCAAATGTCTATCTCTGAAATGTCGTTGTGCTACAGCTCGAACAAAGCGAACCGAGTTGCAAAAGCGTCGAGGGTTGAGGTGTGTGCGACTCTGAAAAAGCGCATAAGATCGTAAATCAGTTTGGTATCAGTAATATGTGACAGAAAGAAACTACATTTGTATCGCTGTATTTGCTGTAGCTTACAGCTGTAAGTTGCGATTGCTCATGACTTGTCAAAAATACTGTCACTCGTGTATCTAGCACACTAGACGGTCCACAAGAGCGTGTTTGAGCGCTGAGAACGCTCTCTCTTGATCCTTGCCCCACGTCCATGGCACACTCATGTGCAGAAGTCTGGTAAGAGGAGCAGCGATCGTACCAAAGACAGCGACAAACTGCAGTAAAACCCGCGAGTTGTATGCACCGCTTGACTTCGACTGCTTCTCTTAGCCTGGGAACTCCGCCACAGCTCTTGTCGGCCTCGGCAATGGTCGTACACCGTCCTGTGAGAGCTCGTAGTCGAGATACTCGATGCGGCAGACGCCAAACGCACATTTGAATGGCTTCATTGATGCATAGCTGCGAGCTCCATAGCGAGTCGCTCAACACCGCCTTTTGTGTACGCCACAATGTCATCGGGGTACACCATCAGCAAGCCCACAGCAAGCCACGAAGAACGCTGTCCATGAGCCGCTGGAACGTCTCTGGCGCATTCGCGAGGCCGAATGACATCCGCGCCAAACTGAACAGTCTCTGCCACGTTGTTAATACTGACTTGTCTTTGTCTGCGTCCGCCACCTCGACCTGCCAGTAGCCGACGTGCAGGCCGAGTGTCGAGAACAGGCACTCGCAGCCGAAGCTCTCGAGGATTTCATCGATGCAGAGAAGCGGGTTGACATCCTTGACCCTGACAGCGTTGCGGCTGCGGTAGTCAATGCAAACCCGCACAGACCCGCCTCTCTTCTTGACGAGCACTACCGGGAAACCCCACCCGCCACTATCCTCCCTCGATTACACCGCCCTGCAGCATCATAAATAACTCGGTCAAGCTTGTATCTTGCCTCGAGAACGTCCATGGTGGTCGGGAGCGGTTTCCAAATCCCAACAGCGTGCCGTCTAGGGCTACGCTGAGCACCGGGACTGTGATCGCACCTTGTCGTCCTGTCGAGTGCATTTACAGGTGTGTGTTCTTGCTTCTGGCCGGCGTGAACATCTCGAATTGTCCTTCCAGCGTGGCCACTCTCAGGTAATGTTGTGCTCTCCGCTCCGTCGCCAATTTGGTCTTCTTGAGCAGACGCACGGTAATCACCTCCTGCTGACCAATCTCACTGTTGTGGCATATGAACTGAAACGCCACCACGTCATCAATCGCGAGCGTATCCATGAAGACATGAAGAGCCAGCATGTCTCTTTGGTTATTTATGTGTTTAAATATGTAGCCAAAAGAGACATGCGACGCAAAAAATTACAGTGTTTGGTAGGTTTTACTCTGTCCTTTAAAGTAGCTTTCAGCAATGCATATGCGCCCCCAAGACCCTGCGCAGGCCAGGCAAGCGCTCGAGTACAAAGAGTGCGTTATCTGTACGACTGTTGCGAAAAACTCCCTTCACATGCTTCCCGAGCACAATGCGAGCCATGTATACGCACTTGCGTACTTCTAGTGCATCATCATAGCACACAAGACACTTGTGAATGGCTGTGTTAACTTTGTTGATTGGTTGGACACCGTTCGGTGGCCTAAGAGTCGCTTTTCAGTCAAATTCTGTTGTTCGGCCAGGATTTGAGAAATACATGACATGACTTTTGAATGCATTTTAAGTGGAACTAAAACTGGACCAAAACTTGTTTTGTATAAAACTGCATTTGCATTTTCCACGCAATGATGCAGAACCTGCGTCATGTGAGAAATTTTCCCGTGAGATGTAAATTACGGTTAAAGAGGCGAAATATTCCGGCTCGGCAAGTAAAATACCTGTTGCCGCGGCCGCTCTTGGTGAAACGAACTCTACTCTCATCGACCCAGGTCAGCGCGGCTATGTGGTGCAGGTTACAGTAGGTCTCATCGAGATACACCTCAGGTATGACAGGATAACTGTTCACGTCGCGGTTGTCCACCTTCGCCGCGAGGTATCGCGCTCGAAACGCGGCGTTCACTTCTGTCTCGGCAAGATACACGCGCGCCTGACCGCGCACGTAGCGCATGCCCATGTCGAACAGCAGGCGGCAGACAGTGCGTGGTGGCACGACGTGCCCAACGTTGGCGAGTTCGGCAGATAGTATCTTTGACGTTGCAGGGCGTGCACTTTGGTTCATCGATGTCGCGATGTCTCGCAGATCGGTCAGGACGTGTCCAGTGTGTTTTTGCAGTCGACCAGGCTTGGAGTTCACCATCATCTGTCATGTGTCAAATAAAGTGTAAGGTAATTTACATCTCGCGAGCGAATATTTCACAGCTTCTTGGTCCTCGTGGGGGCGTACCGAAGCGAACGATGGATCATGATGCTGCTTCCAGTGCGCCCATACAGTCGAGATCGTGCTCTTTGCGAAGCCCAGACACTCGTGAACATGGTTGCGCACTTCTCCGCGCCATTGCTGTGGGTGTTCGCTCTTCTTTTTACAATGAACTTGTATGCGCGGGCGACGAGGTACTTCTCCTCTGATGAGAGCTGCTTTCCGTGCGGCATGTTTGCGAATTACAACGAGTGAGCTGGAAGGCCAAGGGCACAAGCAGGCTCGCAGGATACTTCTCTATATGTGTGCGAGATCGCGCCTTCAAGTCTCGCCTCAGACGCACAGGACGATGGATCGCTTGTGGGGCAACGAATTTCCGTCCGAAGACATATGGCCAGGATAATAGTAGTCTGCATGATCGACGGCGTTTAAGAGGGTGGCATCATGTGTGAGTTAAACATATGAATGGGCAAGCAAGTGAATGCCTTTGACGACACAATCAGAGATGAATGACGGCGATGTATGGCTGCCATCACGTGTATCAATTCAGTCGTTTCTCGTCATGGCCATTTGTGTGATGATGTAAAACATGCATATTCTCTGTTCTGTGTCATGTCAGTAATGTAGGATGTGTATATTTGTAAAATCGAGAAAGTGGCACATACTCTAAAATCTCTCCGAATAAAGGAGCGTCGCCAATGAGATGGCGCCGCCTATGAGAGATACAATAGAGTAATGCGGAATCATCTCACTCTGACTCTGATGCTGAGACGCAAAGTAATACAGTGTTTGAATATAGCTCCTGTCGCACGAGTAAGAGCACGAAAGCCCCAAACAACAACGACAAGCAAGACTGCTCTCCATCGCTGCATCTGCTCTCCATCACATCAATCAACGCTGCCGCGATGCCTGCGAGCAAGAAGCGCATCAAGCTCCGGTCATCGTCGACGATGCTCGAGCAAAAAGTGCCGGCCGCTCTGCGCGACTGGGTGCACATCTGGCACGGCGTGCGCGTGCAGAGCGCACCGGCCGGCGGCACGATCTTCCACGCCGGCTCGCGCGCAGAGCACTTGACGTTCTGGCAGCAGTTCGTGCGCTTGCCAGCGAACTCGCTCTTCCCGCGCGTCGAGACGCACGCGAACCCGCGGCGGCAGTACAAAGACTTTCTCTACGTCTTGCTCAACTTGCGCTGGCCGATGCTCTTCACGGCGCTCCTCGGAGTCTTTGTCGTCCACATCTTTGCGTTCGCAGTCATCGCGTGCTACGGCTGCCGCGAGCCAACGTCGTTCTTCCACGCGTTCGACTTGAGCTACCAGACGTTTACGACCATTGGCTTTGGCGTCGTCTTCCCGCAGCGCACGTGTAGCAACGTCGTGATGACGATCGAGTCGTTCGCGTCGATGCTCGTGACGTCTGCGATCACAGGTCTCGTCTTCGCCAAGTTCGCCAAGCCGATCGCCAAGATCGCGTTCAGCAAAGTCTGCGTCGTGCAGCCGTACGGGAAGCACCACCTCGCGCTCGTCGTGCGCGTCGCGAACGCAACGCAGTCGCGCGACGTCACGCACGACGTGATCATGGAGGCCAACTTTAAGCTCAACCTCTTGCGCATCGAGAGCAGCGACAGCAGCGACAGCACGATCGACGCAGATGCGCTCGACGCGAGCCAGAGCAGCGCGAGCGACCGGAACAAGTCGCTGCGGTCGTACAACCTCAAAGTGCTCCAGAACAACTTCATCACGTTCCGCATGGGCGTCGCTGTCGTCCACGTGATCGACGACGAGAGTCCGTTCTTTGGCCTGAGCGAGCACGAGATCCTCGCGTCCGACATGATCCTCGAAGTCGCCATGTCGGGCGTCGACTCGACGCTCCAGGACACGGTCGCAGAGCGCTGCATGTACACAGCGAGCGACTTCAAGTGGGGCTACCGCTTCGCAGAGCTCCTCGACTTTGACGAGCGCAACATGGAGGTGCTCATGAACTTTGCCAAGCTCAGTGCGATCGAGCCCGCGCCGATTGACGTCGACAAATACGTGCGACCAGCTGCAGCAGCAGTCGCTGCGCGCGCGAGTGCTGCTGCGAGCAGTGGCGCCAGCGCTGCGTCACGGACAAAGGTGCGCAGTGGCAGCAACGACGCTCGCAATGGCGGCGCTGTGCTCGAGCCTATTGACGAGCTCGGTGCTGAGGACCCCGAGGTGTTTCGCCGCCAGCGGTCGTCGTCCGATGGCTCTGGCATGGCACAGCGCGTGCTCCGGCGCGTGCCGAGCAAGTGCAGTCTCGGCATGGAGCCGCTCTTTGAGCCACTGCTGCAGCGACCAGTTGGGACACAGCGGATCCCGCACGCTGTGTCGTCGTCGGCGTCTTCTGCGAGTGGCGCTGCGAACAGTAGCTCAGCGACTGAAGCAGCGCGCCACCAGCGCCTCGCGTCTGGGTCGTCAGTGCTCGAGCGCTCTGGGGACTCGAGCACGATCGGCGAGTTCATCATCCCGATGCCGCAGAAGCGCCAGATCCAGGGCCGCCTCGCTGGCGAAGCCGAGCCTGACGAAGACGAGACGAGCACTGTGTCGGACCTCGAAGGCGACGAGAGCGACAGCGGCGAAGACGATACTGGCAGCAGCGCGTACCACGAGCTCCGCGACGACGCGTCCGTGCCAGCAAGCGCAAGCGCGACTGGCATTGCGCGGCGATCGCGCGGCGCGCAGTCGATCGTGTCGATTGACGTCGAAGACACGCCGCGGTTCCTCAAGATCACGCCGCTGCACATGCCCAAGTCGTTTGACTTTATGCGTCTGTACCACAGCGCGCTGTACGTGCGCTGGCCGCGCATCATCTGCATGTTTGTGCTCGCGTTCCTCGCGATCAACTTGACGTTCGCGCTGCTCTACTGGCTCAAGGCGGACGGCATGGTGTGGTACCCCGAGGTGACGGTCTCCAAGTTTGAGCTCGCGTTCTTCATGAGCGTCCACACGCTCGCGACGATCGGGTACGGCTCCGTCGCGCCGCGACCCGAGTCGCTGTACATGAACTTTTGGGTCCTCGTCGAGTCGTCGCTCGGGATCATCGCCGTGACGATCATCACGGGCATCGCCTGGTCTAAGTTCGCGCGACCGCGCGCGCACATCCACTTCTCGGCCAAGATCGCGCTCTGCCGCATCTACGGCCACCGCTGCCTCGTCTTTCGCGCAGCGAACACGCGGCACAGCGGCGACGTCCACGAGAACTTCTTCCGCATTGGCGTGATCCTGACGAACCGCAAGACCGGACTGCGGCAGATGTACGACGTGCCGCTCGTGACTGCCGAGTGGCCGTCGATCAAGCTCCCCGCGACGCTCATCCACATCATCGACGCCTCGTCGCCGTTCTACAAGTTCCACTCGGTCGCTGACTTGTCCGAGTCGCGCGTCGCAGTCATTGCGCTCCTCACGGGACTCGACACGACGTTCTCAGAGAACGTCTACGCGCGCAAGATGTACTTCTGGGACGACTTCACGTGCGACCAGCGCTTCGCCGACTTTGCGCGCGTCGAGCGCGACCGCGTCATCGTCGACTACGAGCGCTTTGACGCACTCGAGCCGGAAGTGAGCGTGCCGATGTCACTGCAGTCGGTCTGAGGCAAAGCGAGAGCGACGTGCATGTGTGTACTTGTACTATAGGCTCTTATGGCCACGACTACCAACTACCCTGTCGCATCTTGCTTAGGCACAGCCCATGGCTTATGACGCACAGAACTGCGCTGCGAGGTGCGCGCTCTCAGCGTCCTGATGCTGCTGCAGGTGCTTGCAGAACGGCGTCCCGCTCGCGCGCACTGTGACTTGCGTCGTGAATGTGCTCGTGAGCATCCACGGTGGCAGCGCAGTGACTTGCGTGTGTGGGAACAAGAGCCCTCGCAGCGCTGGACTCGGATGCACATCAGTAGGGAACAACGTGATCGGGAGCAGCTCGAGCTCGAGGTAGCTGAGCGTTGGGAGCTCAAAGAGCGCCGCTGGGAGCTCTCGGATCGGATTGAAGTTCAGGATGAGCCGCACGGCGTTCATGCGGAGCAAGACGACTGGCACGTGCGTGAAGTAGTTGGCTCCAAGGATGAGGCTCGCACCAGCGGGCCAGCGCTCGTGCAAGTCGGACGGCAAGTCCTGGAGCTTGCAGAGCGCGATGAAGATGAGTCGGAGCGTCGGTGGGAAGTCGCGCGAGACGATCCCAGGCGGCAGCGTCGAGCCGTTCCCGAACGCACGCATGTCGACGTGCACAGCGACAAAGTGGTGGATGCGCGGGTGGTGGTGCTTTGTGAGCGCTGCGCTCTCGGACCACTCGAGCATAGTCACGTTCGAGAGGTAGAGCCCGCCGATGTTGGTGAACTGCTGGAGACTCGGCGGCATGTGCAGCGCTGGGCAGTTTGAGATCGAGACGATGCTCACGAACGTCGGCTCGAACGCAGACCAGATGCGCTCGACCTCGGCCGCAGCGCCGACCATGGATGTGTGGTTGAGACAGCTGATGTCCACGAACGCACACGCAGGTCGCGGCGTGAGCCACGGTCGCGCTTGCACTGTGCAGTCAATGTTCTGGCGACCACGTGCAGCGTCAACGTGGAGTCCGAGGATGAAACAGCCCCATGCGAGGAGCACGACGTGGATGCTCGTCTCGATGCGCCGCATCCACTTGGTGTGTTTGCTCTCGGACGCAACGCGCTTGTAGTGCACGATCACGATCTTCGGGTCCGCTGCAAGGAACTTGACGTCGTCGAGCGACGCGAGGAGCGTGAGCGCAAAGAGCACGCGACTGCTAAAGTCGTACCACGGCTGGATGAAGAGCAAGTTGAACTCGTTCATCATGTGCGCGTACCACGTGAGGTCGAACCACGTGGCGTTTGGGAAGTTGGTCGCAGCCGCGTCGTAGTCTGGCCAGTAGACCATCGCGAGCGCCGTTGGGACGCCGATGCTCGAGACAAAGTCGAGCGCGACGTCAACGAGCAAGCACAGAATGAGTTCGAGGCGCGGCTTGGTCGCGCATAGACGCTGGATCACTGGCGTCGACCAGCAGCCGATCGTGACGACGTAGACAGCGAGACGGTTGAGCCACACGCGTGGCACGAGGCGGCTGAGCATGAGCGCTTGTACCGACTGGAGGACGACCTCGATGGACTCGCGCACGAGGAAGAAGAGCGTGAAGTGCTTGCCGTTCACGCCAAAGAACCCAGAGTACCCGAACGAGCTCTCCCACATCGACTTGCCTTTGCTCAGCGCAAACGACTCGTCGATCGCAGTGCGCAGCGTCCTCGCCTTTGCGTCGCTGAACGCTTGGAGACTAGGACCTGGCGCCACAGCAAGTGCATTCGCAGTCGAGTCTGGCGCTGGCGCCGTGCGACTCGAGCGCTGGAACGGATGGCGATGGAAGAACCACGTGCGATGGCGAATCGACTGCACGCCCATCTCGAGCAAGAGCGCAGCGTGCGCCGCAGCGCAGAGCGCGTGGAACGCGATGATGACAGGGAAGTGCGTCGTGCTGATCACGAGCTCAAACGCCGCGAGGTCCGTGCTCAGGACCGTGTGCGGGAGTTCGCGGTAGACGTACGCGACGACGCTGTAGAACGCCGTCGCGAGTGCGTGGACGAGGATCACGACGACCCAGAGCGCGCACGTCGCGAGCGCCGTCCGGTCGAGCGCCATGACGACAAGCGCGCAAGAGCGAGTCAAACGCGACTGAACGAGGCGGCACAAGCCTAAATCGAGTCGACAGAGTCACCTCTAGCGCATCACTCGAGGTCGTACGAGAAAGCAATACGTTCGTTCATTCGATCTTCTTACGAAAGTGCGAGCGACACCGCCTGCTGCGTCACGTGCGGAGACGCACAGGCGCAACAGCGCATCGATCACGCCACTGCGCGTTTACCAGCGGCCGTAGCCGCCGCCGCCACGACCACCACGGCCGCCACGACCACCGCCGCCGCCGCCGCCACGGCCCACGAGGTTGCGCAGGTCGCGCGGCACCTCCTGCTCGGCTTCTTCGAGGATCTTCACGAGCGGACCCGCGAGACGGCCGTTGTCGTGCGTGAAGAACGAGATCGCATTGCCCTTCATGCCAGCGCGCGCAGTACGGCCGATGCGGTGGATGTAGTCCTCAATGTTCTTCGGCATGTCAAAGTTGACGACGTAGCGAATGTCCTTGATGTCGAGACCGCGCGACGCCACGTCCGTCGCCACGAGCACTTGCGTCTTGCCCTCCTTGAACTCCTTGAGCACCCAGTCGCGCTCCTCCTGCGACTTGTTGCCGTGAATCGCCTTGCACACGTACCGCGAGTTGCGCAAGTTCCGGCTCAGCTCGTCTGCGCCGCGCTTCGTCTCGCAGAAGATGATGATGCGGCCGCCCTCGTAGATGTCCTTCATGTGGTCCATGAGCGCCGCGTACTTCTGGTGGTCGTCCATCACTTCCACGACTTGCTTGATCATCTTGTTCGCCGTGAGGTCGAGCGAGCCGACCGTGACTTGGATAAAGTCCGTCAAGAAGTCGTGCGCGAGCGACACAATCTCCTTGGGCCACGTCGCCGACCACATGAGCGTCTGACGGTCCGGACGGATCTGGCTCACGATCTTCCGAAGCTGCGGCTCGAAACCCATGTCGAGCATGCGGTCAGCTTCGTCGAGCACGAGGTACGTCACGCGGCGCAAGTTCGTCTTGCCCATGCTCAGCATGTCGATCATACGACCCGGTGTACTGCACAATCAAACGCCATGGCACAAGCGCGTGAGTCTCACGTGCTCTCATCCGTGGCTTGTGATCGACAAGACATCGACAAACGTACCAGATGCAGATCTCAACGCCGCGGCGCAGGTCCGCGATCTGTCCGCCCTTGGGCACACCGCCGTAGATGCACGTGTTCTTGATCTTCGAACTCGCACCAAACTTGTTCGCCTCCTGCTGGATCTGGACGGCGAGTTCACGCGTCGGCGCAATGATCAGCACGATCGGACCGTCGCCTGGCTGGAGGTACGGCTGTAGCGTTGCACAAGCACAGACAGACAGAGTCGAGTCAGTACACGCTGCTGCTGCACAGTGTCGGCGCGGGATACGCAGAGCTGGAACGGAATATCAACCGCGTGGCGCCGTCGAGAGGTCGAGTTGCGAGCCGCTTCTCCAGTCCGATCCGTCGTCACGCGCGCGACCGAGAGCCATTGCCGCGGCATCGGTCGCGTCGCTTGCGAGAGACGACGACAACGAAGACGAAGAAGCGTGCGCGTGGGAGCGCTCGTGGTGATCCGACGCGTGTTCGCAAGATGATGACACCAGTCACTCGCTCGCTCGACTCGCGCGATTCACAGAGACCCACCCTTGCGGGTGCAGCGAAAGCAGCAAGGCGAGTCGAGGCGGCGAGCGAGAGACGGCGCGCAGTCACACGTGCGCGAGGAGCGACAGTCGATCGTCATCATCTCCACACGACGGACACCAGCTGGCTGTGAGAGGCACCGAGAGTCGAACAGATCGAGCGGCAGCGCGTCCGCTCGCGTCGCGTTGTTCGACTCGCGTGCACTCGGCTCCCACTTCCGCATTGCAACGCGACGGATCGCACAGACGCGTCACCACAGCAGTGACGACACGCTGTGCGCTCGAGACGACGCAGCTCGCATGGTGCGAGCGCGCGCGTGTGTGACAAACACAGAGTCGCTGCAGACGAGACCACGCAGAGGCTCACGCAGCGCATGGGCGCGTGCGCAGGAGAGGCTTCAAACACAAACCTGAGCGTTGATGTGCACGATCGCTGGGAGCAAGAACGCGAGCGTCTTGCCGGAACCGGTCGCCGAGATGCCAACCATGTCGCGACCCGACAGCGCCATCGGCCAGCCCTGGCACTGGATCGGCGTCGGGTTCTTGAATCCGAGGCGCATCACTTCGTCGAGCACGTACTCTGCACGCACATTCCCATGAGAACGAGTCTGTGAGTCGCGTGGCCAACTCCCGCATGCGCGATTCATTGTGAACAAATGACGACGTACCTGGGAACGACGCCTCTTCGAACGTGTACACGCACTTGGGCACGCCCTTGCCGTTCACTGTGATGTCGTGCTTGCGCTTCCAGTCCTCGTACTCATCCGGCGACCGCTTCGTCACGTCTGGGTGCTCGTAGTAAAAGTTCTTCTCAAACACTGGGAGCGTCGAGAGGTCCCACTTGATGTTCGTGTCGAGGTTCGCGCCGAGGTCGCCGCCGCCGCCAAAGCCACCGCCGCCACCGCCGTAGCCACCGCCACCGCCACCGCCGTAGCCACCGCCACCACCGTAGCCGCCGCCACCACCGCCGTAGCCGCCGCCACCACCACCGTAGCCGCCGCCACCGCCGCCACCGCCGTAGCCACCGCCACCACCGTAGCCGCCGCCACCGCCACGCGACGAGCCGCCGTAGTCACGACGCGAGGACGAGTCCGCGTGGCGGTCGTTCCAGCTTGAGCTGCCGCCGCCGTAGCTGCCACCACCGCTCGAGTACATCGTGTTGCTGCTGGTGAGTCGAGAGGAAGAGAGAAGAGCGAAGACCGCGGGTGTGTGGATGTGTCGGTTCGAGAGCGCGAGTGCCGCTTTGGACGACGAGATCTCGCGAGAGAATGCGCTGCGGAAAGGTGGTGGAGGGGGAGTGCGATCGTTTTTGAGAGGTGTGTGATCGCTTTCGAAGGGGAACGCAAGGAGTGATGGTGCAGAAGAGCCAGCAAAGAGGCAGTTTAACGCGCAGTTTGGTTGGCTGACGTCGCTTCATGAGAATGGATCGCAATGGACGTCAAGCGACCTCGAGGTCGCTTGGACGCATGAGAGAGGAAGAGAGCGGCGTCACATGCATGCGAGATGCATTGCGAGGTGTAGATTGGCATTCGAGCGCACGGGAGACGGACACATCTACAGTCGAGCGAGTGTCGACGTGTGCGTACAGTGGCTGGAAGCAAAAACCGCTCAAGCAGACGGACAGTGACTCGAGTGGCGCAGTCGACATGACCGCGCGCTCTAGCCGAGGATCGCGCGCTCGTACGACGCAAACTGCTGCGTGGCTTCCGAGATGCTCACTTCGAGCTTGCGCACACCGCGATCCTACACACGAGAAAATGTACAGCGTGAGCGCTTGGTTGTCCATCAAACGAGGCGCTACGATTGCAACGAGCAACAGGACGTACCAAGAGGGCGCCGAGAGTGAACGCATCCACGATTTGATTGCTCTGCACACACACAGCATGACGGACGCGTTAGTAAGGCGCCGCTCACACACACAAGCGCAAGCCATCGGCACCGCAGGACGACGCACAATGTAGATCGCGAGCTCTTCCGCCGACGAGTGCACGATCGGGAGCAGCGAGCAGTCGGCCTTCGGGAAGCTGAACTTGGCGCCGTCTTCGGTCACGAGCTGCACGTTTGCGCCGTCAAACGTGATCTGCAGCACCAGAGCGGATGGGAGAAGAGAGTGAGTCGCCTGATGCGGTCGCGTCGCAACACACACACATCAATACACACATGCGCTTTGCAAGTGAGTACAGGCAGACGTACGTTGAGTGCATCGCTGTTCATCGGCACGAGGAACGACTCGTTCAGGTCCTTGCAGATCACGCGCGAGATCTTCTTGATCTCGCCAAAGTCAACGACGTAGCCGTCCGAGCCCACGGAGCCCGTGATCGTGACGGCCAAGCGGTAGTTGTGCCCATGGAGTTTTTCCCGAAAGCCCTAGAGAGTCAGCCAGTTGCATACACACACACGTGAGTGAGCATGCGTTCGCGCGCGAGCGACCACGAGCTCTCGATGTTTCACTCGAGCGACTCTCATTAGCGCAGTCCATCGCGGACGTACCTTGTAGGCGATGAAGTGCGCAGCGTTGAACTTCATGTAGTCCTTCGAGACGTGCACCTTGAAGACTTCGCTGTAGCCGGGCGTCGCGCTCAACGTCGCTGCGACCGAGTGCGCTGCCAGTGCAGACGACGGCGCTGGCGCACTCGGAGCGCTGTGGTGGTGGTGGTGGTGCGGGTGGCTGTGGCCTGCAGTGAGCGCATTCGCCAGCGCAACTGCAGCCGCAGCAGGCGCGCCCATGCTACCCGTGCCGACTGGCGCAGGCGCTCCAGCAGAGCTCGCAGTGCTCGCAGGGCGGAGCGGCATGATCTGCGTTTTCACGTCCTCCGGGGTCTTGGGGCAGTGGCGCAAGTGCGAGGCCCAGCGGTCGATGTTCTTCGACGAGATCTCCTTTTCGCAGTAGCAGCACTTGACGTATCCCTCTGCGGTCTGACGACTCACGTGCGTCTTCACGAGCGCCTTTTGATCCGCCGAGAGCTCTTTCGCCATGCGCTCGGCCTCCCACGACGCAGACTTTCTGCGCTTCTGAGCAGACCCGTCGTCCGTAGCTGTCGTCGTCGTCGTTGCGACTGCAGATGTCAACGCTCTTGCGTTGCGCTCCACGGTCTTGTGCTTGGCTGTGACTGGAGCAGCCCGATGCATGCGCAACCGAGCGGCAGGAACGCAAGTGAAGCGAGCGTCCCGGACGGACACCTCGGTCGATCTGTGTGAATGAAGACCAGTCGGCCAACGTGATGGTTTGACTCGAAGGTTTTATATAAGCTAGTACAGTACGCGAATGTGCGGATCTATCCGAGTGGCTAAGATAAGATGCTTGACTGTAACATGGGCTCTTCGCTCCACATGTGGTCACATGTGTGACGACCAACAGGCATCGAAGTGGACGCTACGGATCGCAGTGGACGCTACGCAAAGAGGGAGGAATTGATTGATACAAGTACGCAAAAGAGAGCGCGAGGCCCGGCCGCAGCAGCAGTCGCGCGCGAGAGAGCTAGTCCGACACGGCTTTCGGCACGACGCTCAGGAAAAAGTTCATGCTCACGCCGAGCAAGAGTCCGACCTTCTGCTTGCGCGGCACGGAGCGGTCAAGCAGCTGCAGCAGGCGCAACACAACAGTTCATCAGCCAACTGCTTCGTTCGCATCGACAGTCGCACGTGTGTCCGTACCATCAGAAGCATAAATACGCCCAGGAGCAAGCCCATGAGGAAGCCCCAGAGGAACTCGGTGCCAGTGCCTTCGTTGTCTGCCGCGAGGATCGAGTTGTTCATGCCAGTCATGTCGATTTGATGGTCGATCGCAAGACGAGCCGTTGGGACGACGTTCAGCGCTGTTCGTATATACATACAAGACAGAGAGAGAGAGCAGCAGTGAGCACAGAGTGGTGAATGACGAGCTGTGGTAGAACTCGTCAAGCTGCACAGACGTACAGAACTCGGACTGCGGTCCTTGCGCGTCCATCCACTCTTCTTCCAAGCGGTATATCCGATCTTCGCTCGACTCGCCCGGCACGCGCTCGGCTTGGCTGATGAACAGCGACAGCTGCGGGTAAAAGTACAGACGCAGCGCCTGGACTTCTTCGCGACTGAGGCGGTCGCGCAAGCGGTCGAATCCGCGGCGGTTCGTGTCGTCGCGGTCTGCGTCTTGGCTCTCTGCGGCTGCCATCTGAGCGCATGGCATCGGTCCGTCCTGGTGATGAGTCTTCTTTCACAATCACACAGTGGCGATGCCTAGGATCCGTCCGACGCACCTGACTGACGACAGCTTTCGGCGGCGCTGCACTGATCGCGCAGTGGATGAAGTCCTCGGACTTGACTTTGCAGCTCTCGAGCGTCGCTTTGTCGTCCGACAGCATCTTGCCCTGCGTGCAGCCGATGGATTCGGTCCATTCCGTCAGTGCGATCCGATTCACGAATGGAGCTGCTGGTGTCTCGGATCGTCTCACAAGATCCGACTACGAGTACGAACAACGCGATCACGTCCGCGACGCACGCACCTGGTGAATGAGGCGCAGGAACTTGCCTTCAGCGTTCGCTTGCTTCTTCACGTGCTCCTTCAGCTCGCCGACGGTCGCACTCGGGAGGATCTCGACGCGAATCGGCTTCTCGCTCAGCGTCTTGACTTTGATCACGATGCGCTCGCTCGCCTGCGCTTGCGTCTCGCTCTCATCGTCAGCGATCGCAATGCCGACGTCTGCTGCGAGCTATTTGTTCCATCGCAGCGTCAATGTGAGTCGTCATGGCAACAGCGAGCGCAAGCACATGGACGCGCACGCACATACGCACCAGCGGCTTCTCCTCGGACAGGTTCTCGGGATGCATCATCGCGCTCTGCTTGGAAATGGTGGAAATGCACGCACTAGAGTACGTAGACACACGCACACCGGTCTCGTCGAGCGACTCGCGCACGCGCACGCTCGTCCGCTGGCGCTCCTGCTGCTTGACGCTTGACGCTCGCGCTGCTGCGGTTGTGCTGTTTCTCTCGCCGATTGCACCAGAGCCGGCTGTTTCACTTGCGTTCAGTATGCGCGTTGTTCTCTTCTTTCCTTTCGGCTCGCTTGTACTTGAATTCACTAAACCATACAAAGACGCTGTCACTCAGAAGAGTGACAGCGAGTGACAGCCATGTTTCTCGTTGCGAAAAGGCAGAACTTGCTCCTGCGTATCCAAGATGCTCCCAACGACGACAACATCGCGCCGCAGTCCGAACGCCATGAGCAGCTGCAGCAGTAGCAGTGACGACGATGACAACGGCAGCGCTCGTCACGACATCCACAGCCATGCAGCGCGCACAACTGCGCATTGGAGCAGGCTCCATGCATCACAGAGCCCATTCGAGCCTGACGCAATCGACACTGCACAACAACAACAGCAGCAGCAGCAAGCGGACGAAGACCCAACGAACCGCGTCTATCGACCGCTGCTGTTCCAGTCGAAAGGCTACGCATCGTCCGAGCTCTTTCGCGACACCTACGAAATGCGCACGCGCATGCAGGAGCGGCAAGCAGCAGTAGCATCGTCGCCGTCGTCTGCACTGCTACGAGGCGCTGCACACTCAAACAAGCGCACGAACCGACACATGACCAAGCCGCGCATTCGCTTAGAGACGCTCTCGTCGCGCGCTGCGACGACTGTGCTCTGGATCACGTACCTGTCGTTCGCACTTGCGTTTGCGATGCCGTATCTGCAGAGCCAGGGCTTCCTCGGCTCGGTCGTGACGCTCCCAGGTGGGCTCTGCGAGCACCGCATCCACCCGCACGAGCCGTGCATCTTTGTCGACAAGAAGCGCGACATTGCACGCTGGTCGGGCTTTGTGAACAATGTCTCGCGCCTCGCAGGCTCGATCGAGCTCTCGCTCGCCATCACGGACGTGCTCAATGCGACGGCGTCGCTCGCACGCGTCGATAGCGAGGACAACGACGACGAAGCGAGTGTGCTCCAGCGCATGGACGCGCTCTGGCAGCAGTGGCGCGCTAGTGAGTCGGACAGCGCAAATGCTTCAGCCACAGCGCTGAGCGTGCTCGATGCGAGCTTTGCGCTCACGTACGACGTGTATCTCTACGGCATTGACGTCGACACTGTGCCGTCGACGAAGCGCGAGCTCGCTGCAGAGACGAACCAGAGCGTCTGGGTCACGTGTCCCGGCACGACGTGCAATCGCGCCATGCTACTTGACGTCTCACAAGACCTGGCCGTTCGGGTACGTCTGTCTAGCTCTGCTCGAGTCTCTGAGCTTTTGAGATGATGCTTGACGACCTCACTGCGTCTCACTCGGTGTGCGAACAGGACGGCAATGGCTTTGACTCGTACTTGGTCGTCGTGGTCTTCCATGGCGTGTACCCAAACGCATTCGGCAAGACTGTGGCGTACGACTTCTCCTACACGTACGTATGGCTGCAGAGCTGTTGCGCACCTGCGCTTGCAACGACGCACAGGCGCTTGCGCTCACTCTGTGGATGTCTTGTCTTGCTCAGCAAACCTGCAGTGCACGTGAGCGAGCTCGTGGTCCGCAGTCTCTTTCTCCTCACGTCGCTCATTGCGCTTCCGTGCTGGTACGTCGCTGTGCTCAATGCGCACGACATGGCGTGGCACCGCGTGATGCCAGTGCAGAAGTGGGTCCTCGCGCTCGGCGTCGTGCTCGTGCTCTGGCAAAACCCGATCGACTCGATCGCAGAGCTCGTCAAGACCGTGAGTCTCCGCACGCGCTTCGTCGCAGCGATGTGCGAAGCGTTCGCCGAAGCGTTCTTCTACGTCTTCTGGCTCCACTTGCTCGACCAGCACGGCCAGACGCAGCGCAGTCGCCTCGTCCCGAAGCTCGCGTTCGGTTGCGTCTTGCTCGCAGTCGACACTGCGATGACGGTGCTCCGCATGCCAGCGCTCGTGCACGCCGATGCAGACCGAGCGATCCCGAGCGCACAGGCGGACGAAGTCTTTGCGCTCCTCGGCTTTGTGCGCATTGCGATGCTCCTGGGCTGGGTCGGCTGGCTCACGCGCATTGGCTGGCGCACGGGCGTGTACCTCCGCCAGCTGCCGTACATGTCGACGCGGTTCCAGCAGCTCTCGTTCCGGTTCCTCTTCCTCGAGACGCTGCTCATTGTGATCTACGTCCTCGTGCTCTCGGGTCTTCAGCTCGTGCAGCTCGGCCAGACGTGGTACTTGATGGGCTACAGTCCGTTCATCCAGCGCGCGGTGCACACGTTTGCAAAGTCGCAAGTCGGGCGACCGTCGCTCGGGAAGCTCGTGTTCCTGTCCGTGTACGTGTACTTGGTCTTGTTTGTGCACTTGCCGCCAGCGACGGGCGACAGCTCCGGGCTGCTCGCAACGACAGCGTTCCACGTCGACGAGGCGCCGCGCGTGGACCAGTACGGCTTCCTCACGCCGGACTCGCACTTGTTCTGCGTCGAGACTGCGACGTGGCTCCTCGAGCTCGCGTGGCAAGCGTACTTTGATCCGCCTGGGCGACCGTCGCCGTCTGGCTACGGCGAGCTCAACCTCGAGCCGTACGGCTTTGAGCTCGTGACGCACCTGCGGAGCAGCACTACCGACACGCACGTGATCGTCGCGCTTCATCACGACCAGAAGCGCTTGGTCCTTGCGTTTCGCGGTACGACGAGCCGTGAAAACTGGAAGAGCAACTTGCGGTTCCACCAGAAGGTCCTCTGGATCAAGTCGCGCGGTCGCTGGCGCCAGCGCACGTGTCTCGAAGCCACTCGCGACGCGCTGTCGAAGATCCCGCTGCTCAACATGGCTCTGCCGCGCGTCCACAGCGGTGCGTCGTTGACTGCGTCTACGTGGCGAATTCGCGCGTTGTACTAACACTGTCGCTGCTTTGTAGGCTTCTGGAAAGCGTACGTGTCGGTGCGAGACGAGTTGAAGGAGGTGACGCGGCTGATCTTGAACGAGAACCCAGGCGTATCGGTGTACGTCACGGGCCACAGCATGGGCGGTGCACTGGCTGTCCTCGCGGCGTACGACCTCGCGGTGAACTTTAGCATGAAGGTCAACATGTACAACTTTGGCGGTCCGCGCGTCGGGAACCCGAGCTTCTGTCGCCACTACGACAAGTGCGTGCCCGCGAGCTACCGCGTTGTGATGGACGGCGACATTGTTCCAGGCGTCCCGCGCTTTGTACGTCCACGTTGTTGCTTGTCGTTGTGCCTCGAGGTGGGCTGCGAGTGTCCTGACCGACAGACTGGGTGATCACTCTTGCTCTCTTGTGCTTGTAGTGGGGACTGTACCAGCACGTTGGAACCGAAGTCGCGATCGACCTCGAGGGCAATCTGATCGTCGACCCGAGCTTCATTGAGCGCCACTTGCACGTGTCGTCCAAGACCAAGACCGCGCCACACGCAACGAGCGTGTACCGCACCTCGGTCGCCAAGTGCCTCGAGAACTTGACATCACGCTAGCGACATAGAGAGAGTGTGTCTCTGTCAATCTCAAGCTCTTGTGATCGTGTCCAAGTGGTTAGTTGTCTTGTTCAGAGTACTCTGGCAATCAACTCTGTTGGTACTCTGTGTTGGCGTCGTTTCGACCTCAATGTGCTTCCGTTTCGACGCAGCAGGCGCATTTGACTCCAGGCCAAGCGAGTACGCGCACACACGAGCTCGACGACACCAGCACGCGCACGAAAAGCGATGGCCGACTACGACGAGGACCAGCAGGAGGGCGTGATCCGATCTCACGTCGAGTTTGCGGAAGCAGCAGCGAATGGCTCGCGCGCAATGGTGCGACTCTATCGTAGAGCACCTCGGTCGCTCTGTTTACATAGCAGGTCGTCTTGAATGCTGGCTAACCTGCTTGTACTCTTGACTAGGTGGAGTTCCTCTTAGAGAACGGCGCACACGTCGACGCACCTGGACGAGGTACAGACATCGCTCGTGGCGCACGCGACTGTTGTTGCTGTTTGTGTTGAAGCTGACGTCACAAGTGTGTCGTGACGCAAATGCTCAGACGGCACGACGCCGCTATGTGCAGCAGCGCTGTGGGGGAACGACGCCATGGTGAGCTTCTTGCTCGAGCGAGGCGCGGACATTCGTGCGCGAAACGAAGGAACAGGCTGGACAGCGCTTCACGCTGCAGCGTTCCAGGAACATGGCAAGGCCGTGCGCGTCTTGCTCGACCGCGGCGCCGACCCGAAAGTGACGGACACAGAGGGTCGATCGCCGATCGACTATGCGAGCATCTCGGAGGCGATCTGGCCGTTCTTTGCAGGTACGGCTCGTGTACTCGCGTCGACGTGGCGTCACGAGACGTCGTGTATCTGTTCGTTCGTGTGCGAGAGAGAGGAGTCACATGAACTCATGAGCTGACTGCGCGATGGTGCGTGAGTCAGCGCACGGTTGTCGACGGAGCCAAAAGTCCGAGCTGATCGCGAAAGGCATCATCCGCAAGATCCAGGACCAGCCCGAGCAGACGACGGCGTCCTACAGCGACAAGTACTCTGAGAGCGTACGTTTGTTCGCGTGGAGTGTGTGCGTCTTGGTGTCCGTCAAGAGCGAGCATGCGTCTCTGCGTCGTGGAGTCCGCTGACAGAGCGGCGTGCCGTTGCAGCTCTCGTCGTTCTCGCGTCCAGGGTCGTCGTACACGCGAGCGCAGTACCAAGTACCGATCGGCAAGCGCCAGAGTTCTGCCAAGGTTTGCCTCGCTTCCCATTTTCCTTGCAGCAGAGTACCGCTGCAGCAGAGACACTGCACGCTTTCAACACCGGCACGATTGACTGACTGACTGACTGACTGATCGATCGATTGTGTTGGTCGTCGTAGTCGTCGCGTGATGGGCGACCGCCATTGACGGGACCGATCGATCCGCTCGGCGACGCCCCGCCAACGACCTCGCGTGCGTCCAACCAGCGCCAGCCATCGCTCCAGCGGCTCGGGCTCTGACAGCCATGGATCAACGAAGGCTTGAGGCTTTCAAAGAGCGAGTATACATGCATCTAGTGCTATGAACAGCGACTCGATACGAACTCTCGCACTCGAGTCGTCTTCGTTTGGCAGCCAGACGATGCACACAGCCAGCGCGTGTGTCGTGCAGTCCGTGTTGTCGGTGGTCATGTCCTTATCGTTGTCCTACAGTTCATAGCTCCTTAGTAATCTGCGCGCTCGCCAAACTCCGAGAAGTAGTACGCGTGCGCCACGGACGACTTGTCGGCGTTGTTCGGGTCGAACCAGACGCGGCACTTGTCGTACGGCGGCGAGTAGAGGTGCAATGTGACGGCGTCGACACTGTCGCTCGGGTTCCCGATCTTGTGGTACCCCATCGAGTCGTCCATGTACGTCACGCCCGCGTCGAGCGTCACGTTCGCAGACTCGGCGAGCTTGCCGTCGTGGCTCTCGTACCGCACTTCGTTGATCGCTCCGGCGATGACCTTGACCCAGCACCCATCGCACGGGTGGTCGTGAATCGGGCTGTACTTGCCGCGATTCCACACGATCAGGATGAGCGCGTACGTCTCGTTGTCGGTCGCGATCAAGTTGCGCGTGTAGTTCTTGGACGTGTCGGCGTACGCAAAGCGCTCGAGCTCGCGCATGTCGCCGCTGTAGCGTCTGAGAGAAAGAACGAGAGTCACAGACGATTAGCGGTGTGTTAGTCACTGTAGACGCCGCATCAGTCGCACCACGCAAGCAAGTGCAGTCGAGTACGTACTCGAGGAGGCTCTGGAAGACCGGGCGCTTGTTCATCGGCGTGGCGCTCATTTCCGGTTGCTTGAGGAGCTGGTCCACCTCCTCGACGAGCTGCTCGAGGTTGAGCATCTTGCGGTCAGCACTGGCATGGTGCTGCTGGTTGTCGCTCGATGCTGGGCGGCGACGCACGGCGGCGATCTTGCGGATCTCGGACGCCGCTGGATTTGCGTTGCGTTGACTGGAAGAACTGCCGGTCACGGAGAGGAGCGTTGGTTCCGCCATGCTTTGATGTGGTGGTGGCGGCGAGGAAGTGTGTGCGTGGGTGATGGCGAGCTGGGAGCGCGTCGAGTGTGCTTGAGGCGTTGCCTACTTTTGCTGAAATGGCAGAGCCCGTAAGCGTGCGTGGCGTGCGTGTGCGAACGAAGGCGGCGTGCGTGAACGAACGAAGGTGCGCAAGGTCCAAAGTGCCGGTGGCGGAGGCGGTTCGTGTCGCTGCTGCGAGCGCACTGGACTGGCGAGGTCGTTCGTGACGGCGCGTGCTCGCGAGCGAGTGAGTGAATGCAACCGCTCGTGCTCGTGCGTGCCCTTGTCGACGCGCGACAGGCTCTCGTGCCAAGCGCGCTCACACACAGCCAGCTGGTCGTCGTGGAGCAAGCCGCAAAGCTGGCAAACAATGCCTGCTCGAGTGTGCTTGACGCTCGACATGCTTGGTTCGCGAGCTGTTTGACTCGTAACGGATGGATCGGCTATGTATACGAAAAGTGGGATCACTCACGGCGTTCACTGTCACGAGCGGCGTGAGCAAAAATACGGGCCGAGACAACGTTTCAGTATGTGGAGGAATGAGGTGGCTAGCGACCGAGACCAGCCCGGTTCAGCACAAATGGACCGCGGTCCAGCTGTGACGAATTGAGCGTGAACGAGCGTCATTGGGTGTTAGTGGGTGTTCAGCTTTCAATTTGGTATTTCTATCCTCGAATCAAGGGTGTAATTGGGCGTGAGTGCGAGAGAAGTGCGGTCGTGTGGCGCTGGTGTGGCGGGGGTTGTGGTGGGGGAGAAGCCGCTCGTTCGCCGCCAGTTTGCTCAAGTCCTCCAACGTCCGAAATGGTGCGTCGTGTGACGTACGTCGAGCGAGCGTGTTGAGTGCGTCTGTGCGTCTGCGTGGCGCTATGCAAGAGCCCGTAGGTGCACGCAGTGTATCGATCGAGCTCTTCGCGGAAGTGCGATCGCAGACGCTCGACGCACTCCAACGTGACTCCTCTGTATCAAGTGATACCACCACCACACTGCACAATGTACTGACCGTCGTGTGTGATGCTTTGCAGTCGCTTCTTACCAAGGGTTCCCGTGTTGCCGCCCAGGGCGTGCGTGGCGCGCGCCAGATGTCGAGCGCCACTGAGGCGGAGGCCAAGGGTGCGTCTTCACACTCCATCGCCCATGAGCATTTTGGTGGTGCATGTCGTGTGTGCTTGTCGTGATCCGTGCGCTCACGCTTCTCGTTGTCTCGATGCAAACAGAGCAAATGATCCGCTGGACGCAGATCTCGAAGGGCATGATCGCGGGCACGGCGCTCCTGACGGCGTACAACTTTGTTGCGCACTTTGGCGGCGGCCATGAGCACCACGAGGAGGCTCCGGCATTCGCGTACCTCAAGCTTCGCAACAAGCCGTTCCCGTGGGAGTACTCGGGCTGCGACCTCCTTGACTCGCACTGCAAGGAGCTTGCGCGTGCGGCCAAGCAGGCGCTCAAGGACGAGGAATAGACACCTCCGTCTCCACTGCGTCGCTCTTTCCACTACTCAGTCGGCACGTGCGCGCGACTGTCCAGCGCTGCGCGACGTAGCTGCAGTCGCTCGACACGCTCAGTTGTCGCAGCGCGTGCAGCTGACGCGCGCGCCGCGCGCTGCTCGAGACTGCTCTTCCATGACGAGCAGCTCGACTCGCTCGCACGCCTGCTGCAGGGTCACATCAATCATCTAAAGCTACAAAACACCAGAAACAACGCCGCACGCTGTCTTGTACTTGCGTTCTTGTGCTTGTAGGTGTCGTTGTCATGCTGTCACTGCAGAGAGTGTCGACGGGTGGATGCATGAGCTTGCTAGTCAATGCCGTTCAGATGCATGTCGAGAATGGCATGGTGATCTGCCACTTTCGCAATACGGACTTGTAGTTTGTATGGTTTGAGCGAATGCACGGTCTGATGTGCTTCCGAGCTTGCAACACGTCTGCGCTACTGTTCTATACATTTGCCAAACTAATGTGTCTGTTAGAGTAGATAGGCGGGCTTGGGTGGAAAAGCGCGTGAGTGAGAGAAGAGATCCATCGATCTGACCACCGCCATCACCACCTTGCGACCTGCTTGAGCATGACGGAGGTGACGGAGCGCGCAGCCGCCGAGAGCCACGCGGCCGCTGCTGCGACCGTGCCATCACAGCCACAGCAGCAGCAGCAAGCAGCAGGTGACGTCGATGGCGAGACGCGCCATCGCCAGCAGATGCAGTCTGCGCTCGCTGCGCTGCCGCGCAAGAACAGCTACGACGACTTCAACTACGACGACGACGGGTACAACAACAGCGGCTACGAGCGCTACAGCGCGCCGTATGCGTCGTCGTCGCCGATAGTCTCGGCTGCCAACGCACCAACGTCGACTGCGCTCACGCTCTACTCGGAGGAGGACGACGAGCCTGGGTACGCACACCTGTTTGACTCGCCCGAGGAAGACGCACCAAAGGCGTCGTCGTCGCCGTCTGCGGCGTACTACACCAAGTACAAGACACCTGTGAAGAACCCGTTCACGGGGCTGTCGAACCAAGGCGCGACGTGCTACATGAACAGCCTCTTGCAGACGATGTTCATGACGCCCGAGTTCCGCAAAGGGCTCTACCAGTGGCAGTTTGGCCGCTCGACCGAGCGCTCAACTGCATCAACAGCACCTGCGCACGCAACGAGCAGCAGCAGCGACGGCGATGACGATGACTCGGGCGACGACAACATCCCGTTCCAGCTCCAGAAGCTCTTTGCGAAGCTCCAAGTGAGCACGCAGGACTCGATCAGCACGAAGGCGCTCACGAAGAGCTTTGGCTGGACCGGCGCCGATGTGTTCCAGCAGCACGACGTGCAAGAGCTCTGCCGCGTGCTCTTTGACGCGATCGAGCGGTCGTTCAAAGGCACAGTGAACGAGACGCTCGTGAACGACCTGTACCAAGGCGCGCTGAAGGACTACGTCCAGTGCCACACGTGCGGGTACGAGTCGTCGCGGATCGACAACTTCCTCGACCTATCGCTCGTCATTCGGCCGTTCGGGTCGGAGGAGATGATGAAGAGCGTGGAAGAGGCGATCGAGCTCTTCCTTCGCCCGGAGCTCCTGAACAAGGAGAACCAGTGGAACTGCGACCGCTGCGCGACGAAGCGCGACGCGATCAAGGGCCTCAAGTTCGCGAAGCTCCCGTACTTGCTCTCGCTCCAGCTCAAGCGCTTTGACTTTGACTACGCGACGATGAACCGCATCAAGCTCCACAACCGCGTGACGTTCCCCAAGTACCTCGACATGAACTCGTACGTGAGCGACACGGCGTCTGGACGCGGCGAGATCGCGCGCAAGATGTCGATGGAGCGCCACGAGCTCGAAGCCACAGCGAGCGGACGGCGCAGCAGCGTCACTGGGGACGCAGACGCGAGCCACCGTGCGAACCGTCTGTCATCGATGGACGAGACGCAAGCGCTCGCGTTTGACAACGTCACGGACTTGGACGACGTCGGCGGCGTCGCGAACCAGACGCAGCAGGACGCAGACGCGACGATGGACACGTGGAGCGCAGCGTTCGACCCGCACGAGATGATCAAGCGCAACGGGCCGCACGTGTACGAGCTCTACTCGGTGCTCATTCACTCGGGCAGCGCGCTCGGCGGGCACTACTACGCGTACATCAAGTCGTTCGCAGACGGCAAGTGGTTCAACTTTAACGACTCGCACGTGAGCGCGATCTCGGACGACGAGCTCCAGACGGCGTTTGGCGGCGGCGGCAGCAGCAGCAGCTACAGCGCGCGCATGAGCTACAGCACGTGCGCGTACATGCTCATGTACCGCCTCGTCTCGACTGAGAAGAACGTGAACGTGATCCCGAACGAGAGCATCCCGCAGTACTTGCAGGAGAAGTTTGCTGCGGACGAAGCGCGCGCGCGGCAGGCCGAGGCCGAGCGCATCGAGCTCGCAAAGAAGGTGCTCGTGCGGTTCTTCATGAAAGGCAGCAAGCCCAAGAACGTCGAGAAGGCGATCCACGTGTACAAGACGAGCACGCTCGGCGACGCGCTCGCTGCGGCCGTCGCAGCGTTTGCGAACGAGCCGGACATTGTGATCCCCGCGTCGCTCGCGAACGTGCGCTTGCGCGGCTACAACGACTACAACAGCATGCTCTCGGACACGTTTGACGGCAAAGAGGACGCGACGCTCACGGCGCTCGGGATCTACACGGGCCAGCAGCTCTTCATCGAAGTCAAGAGCGACCGCGAGGCGTGGGAAGCGTACGACCCGTTCAAGCTCCAGCTCTTTGTGCGGCGCTTTGTCGACCCGGAGCAGAGCGCAAACGCCAACGATGCAGACAGCAGCGACGCGCGCGCCGACTTGCTCGCGCGGTGCATCCAAGTGGACGACAACGCGACGCTCGGCGCGCTCTGCCAGCTCGTGGCGCACAAGTTTGACGTCCCATCGGACCAGCGCGTGCGGCTCTTGACGAAGAACGGCTACGGCACGTCGCCCGTGCGGATCTTGACGATGAGCGACGACGCGGCGTCGATGAACCTGCGCCTGCGCATGAACCTGCACATCACGAACGGCACGGAGGTGTTCATGGAGACGACGCCGGACCTCGCGGCGCCGTCGCCGGCCAAGGCGCACTTTGAGCGCGAGGCGAACACGATCGTCGTCAACTTCAAGTACCTGAGCCGCGCGGCCGAGCCCGTGCGCATCGACCGGCGCGAGACTGTCGCGGCGCTCAAGCGCGCGATCAGCGCCAAGATCGGTCTTGCGCCAAGTCAGTTCAAGCTCCTGCGCGGCGTCAACAGCTCGGGCGTCGAGATCAAGACGGTCGACAGCACGCTCTACAGCCTCTCGATTGGCGCGAACCACACGTTGTTTGTGCTCGAAGGCGTGCCGCTGAACCGCGGCGAGTACAACTTTCGCCTGATGCTGCACCGCCCCGTGGCACCAGCCGAGGCAGAGGCGCAAGTCGAGACAGACGCTGCGAGCAGCAGTGCGCCGTCTGTGCGCGAGCCAGCGCAGCTCACGGTCGCGAGCAGCAGCGCAGGCAGCGCGATCGACAGCGCGGTGGACGACTTGCGCCTGAGCGTCGACGACGTGCTGCTGTCGTCGAGCAAAGACGACGCGGCGTTTGTCTTTGCCGGCCCGATGGTCATCAGCGAAGACATGCTGGTCGACGCCATTCGCTCGCGCGCGCACGCGCTGCTGCTCGAGAAGCAGCTCATTGCGCCGGACGTCCCGGCGTCGCACATCCGCTTGCGCGACTTGCGGCAGAGCACGATGACGCAGATCCTTGTCGACGGCCGCAAGCTCTTGGACGCCTCGGACTCGGCCGTGTACGAGCTCCGCGGGATCGTCGCGCAGGTGCTGACTGAGCCTGAGCAAGCGCAGCCCGAGCATCGCGTCGTCGAGTTCGTCTTTGTCGACCGCTCGACGTGGCGCTTCCGTCCATCGCGCCGGTGCGAAGTCGTCGTGAGCAAAGGCGAGCAGGTCGCGCGTCCCACGACGTACATCGCCGACGCCGCGAGTCGCGCGTTCGGGGTCCCGCCTGAGCGCCTGCGCTTCGCGCGCATTCCGTACCACCGCGAGTCGTGCGACATCCTCGAAGTCGTGTCGTACGAGTTCCACACTGCGGAGGACGTCTTGACGGCGCGCGCGCCCGACTACCAGGAGCTGCTGCTCGTGATCGACGCCGAGGCGCCGCTGACGTTCATGACGCATCGCGAGCGCCTGGCGATCCAGCGCTTCTTGGCGGCCAAGAGCGAGGAGAAGGCCAAGGCCCAGCGCGCCAAGTACGCGAGCGTGAGCAGTGGCAGCAGTGGGTACGTGTACCACAAGCCAAAGGAGGCGGCGCTCGTGATCCGCACCAAGTCGCGCTCGAGCGAGAAGGAGAAAGAGACGCGGCGCGGCGGCGGGAGCACTGCGAGCAGCACGGGCACGAGCGGCGCGGTCGCGACGGAAGACGGCGTGACGATCCGCTCGTCGTCGCCAGCAGCCGCAAAGCGCGCGACAGCAGCGCGTGGTGCGAGCAACAACAACAATCTCGCAGGCTCCGACACGGACGACGAAGACGACGACGACGACGATGCGCAGACCGACACGTTTGGCGCCACGTCGGACGCAGTGGGCGACAGCAGCAGCGTGCTCGCAGACTTGGACTTGCTCGACGACGTGCGTGCGAGCTTTCGCTAAGAGGCAGCAGACATACAGACAGAGAGACAGGAGGAGGCGATGGGACCTCTCAGCGTCTGGTAGTGAGAGAGAGTGAACGTGGATTGCACAGCGCAGTCGTGAGTGATGACTGCTCGGTCGTGTCTCTTGCGGATGAGGAGGAGACGATGCGCTGTCTGTGCTACTGTGGCTCTGGACTCGTACTGGTACTGGATGTGTGTGTGTGTGGAGGACGGCGCTGGCGCTAGAAGAAGCGCGCGACGCGACTCGCAGCGTCGCCACTGAAGCTGCGGCTCGTCATATCGCTTCGTACAGTGTTGCTGAGGCCGCTACTCCGTCCTGGCGTGATGATCGACTGGAGCACAAATCGGCGACTTGGGGGCTTGATCAGGCTCTTGGGCGTCGCTGCTGTCGCTGTTGTTGTTCGTGTCGGACTCGTGGCGTCGTCAATGCGCCGGCGCTTTGTCTTTTGCGTGCTCGGCGTTCGGAGCCAGAGCTGCTGGAGCTTGGAGACTGGCGTCGCAGGCGCAGCGTTCTCCTTGTCGTGCTCGTGTGCGCCAGGCGCAACGGACGCAAAGGGCGGAGCAGCAGCAGAAGGCGCAACGTACACGAACGACTCGCCTCCATTCGCATTAGCGCCCTCTTCTGCTTCCTCCTCCCGCTGCTGCTTCTCGTGCGCCTGGGCATCGTTGTTGCTGCTGCTGCGGTTGAGGCACTTGGCCGCGTTGCACGCGCACGACGCGCCGCACGTCTCTCGCTCGGCCTTGCACGCGCACGCCCGCGTCGCACACTTGCCGCTGCAGGCGCAGCACAGTGGCACGTCTGCGCGCGACGGCATCGCCAGCAGCGCGTCGATCTCGTCCATGACGTCGACGCCTTCGTCGCCAGTGGAACGCGCCAAATGCTGCTGCTGTGGGACAGCAGCGACCGACGCGCGGCGCTTGGCCGTGCTGTTGCTGCGCCGCGTCGACGCGCGGCTCTCATGCTCGACGTAGTCCGAGTCGCTGCCATCGTCGCTCGCGCTGCTCGACACGATCTCGTCGTCCATGTCGTCGATTGTGACTGGCGCTCGCGGGGTCTTGGCCTTGGACTTTGGCTTGCACTGCGCAGCGTCCTGCAGCTCGCGCTTGAGTTCGGCGATCGTGTGCTCGTATGCGTCGGCCTGCGCCACGAGCTGTTGCTCCAAGGCGTCGACGTCGCGCGCACTGCGCTCGAGCTCGGCGCACGCTGCTCGGCTCTCGACAGTCGCGTCCAGGAGGCTCTGGATGACCTGGTGGCACGCCGCGGCACTCGCCGGCAAGAGCTCGCTCGGTACGGCGCTGCTGCTCCGCTCGACGCTCGCGAGCTTCTGCTGGAGCACGCGGATCTCGGCGTTCTTGTGCTGCAGCGCCTCGCGCAGCGTCGCGACCTGTGCGCTGCTGCGCTCGGTGCTCGGCCGCGCTTCGAGCGCCGTGAGCTCGCGTGCAATGCGCTTGCGCTCGTCGAGGTCCATCGCGATCGCGCGCTTCGCGCCGAGGACCGTGAGCTGGACGTTGACGGTGCGCTCGAGCGCGCGCGCGACCGAGTCGACCGAGTCGGTTAGTGGCGCTTTGCTGCTGCTGCTGACAGCCACGCCAAGTGCACTCAAAGGCTGAGGCTGCTGCTGGCGCTCGACTGGCGCAGCTGACTTCACGAGCGATGACGACGAGACGCGGCTGCTCTTGTGCTGCGCCATGGCCATCGTCCGCATGCGCTTGTTCGCTAACGCGACCTCCTCGGTCTTGCGCTTGAGCACGTTGTGCTGCTTCGCGTGCAGCGCCGTGAGCTTCTGGAGCTCGAGGCGCTTGCGCGCGTCTTGGCGCGTGAGCTGGAGGATCTGGAGCTCCTGCGCTCGCGCCGCGCGTCGGTGGCTCTCGGACGCGTCTCTGAGCTTGCGCTGGAGGTCCACGCGCTGCTTCTTCATCTCGACGATCTCGACCTCGAGCGTCGAGATCTTGAACGTCCCGCTCTTCCACAGCGCCGCTAGCTTCTTGCACTCACGCTCCGCGCGCTTGGCGACCTGCAGCTGGATCAGCAGCGTCTCGAGCTGCTCGCGCACGTCTGCCTCAGCTGTCGCGTCAGCAGTCGCTGGCTCTTCCTTCTCTTTCTCTGCCTGGAGCGTGCGCACGCGCTGCTCGAGCTGCTCGATCGTCTGCTCGTACGACGCCGTGAGACTCGCGAGGAGCGCGTCTGTTGCAGGCGCAGACGACTGCGCAGCGAGCGCGCGCATGATCTTCTCTTTCACGGTGATCACGTCCGAGAGACTGTCCAAGTCGGCTTGCAACTGCTGCCGCTGCTGCTTGTGCTGCTCGGGTGGCAACACCACGAGGTCCGTTGTGTGACTAGCAGCAGCCGCCGCGAGCTTTATCGCCATTGAGTCCTCGAACGCCAGGGCTTCGTGCGCGAGCGCTGCTGTCGACGACGCGGCTCCATTGTCGCTGACCGATGGCGTCGTCGCAGACGATGATGCGAGGAGCTCGTCCGCGACGCGCTTCCACTTGTCTTTTGCTTGCGCAACAAGCTCGAGCTCGGCTTCGCGCGTCTGCGCCAGGTCCTTCCACGTCGCGAGCTCCGTCTCGAGCGCGGCAACGTCTAGGTCACGACTGCCGCTGCGCAGCGGACGTGTCAAGCTCGACGATGATGACTGCTGCTGGAGCAACTGGAGCTGCAACAGTGCGAGCTGCTGCTTGAGCGACGCGACTTCGTTTGCAGCGCTGAGCTCTTTGTTCACGACGGCGCGATTCTCGATGTTGCGCGCGCGCGAGGCGTAGCGCAACGTGCTGTTCGTTTCGTCAAAGTTCACGTCCGCGGGGCTCACGCACGCGATCATGAGCGTCTTGCTGTTGCCGCCGAGACTGTCTTGGAGCAGGCGCGTGAGCTTCGAGTCGCGGTACGGAACGTGAGACGCCGGCGTCACTGCTGCTGGCGTCGTGGCTCCGGAGGATCCACTGGCGCGACTGCGGTCGCAGAGCGCGTTGATGACGTTCCCGAGCGCGAGGAGGCCGCGGTTGATGTTGACGCCTTCGCGGAAGCGCGCGCCTTGCGCGTTCGTGCGCTTTGCGCGCTCCGAGCCAGCGAGGTCGACAAGGTGGAACTTGGACAAGCGCGTCTCGCCGTTGCGAACGTCGTGCTGCTCCATCGTGAGCGTACAGATCGCGTGTGAGCGGCTCGAGTGTGCGTTCATTGTCGTCGACGCTGTCGCGCGCTGCTGCGCACCAGTCTGGAGCAGCGCGGCGACGTGCGCGAGCGACGCGACCGAGTGCTCGCTCAGTCCCGCGACGACGATCCCGCGCTTCCCTTCGTCGCGCACTGCGAGTCCTTGCGTCGCTGTCGATGCACCGGCGAGAAGGTCATGAATCTCCTCATTGAGGATCTGCGAAGAGCGTAAGAGAGAGAGAGTGAGCGGACGGCTTCTAGAGATCGAACGGGTCATGCGCGTGACGCCACGGAGCGGTCTGTACCTCCAAGTACGACACTTTGACGACAATGCGCGCGTGCTCTGGCGCTGCACGCACGCGCTCAAAGATCTGCACCAGCGACAGCGGAGCGAGCGAGTCAGTTGAATGTGCTTGGTGGGTGGTCGTTCATGAGAGAAGCGACAGAGGAAGACGACGTACGGCGTCCATGGCGCGCGGGATGATGCCTCGGTCGAGTGGCGCTGCGTCGAGTTTGAACTCGTTTCCCATTGTGAACCTGTTTGTCGAGACGAGACGAGAGCTCGTGAGTGAACGCATGCCCAGCAGCAGCAACCGCAGCAACCGCAACTGGGTCCACTTTGTACGATGCAAGTGAACACTCGAGCACGTACGTTTTGCCAGAGCCAGTCTGGCCGTAGGCGAACACAGTCGCGTTGTAGCCGTCAAAGAAGCGCTCAACGAGCGGCGCAACGAGCTGCTCGTATACGTGCTGTTGCTCCACATGCGGCGCAAACGCAGCGTCAAAGTCGTACTGCTTGTCACCGAGGACGACTGTCGAAGCGCCGGCTGTCTGGACGCAGCTCTCGCTCGCTTGCACCATCTCGCTCGCACTCAGCGGACGTACGCGCACAGCCACTTGCACCGCGCTGCTTCGACTAGCGCTGCTCGACGACAACGACTCACCATCGTCGAGCTTGCTGCTACCGTCGCTCATGTTGGCTGTAAGTCTAGTGAACTCTCTTTCACATAGTTTCACTAGGTGGAATTGTAAAAGCCTGTAATATCAGCTGTCATAATAATCTAGCCACATATGATTTAAGTAATTGCATTTATAGACAAGTAGGTCGGCCATGGCGCGAAGACGCTCCCGCGTGGGTCCATGGATTCCGCACGAACGCGCACGTGGTGCAGGACCAGATGCGTGCGCTGCGCCAAGTGCTCGGTCCGAACGCCGAGTTTGTCTTCTTGAACGGTCCGTTTGAAGCCGAAGGCGAGTCGGATCCGATGATCGAAGCGCGCTACGCCAACAGCGCGCCGTTCTACGAGTGGTGGCGCCTGCAGCAGCCGGACGGCGAGCTCGCAGACATCAACTCGCCCGAGTCGTCGGCGCGCGCACACGAGACGATGTCGAGCGGCAGTCTCTGGTACATGCGCTACGGCCGGCTCGACGAGACGATAGTACATGGACGAGCAACTATTATCAATCGCGAATTTTGCAACTATTATCACTAAAAGTTGCAAAATATACGCTTTTCAAACATTGACTATACAAAAGGTCACATATTCTGCAGTATATCTCATAGGGTACACTCCAAAAGTGGTTCAAGTGGGTTTGTTTGGCAAAAACCGCCATCATCACCATATCATTTGCGAGCGCGAGACGCGACTTGATCTGGGTCTTGAGCGAGCTGAAAACCTCGACGGGGTTTCATCGGGGGTACAGTGCAAGGCGCAGTAGCACGAGGTCCTCATGGTCAGCGACTCTGGTCTCAGTTTGGTGGTGCGCTGGCGCGTTGTCTAGGACGATGACAACGCGCTTGCGTTGATGGAGCTCCTTGTACCCTTGCGACTATTTTGCAGTGACGTAGAAAGCGCCAGTAAACGACATGTTTTCGGTCATCTTGATGCTTCGTTGCTGAATTTGGTGGCGCACGAATCCATCAGTCAGCGAGATAGCATCAGTACTAGCTCTGCAGGTTTAGACCTTGGGAGGGCAGCAGAATCACCATGGCTTGCTCGTCTTTGCGCACGGGCCCTGATGATCTCGTGTAGATGATGAAGGTCATTCCGTCTACATATACGGCGTAGCATCCTTCACGTTCGTGCTCGGCGAGCTAGTCAGCAAACGCCTTTCACTTGTCTTGTTGATGTCAGTGTTGTCAAGCAGTCGGCTACATTCAAGTATTTCTGTATCAATCGAGAGCACAGATATCAGAGCGAGAGCGCTTGCTGTAGCACCTTTCATCGTGTACAAGCGGTCGAGTAGATGACGGGTGATTGTAGAAGGCGCCAAGCGTACACCGAGGCGAAGATAACAATCTTTGCAATTTGCACAAAGTGAAAACAGACAGTTCTTCGCGGCGTACTCCTCCAGCGCTGATGGGAACAGTGGTGCGACCTTTGTGCGAGCCGCACGCGCGCCACCTCGCGGCAGGTTCTCGGCTCTGTCGAGGTTGATCACTTGCAACGCAGTGCTGAGTGAGACATCGTAGTGGCGAGCTATTTCTTCCAGTCGTCGTTGTTCTTGTACGCCGGGAGCCGAGAGCCGAGAGTACGCGATGTTTTTCTTCGGCGATGGGAGGTTTGCGAGGTGACATTGCAGATGCGAAGCGGCAGTGATGTGAGCTGAGTGGCTATGGAGAGCACTGAACGAGCACAAGTGGTCCAGCTTGCTGCCGCCCCAGTCAATCTGCTGGTCTCCATACTCTCTGTGCAGATCTCCAGCAAAACCAGTTGTAATGCAAGCATCATATTTTCTTGTTGGTAAAAAACCTGGAAGTGAACCTGAATTGTTGACTAAATGTCTAGATCACAACAAATGAGTGATAATGGCATGCTAATGGCTTCCAAACTATACTTGTTGCTTGTTTGTACTGTTTGCCTCAATGGTGTGAGATATATTTGATATTTTAGTGAAACTAACCGTTGCATGTGGCTGTACACATGTGAATAGCCATTTAATTCTATATTAATCAAAAATGCCAGGACAGATTGTTATTTCGGACATAAAGATGTGACGTCGAGGATGTATGTCGAGTTTTTTTACTGGGTGTGTGGCGCGCGTCCACTTCGCGAATCAAGATGACACCAGTTGAAGTGGATGGAGTGAATGATCGCATGCGCACATGAACACTCGACGACAGCGTGGACGCCGTTGCACTCCAACCGTCCGAAGACGACGACGAAGATGTAGACATCGCGCCGCGTGGCACAGCTCCTTGGAGTAGCGCATACACTAACGCATTCAACCTTGCTGTCGCCGAGCAGGTGTGGCGTGGGCGAACGTCATGGACACCGCACGCGCGTACAACTTCACATCGCGGGCAAGCGTGCACGCGTGGGTTCGTCGCCTCCCACAGCTTCAAGTAGCGCGTGCGAACAAGAAGCGGTCGAAAGTCTGTGTTGGCGGCCAAGGACGTCGGTCAAGCTGTCCGTTCGAACAAGAAATCGTGCAGTGGGCGAAGGACATGCGTCGCGAAGACTTCTCGCTTCAGACCCGCCATGTGGCTGAGTTCGTGCGCGAGGAGTATGGCGAATGGGTGCGCGACTACCTGAGCAAGAGCACGAGCGAAAGCCTGTTGCGATTTCTTCGGCGTGTCATGGGTCGGAATGGGTTCGCCTTCCTCACCTCGACACGTACAGTCGGCAGCAGTGCAGATCTGACTGCAGCTCGAGTCGCTTTTGCGCGCGACGTAGGAGCGAAAGTGCTCGCGCTCTACTCTAGCTCATGCATCTACAACGCAGACGAAACAGCCGTGTACTACGACGAGCCGCCAACACACATCATCGCCGAGCGAGGGCGTTCAGCGAGCACCAAGGTCAAGGGCCGCAGAAGAAGCTGCCGAGCATCGGTGCTTCTCATTGTGTCTACGTCTGGGCGCGAATTGCCGCCACTGATCATCTTCAAGGCTGAGAGAGACGGCGTCGTCGAGAAAGAGTTTGGCCGACTCCCTGATGGAGCGCACTACGCCGTTCAAACGAACAGTTGGATGGACAGCTCAGTGTGGCAAGACTCGTTCGTGCAGTCGCTCTGGCTCAATCACGTGCTCGACAACCACCCAGAGGATGCGCTGGCGATGTACGTCGACAACCTCCGTTGCCACGTGTCCGATGCATCCGTGGCCGCTTTTGCTGCGGCTGGAACCGATCTAGTGCCTCTACCGAACAACACAACGTCGGTCCTCCAGCCGCTTGGCACAGGCGTCATGGGCCCGTTCAAGCAGCTGCTCAGAGCGCAGAGCGTTTTATCTGACATTGCGGCGGTGGCAGGAGAAGGCGTCACGCCTCTGCGAGATTGGCTCATGCGTCAGGCGCGCAAACCCGCCAGCGAGAAGAGAATGGAAGTGGCATAACGAGTGATTGACGCCTGGTCAGCAGTGTCAGTTGAAATTGTTCGTAGTGCATGGAAGAAAGCAGGTCTCGTGTAAATGGCGATCGTTGTGCGCATCTAGTCGCTAGCGTTTACATTGTGCTCACTCTCGATCATGCTTACACTTATGGCTCTCGTTCGCGACTGTGTGAGCTTCTTATCGTTTTCGTACACGAGCGACCCCATGCGCGCACTAAATAGCAAGCTCGTGAGTGACATTATTGCATTTGGCGTGAGATCCAAGACGAAATCAATGAGATGCAAGACCCAAGAGCTGACTTTTGTGTGTTCGTGTTTGTGTGTGTGGCGACGGGCTTGTCTCAACACCAACTCACTACACTTAATTCGACCGAGAGTGTGTCTGCGTGCGTGGTTATGTTTGTCCTACTTGCGTGTGCGGCGCGACCCGGTCTGTGCATCTCTGCTCTTCCTGAGCAAGCGATGTGTCTGGCGCGACCGGCAGTCTACTAGCTGAGCCAGGCTCGAGTGCGAGTGCGAACGGCACGGCCGAGCTTTCTGTGTCTGTGAGCACGAGCAGAGCTGTGATGGATGGGAAGGTGACTGTGGGTGCCAGCGGCATGTGTGCGATCTCTGGTAGCACTAACAGGCACGGTGGTATTTATGAGCGGCGTCTGCTAGTGCGCGTCTGTTACGACTATCCTCGCAGTGAATGTCGGCAGCTCGAGCACGATTGCGCAGTCGTCTGGCGTTTTGTGTAGTCTGAGCGGCAGCTTGTTGAGCACGGGTGCGGCAGGCGACAGGCAATTGCAGCGGTCAGTCGATATCGTTGCTCGTGGGCTAAGGCCCATAATGAGCGGGCTGCATCATTACACTGCCTTGCGGGTCTGCAGCTGTGACTGCCGCGACCGAGCGGTGAGTCATTGACGGCGACTTGAATCAGCGACGCGCAGCGGCAACGTGTCGATCGGCGAGCACGTACTCGCGGCGCGCCGACAGCAATTGTGTCTGGCCGCGTGGACATCTTGGCAGTGTTTGTGCCTCACTGGCAGTTGGCAGCAGCTGCAGCGAGACTGGAGGCAGGGAGTTCGTGACGTCTTGTGCGAGCACGGTGAGCACAGGTGGCGTGGACGGCGTGGGGCGCGTCTGCAGCAGCACAATCGGCGGAAGTGGCGAGCTCGAGTGTGGTGTGCTTGCAATTTGTTTTACGTTTGTGAATCGAGGTTTCTCTCTCTGTTGTATGGTGGTGAAAACCAAACGTGTCATGTCATTGTGTCCAGTTCTGTTTTACATTTGTAAATTTGATGTTTGAGACACATATATATGTCATAATTTTGTCATTCAGAAGACCATATATATATTACCTATTGTTTAGGTGAGCGGCAGCAATTCTGTCTAAATAGACATGCAAATTGATGGTCTTTAATTTTTACCACTAATTTAGCCCTGATTAATATATATACGACATACCACCGTGAGTAATGACAAAACAGCCATATGGTGAATGTGAATACATATCATTCCATTCGTCGAAATTTCGCACTATTTGGTCAGTTTGCCCACGTATTGAGCACTGCAGTCGATATCTGAACGGTCTGTTTCAGCATTCACCACTCATGTCTATACAAGGACGTAGCGCCCGTCTTCGACGGGTCAGCCAAGCGGGTCCATTGGTGCTTCAGCGCTCAAACCTTTGGCTGCTTCACATCAGGCAGAGTCACCTACCTTCGCTGCGCTCCGGTGACGACCTCCGTACTGCTTGTGGACGCCTCAGGCCCTGCACAGTGATTCCGCGTAAATTTCGCTGGATGTTGTCTTTATAGGCTAAACATTTATCCAATTAACTTTCAGTGGTCATAAAATGTTCCAGCTTTTCAAAAATAGCCAGCTATTTTGGAAATGTTTCCAGAAAGTTCAAAAATGAGGCCAGACACTTTTTCCACGGACGGACACTACTGTCAAAATATGCATATCGATGAATCAACGTATCCACTCTGATCTGCTGTAAATCAGAGCCCACATAGCAATTTGTTTTTCATGCTGATTGTTCTAATGAAGAGTAGTTTGGGCGTGGACAAAATTCCTACCAGCACAACACTAGTATGGCACAAATGGAAGAAGTCGGTTTTCACCGTTCAATTTTCTGAGAAACAATAGATATTTCGAAAATATACCGCTTTAGTTTTTATACATAATAGGATGTTTGTTGATGACTAAGGTGCTGGACAAGATTTACGAGAGCTCGTTATTCTCAACAACCGTTCGGCTAACGGATTCTATTGCTTCAAATACTCTCTTTGAATAGAAGACACTTTGACATGTTTAGAGGTATGTTAATGCCATACAATGTCATATTACCCTTTAGGTTTGATGACCCCGTGCGCCTAAAATACATTCGATTTTTATTCTACAAATGTGGAAGTATTTGTTTATGCTGGATTGAATACATTAGTCAAATTAACAAAAATTTCGTAATTTAATCTATTATTTCTCCTGGATGTGTCTGTCTACAAAATACAATACCTTTGCCTTCATGTTTGGTTTTACGAGCCTGTATTTTGTTTATTGAATAATGTTTGAGAGTAGGTGAGAACGTGACTTAGTCGAATGCTCCCAACTTTCACCGATTATTCCTACCGATATCACATATTCTGGCTTTATATGCGCGTTTAACTTTTAGGTCATAATAAATAGCATTAAACGAATGATGGTCATTACCTTTTTTGACAGCCTAACCAACCTCAAACCCCTACCACCTGGAGTGTGACGAAGTAGACGACAAGAAACGCGGCGCGACGTACCTGTCGCGGCTGTTGAACAAGTGCCGGCCGGATCCGGCTACTGCTCGTGCTCAGGCTGCTGGCTCGCAGGCTCGATCAAGTAGACAAGAGGTGACCAGGCGCGCCAGCCACAGTGATACTAGTGTGTGCCAGTCAGATTGGTACGATAGGTTGGAAGTGTGTACCACGTTAGAAATACACTTAGTAGGTAGAGCTATGGTACTATCGTACCTAGCCGAGTGGTCACAATACTGTCGTACCTATATGGGTTGGTACGGTACTTTCGTACTTTGCCGGGCAGGGACAGTGCCTCCTGGTGGTCTGGGTGATGGCTCACCCTATAACCAAATCAGTAGCGAATTCCCCTCAACCGCCCAAGTCTCCTCCCTCCGCTTCTCCCTCTCCTTCTGCAGAGTTCGACCACACACTACCTGCAGTACGTTGTATGGCGAGTAAGAACGAGAGCCAGGTTCGTACGTATGTGTGTCACCTAGTCTGCATATACATAGCGTGCCTGTGTGCCAGAGTGAGTGTGCGACCCGACTGTTGTGAAGGAGTGCGTGAAGAATCCCTTGCCTTTGTGTACCGAGGTGCACACTGGTACGCTCAGAGAGTACAACCTACGTATTGCCTCGTCCGAGCCAGGTGGGTGTCGGTCGAGTGTATTGAGTGCGAGGCGTAATAGGTCAGTGGACCCAGCCATAGTGAAGGCGTAAGAGCCCGGAGCGGCCAGCCAAGGAAGCGTAAGAGCCCAGCGTGGCCAGCATTGAGAGAACGCGTAAGAGCCAAGTGTGACCAGCGAGTGTGATTGCGTAAGAGCCTAGAAAGAGGCCGGCTTTAGTCTGACCTGGTCGTGTGAAGGTGTTGACCTGCGACTCGGGTGGTGTGCGAGTGCGTACATGTGAGTGCCCGGCAATGTAGTGCCGAAGAGACCCAGTGTGTCAGGGTCTATACATATAGACACACCCAGCGAGCATCTCGCTTGCTCTACTCAGGCCACCCGTACTTGTCGTAGTCGGGTCGGCCAGCAGTGTTATCTTCAGAGCAGCTCTAACATACTGGCCCCCGCTGTTCCGAATCAAAAGAACTAGCAAGGGGATCACAGTGTTGAGAGACTGACCGAAGAGCTAGGTGTGTAGTGTGCCTTTGCATTGCCTGATCAGTGTGAACGTGCACTTCCTAGCTCGACCCCAGAACCAGCGTTCCTCCCATCGCTCGGGTCTGGGTTCGTTGCTGAAGTGCAAAACTACACGCCACTTCTTCACAGGAGCATGACAAAATACAAGCGTTCTCAGGAGCCCCAGCAGCAACGACCCTAACTGTTCGAGTGTGTGAAAAGCAAAGTCGCACCTCTCTTCTACGCCAAAAACGTCATGTCGATTTGAATCTATGGCTCGGCTTTTCTTAGGCGGATGGTGTATAAAACATAGGAACGAAAATCGGTGAACGCAGACACCTCCAAAGTGAATTGATGCTATATCTGAAATGATTGCAAACGAAGTAACAAAATATAGTCGCCGAGAAATTTGGAAGAAATCATACCAGTTTACATTGATCGTACTTTCATCGAAAATGGTGTAGTAACCAATTTAGTCATAGGATTTACATTATTCCAAGACTTCAACCACACAAAGTTTTGCAGGGTTGCATGCAGTATAAGTGTAAACTTACTGATACGATGTCATTTCATGTATTTAATTCAAGTGTACCAGCGACAGTGCGCGCCAAAAGCGCCATTTTGGCGCGAGACAACGCTGTCCAGTCGTTGCCAGAGCATGCAAAGACACACAGCAAGCACTGATAGAGCTCTCACTTTCGTTTCCGCACGTATGTGCTCAACCAATCCGTCTCCAGCTCAAAAGCGCCACGAGCGAGAGTACACGAAAGAGCGCGTTGTCCTCGCGTTCACGGAAGGACGCGACTGGCGCGCAGTCGCACAGGTGAACGACGTCAAGTACCACACCGCCCGTCGCGCCATCCTCAACGTCGCATCACCAACCAAACAACGTGGCGGAGTCAAGGCCTCGACTGTCAAGATGACTGTCGAGGTCATGTCTAAGCCGGAAGAGTACGTCGATGAAGACTGCCGTCAGACACTCGACAACATGCGCGCTCGCCTCGACAGTGATCTCGGCGTCACCGTGAGCAAGTCGTTAGTGCACCGTGCACATCGTGACATGCTCTTCTCGTCCAAGCACATCCGAGTGGAGAAGGCCACGCTCAACAGAACTATCAACAAGGCGAGGCGCGCTGCCTTCGTACGCACCATCAACGAGCACGTTCAGCTCGGCGATCTCGTCGTGTATCACAACGACACGAACTTTAATCTCTACCTCTCGCGCACGGCGGGCTGGGCGTGCATTGGCGAGACGGCCGCAGTGTCTCTGTCTGCATCGCGCGGCCAGAACCTCCACGTCATTGGCGGCGTCTTGTGTGGCTCAGGCCTTCTTTTGCTCAGGACGCACGACGGCAGCATCCAGCAAGAATAGAACGCCAGGTTTGTGGTGGACTTGTTTGTTGCTGCTCTGCACAGTGACTAGTACCGTAAGCTCGCACCAGAGCGCAAGATTGTCATTGTCACCGACAACGCACCTGAGTACTCCGCCGTCGAAGCACAGGTGCGCGCGGTGTTGACTGCGGACGGCATAGTGAACGTGAGTAAGTTAGTGATCGTGCGGCTGGGACCCGTACAGTCCCATGCTCAATCCGATTGAAGGTGTGTGGAGCGTGCTGAAAGCACGCATGCGCGCCTTCATGATCGCTAGACTCGATGAGTCCTTAGTTTGAGGCGAGTACGCCACGGTCAAAACACACAGGCTTGCACTCCTCAAAGAGACAGTGGCAGAGGGTTCGTCTGTTGTCTCACACAACAACTAGTTTTGTGTCTTGAACGCCACTGCATGCGGGCACGGTTCGCGGCTGAACGCGGTGAGGATATGCAGCTTGGACTCTAAGTTCAGTCAAGAGCATTTGTGGCACAAATTTCTACTGTGATTGGCAGTTTTGGCACGATTTTGATTTTGGTCGACATTTACACAGCCTATGACACAAGTTGCATTTTGTTGGGAAAAGGTGTAGTGCAAAAGCGAGCAGTTGAGTGCAGTTGAGTGTGGTGTGGTGAAGGGATCATGCACACTCAACTGGGCACTGCTGAGTTATAGCCCCACATGAGAACTGTAGCTTTTTATGTTACAAGTGAATTTACTCGCGCTCCAGCCCTTCGGGCCTCTGCGCTCGACACAAGAGTGTGTTATCCTATGATAGCGCCGAGCTTGCGTACGCTGAAGTGATCGACCCATGTACACACACACCAGCGAGAGCGAACATGACAATGTCAAGTCAGGACTTGGCTTGTTGGTGAAATAATTGAGGTGTACTTCCAAAGCGAATATGTTAAGAGGAAAGACTGTTGAGTGGTGCGGTTCGTAAATTGACTTTTCATATATATGACACAGGTGTGGTTAAATACGAGCTTACCAACACAGTGTGGTTTGTCGACCTGCAATTTAGAATCGAAGAGATCGTGCGCTTTCTGCACTTCAGCGACAACAACAGCCCGAACGCGAAGACTTCGAACACGTGGAAGATCAAGCCAGTTGCGGATGCCATCAACGACAGCTTCATGCGAGGCATAACGATCAGCCCTCGCATAGCCTTTGACGAAGGCATGATCCCGATGCGAAGCAGATACAATCCAGTCCGTCAGTATCTCCAAGGAAAGCCGCATCCTTGGGGTACCAAGTGCATCCTGACATGCGACTCGGACTCGGGCTACTGCTACAGGTATGCCCGCGCGATTTTATTGGCGTGTAAGTCGCTTATCCTGTACCTGACAGCTTTGCGTGCTTGTGCGTGAACTGTCTTATCCTGTACAGGGCCGAGATTTACCAGGGCAAGCTGGAGAGCGACCAACCCGACATGAACCAAGGGCCAAACGCGGTGCTGCGCAACATCGACAAGGTCCTCTGTGGAGTGACCAAGCGCTTGATCGTCACGGATCGGTTCTACACGAGTGTGCTCCTCTCGTCGATTCTGCCCCAGCGCCAGCTCTACCACGTCGGAACCATCCGCCTTGACAGACTCGCCTACTGCAAGACGATCGCCTACACTCAAGCACGTCGCCCAAAGTCGATACCTCGCGGGCAGTACCGATTGGCCGTGTCAAACGTGTACCCAGAGATGGTTGCTGTCTTTTGGATGGACTATCGTCCCATCCACTTCCTCGCCACGGGTTGCTTAACGTCGCCATTGACGCTCGCACGCCGTGACGGTGCCACGGTCGCTCAGGTGCCAGCGACACAACTTGTCGCCGAGTATCAACGGTGCATGGACGGCGCTGACCGCCATGGTCAGTTGCGGCTGCAACGGTACTCGCTGCAGCGCGTGATGAAGATGTCAAAGTACTACCACACGATCTTCCTCGGCCTCGTCGACCTCGCGTTGATAAACGCGTTTGTGCTGCACAAGATGGTCTTCGCGCAGCGCAATCCCGGTCGAGCTTTGCCCACACACGCACAGTTCATGAGTAATCTGCACCAAGCTCTACTGAACGTCACCGAGAACGACTTCGCAGGCGACATCAGCGTCGAGGCTCTGGTCACGGCGCCGCTCACAGCATCGCCTTGCGTGCACTTGCGTCTGCATGCCAGCCACACACTCCTCCAGATCGACTCGTTCCGAACGGTCATGGCGCACTGCAAAAAAGTGTCGAAGCGGTCCCAGTACGGGTGCAAGGTGTGTTCGATGCTGCGCCGCGGTGGGCCGGCGTTCGAGACGATCTTCTGGTCCAAGCAGTGCATTGAGGCAGAGCAAAAGAAGAGCAAGAAGAGCGCCGGCGTCATTTACTTGTGCCAAAAGGTGCAGCAGCACGACCTGAACGGGCCAGCAAACGCAGCAACATGCAGCCAGATTTGGCATGACCTGTGGAAGAACGGGACTGCTGGGCCACCTGGTCTCCACTACCGCATGCAGCACGCTCGCTCGCAACCAATGGCGACGACGACGAGCAGGACGAGGAAGAGGAGGAGGAGGAGGAGGATGATAGCGATGATTTGGATGATGAGTGAGCGCGACGGACGCATCAATGGCGTGCAAAATGAGTGTAATCCGTTTGAATTCAAGCGAGAATGAATGATTTTTCCAATGTTTGACAAATTTTCTCTACAAGACCATCACCCTGAACGGCCAGACGATTTTGTAAACCAGTCTTGTCCAGGTTAACGCCAAAATCGCAAAAACGCTATTCCTGACAAAACAGGATATCTGTGTGCATAAACAAAAACCTCATTTCGAAATCCGCAATAATAAAGTTAAGTCTAACTAGCCGAGCGCCGCCCGCTGCGCGGGCGGATTCTTCATGTTTGGTTGTAGTTTATAGTAGTAGAAAGTAAATGCAAAAATAATGGCATGCCAAAAAGTGCATTGTAGAAACTGTGTTCTTCAAAACTACATGCATAATATCCTATTCTTTTCTTTCGTGATTGCTATTGTTTTTTTCTTGATGTGCAGTGTCGTTGTTAGTCAAAAATCTCACGGTACCCAACGTTCTTCGTAAACACTCCTTCCTCGCCTTCAAACACGGGGTCGACCACGATGATCTTGATGTTGCTCCGAGACGTTACTCTTGAAAGCGCAACGTAGAGCAGGCCGTGTGCAAACACTGGACGGGACAAGAACAGACCCAAGTGGTGCAACGACTGACCTTGTGCTTTGTTGATCGGCATTGCAAACGCTGGTACGACCAGGTACTGCTTGCGCCGAAGTTGAAACGGTAACTCGTTGGGGATGCAAAAAACTTTAAACTTACCATTGTCTGATTCCATATATTGAATCACGCTGTGCAAACTCTTTTGTCATTGTATTGGAACAATTGTTGGCGGTTTGCGTGTTTTCAACGAGGCTGGAGCTATAGAACTTGATGGTATTTGTTCCAGCCTATACTAAACTTGTCCGTCTGAATTTTAGCCAAAACAGCATGGAACACTTTTTATGTGGTTCCTCTTTCTGAAACATTTTCTTGCTCGAATCGACACGAGTGCAAAAAATCTTGGATCAAACACAAACTCGCCTCGATCGTCTCGATCGCCTCAAAGCGCAAATCCAAACAGCCATAGTATGTTCTCATTATAACTGTGTGGATTGCATTTTATACCCTCTACTATCACAAACAAACTCATCACAAGTAGTGACACAGAATATCTTGAACTATACACAATCTCGTTTGACGCATCCTCAATCGCCTCAAAAGCGAAGCGGTCGTACTGTAAACTCTAGGTTCAATAACAAGTGCTATAGTTTGTACTCTCCACTGAGGTAACACTTTAGTGAAACGCCCGCGTATCTTTAATACTGTCGCTCCTTGGTATTACTTTAAGAGGTCGTACAGTGAAAATTGTAATTGATACTATCCAAATATCGCATGTAGATAATCATACAAAAGCGCGTATATTCTGGTTTCAAAAAGTATCATCGCAGCACTGTTAGTGTTTGAAAGTGTGGCTTTTGCTCCATTGTTTGTTCTCACTATTACTGCGAGGATCGCATCTGTTTTTTTCTCTAGGTCAAACAAACTCAAAACAAAAAGTGACACAAAATATCGTGGGTTTCCATTTGTAAGCAGCCTCGATCGCCTTGATCGCAAGCAAGCAGTCGCGAAGAGCGCAGCAGTGGTCGTCGTCGTCTTCTTCGTCGCGAGTCCACGAGTCTGTGCACGTGTCGCGGTGTCTGTGTGAATCTGTGCGAGTGTATCGACTCTCTCGCGTCAATACAACAGCGCGACGACAGCTCATTGAGCGACGCTATCGATCGAGTCGAGTGGCGACGCGAGTGACTCGACGACAATGAAAGCAAAGGAGCAGACGCCGCTGCTGCAGAGCAGCCAAGGAAGCAGCAGTCACGCGTCTGCATCGACAGCCGACAGCCGTCCACTCCACGACCTCAACAACAGTAGCAACAACAACAGCAATGACAGCAGCAACAACAGCAAGAGCCAGACGAAGCAGCAGACCATGTCGCGCTGGATCGAGCCCGAGGACTCGGTCGGCGCCAAGCGGCGCGGCCAGCGCCAGATGCTGTGTCTCCAGTTCAGTCAGGTGCTGCTGCTCGCGACGGACCTCGCGGCGCTGATGCTCGTGGCGTGGCTCAGTCTCGGCACGGCGGACTTTTGGCGCTTCGAGTGGCTCGTGCAGCCGACGCACGTGCAGTGGCGGTACTGGGGCGTGCCTGTGGCCGCGACGCTCGGCAAGACGCTGCTCTTCTCGCTCGCGATGGCGCGGCCGCGCGCGCGCGCAGTGGCGTGGCTGTGCTACGGCGCGTCGCTCGCGTTCCTCGCCGTGCTCGCGGTCGACGCATTTGCACTCGACGCGCTCTCGCAGGCGTTCGAGGAGTCGCACGAGCTCGTGAACGCGAACGTCGCGAACTCGCTCCCGCTCATCTTCACGGTCCTCGAGGTCGTGAACCTCGCGTACTTGCTCGAGCAGCTCGCGCCGTCGCCGTCTGCTACTGCTGCGAATGGTTCAGACGCGACGCTGCCGACAGCCACGACAGCAGGATCCGTTGGTCCAGACGCCACAGCCACTGACGCGAGTGCGCCGGCCAAGGGCATCTCGTTCGTCAAGATGGTGTACATCCTCAAGCCGTACTTCTGGCCGCACGGCGCGGCCAACAAGGTGCGCGCCGCGAGCACGTACGCCGTGCTCATCGCGTCGAAGCTCGCGAACATCGCGTCGCCGCTGTTCATGGCGCGCGCGACGAACGCGCTCGTGGCGAAAGAGCCGGCGAGCGCGCTGGCGAACCTCGGCGTCTTCACGGCGCTCGTGCTCGTGTCGAAGCTGTTCAAGGAGCTCCAGTCGCTCATCTACCTCCGCGTCAAGCAGACGGCGTACGTCGAGCTCGCGACGCTCACGTACGAGCACGTGCACGCACTCTCGTACGACTGGCACGTGCGCAAGAAGCTCGGCGACGTGCTCCGGTCCATGGACCGCGGCGTCGAGTCGGCCAACTCGGTCGTGTCGTACGTGTTCCTCTACCTCTTCCCGACGCTCGCCGAGTCGGTCGTCGTGGTCGTGATCTTCGCCGTGCACTTCCAGCTCGCGAGCCTCTCGTTCGTGGCGTTCACGAGCCTCGTGCTGTACGCGTACGTGACGATCCGCATCACGCTCTGGCGCAAGAAGTACCGCGAGGCGTCGACGCGGCACGACAACGCGTACCACGACAAGGCCACGGACGCGCTCATCAACTACGAGACGATCAAGTACTTTACGAACGAGCGGCACGAGGTCGCGGCGTACACCAAGGTCATTGAGCAGTACCAGCGCTACTCGATCTCGGTCCAGGCGTCGCTGAGCGTGCTCAACAGCGTGCAGTCGCTCATTATCCAGCTCACGGTGCTCGCGGCGCTCGGGCTCGCCGTGCCGCACGTCGTCGACGCGTCGTCGGGCCGGCCGCTCGACATCGGCGCCTTCGTCGCCATCTCGGTGTACCTGAGCAACCTCTTCCAGCCGCTCTTCTTCCTCGGCGGCATCTACAACATGGTCGTGAACGCGGTCGTGGACATGAAGAAGCTGAGCGAGCTGCTCTCGGTCGAGGCCGACATTGTCGACGCGCCGGACGCCGCGGAGCTCCGCGTGTGCGCCTACGACCTGACGCACGGCATCGACGTGGCGTTCCAGCACGTGTCGTTCCACTACCCGTCGCAGAGCGTCGGCAGCGGCGTCAAGGACGTGTCGTTCACGATCCCGCGCGGCACGACGACGGCGCTCGTGGGCGAGACGGGCGCCGGCAAGACCACGCTCTCGCGCCTGCTCTTCCGCTTCTACGAGTGCACGTCCGGGAAGATCCTCGTGAACCACCACAACGTGCGCGACGTGACGCAGCACTCGCTCCGGCGCGTGATCGGCATCGTGCCGCAGGACACCGTGCTCTTCAACGACTCGATCCTGAACAACATCAAGTACGGCAACCTCGCCGCGACGTTCCCCGAGATCGAGGCCGCGGCGCGCCACGCGCGCATCTACGACTTCATCATGGCGCTGCCGGAGCAGTGGAACACCAAGGTGGGCGAGCGCGGCCTCAAGCTCTCGGGCGGCGAGAAGCAGCGCGTGGCCATCGCGCGCACGCTGCTCAAGGACCCGCCGTTCGTCGTGCTCGACGAAGCCACGTCGGCGCTCGACACGGTCACGGAGCAGGAGATCCAGAAGGCGCTCAACCGCCTCAAGTCCAACCGCACGATGCTCATCATTGCGCACCGCCTCTCGACCGTACGTCCGGTTACAGACTAACTGTCCTGCGACTCTTTCACGCTCACTGACGCACGCTCGTATGTCCGCACACACTCACTAACAAACGCACGCGCTCGACAGATCCGCAATGCGCAGCAGATCATCGTGCTCAACGACGGCCAAGTGGCCGAGCGCGGCACGCACGACGAGCTCGTGGCGCACGACGGCGGCATCTACCACCGCATGTGGAACGCCCAGCGCAAAGCCAACAACGCCACGGACGACGACAAGGACGACAAGGACGAGAGCGACCGCCGCGACGGCGAGTGAGCACAAGTGGAGAAGGCGCCGCCGACAGCCACGAGGCAAGTGAGCGTGTCGATCTGCTAGTCAGTGCGTTCAAGAGCGAACAACGAGCCGAGATCGAGTGGATGCAGTCTAGGAGATCGCCATTCTGTCACATGCAGGACACGCGCGCGAGGCAAGGCGGCAAAGTCTACTGTCGTCCTCTCGTACTTGTTTGACTCGAGTAGAGCTGCTGTTTATGAGCCAATGGACGAAAGCGGAGGAGTGAGATCGACAGTGTCGAGGACATTGCGATGGACTCGACGAAGTCTGCGTCCAAATGGCTGATCTTTACCTCTTTGAATGTCAAATCGCTCGAATCACTTGTGTATATTATGCTGACAAAGGAAATCCAAAGAATCCCATAAATCACTTGAACAATTTATGCAATCGAGAGAAACTGAATCGCTAGTGGACAATTGAGCTCTGTTCAATCAATCTGCAAGACCCGCACACACGAGTGAGCTGCTGCTGTGCGGACGAGAGCCGCGCGTGACGACACTCGCAGCAGCACGAGCGCACAAGCGATCGACATCCGCAGCAGCACAGGTGCCGTCGCACTAGTGCAAGAGCAGCGACTGCCATGTTTGAGACGCTCGTGACAGGCGTGCTCACGAGCGCGCTCGGGAACTACATCGACCCCAAGTGCTTTAGCAGCGACAACATCAGCCTCGCTGTCTGGTCGGGCTACGTCGTGCTCCAGGCGCTCGAGCTCAAGACAGATGTGATCGCGCACCCGGCGCTGAACCTCGTGCGCGGCATGGTCGGGTCCATTGAGCTCAAGATCCCGTGGAACCGCCTCCACTCGGACTCAGTCGTCGTCACGATCGACGACGTCTACTTGCTCGTGCGCACGGAAGAGGACATCGAGCGCGCCGTGCTCGAGATGAACGAGGTTGCGATCAAGAAGCAGCTGCTCGAAGAGCTCTACGCGCAGGCAAAGAAGCAGCAGGACGACGCCGAGCGCGCGGCGAGTGCCGACAGCGGCTTTGCAGCGCGTCTTGTCAACAAGATCATCGACAACCTCGAGGTGCGTACTCCATTGAATGTGTTGCGAACCTAGTGGAAGAGCGTGCAGACTCACGGCGCTTGCGGTGCGCACTAGCTCCACATCCGACGCATCCACGTTCGGCTCGAGGACCACTCGACCGGCGACCATCCGTTCTCTGTGGGCTTGACGATCGAGTCGGTGCACGTCCAGGTACGCTCTTGTGTTGTCTGCTGCTCGCACCTGCGTCTCACAGACTCACGCGCGCTCTCTCACGCACGCGCTGCTAGTCGACGAACGCGAGCTGGCAACCATCGTACGTCGACACGTCCAAGAGCAGCGAGCCGCGCATCTACAAGATCGTCGAGCTGAACCACCTGAGCGTGTACTTAAACCCGCACTGCGACGTGCTGCGGCGCGAGCGCGTCGACTTTGCGCGCTGCTCGCTCGACGACTTCTCGAGCTTCTTCAGTCGGTCCATCCCCAAGCGCTTCGACGACCGGCACTACCAGCACACGCAGCTGTACCCGTCGCACCAGCAGCACCACTTCCTGCTCAAGCCCATCGACGCCCACGCGCGCTTGGTCGTGAATCGCGACCCGTTCGACACGAGCGGCCCCAAGTTCGACCTCGCAGTGAGCATCCCCGAGGTCGCGCTGCGCCTCGAGGACTCGCAGTACTGCGACCTGCTCTACCTCGCGTCGGCGTTCCAAGTCCCGAGCCACGTGGCCAAGTACCAGCAGTACAAGCGATTGCGACCGCGCGCAAGTGTGCTCGACGCAGCACCCGGTGAGTGGTGGCAGTACGCGATCACTGCGGTGCTCCAGGACGTGCGCCTGAAGAAGCAGCGCTGGTCGTGGGCTTACATGAAGGACCGGCGCGAGGACCGACAGAGGTACGTCGCTGCGTGGGAGAAGCGATCGCGGCGGCTCTTGGCAGGGCACGAGCAGAGCGACTTGGACTCAGAGAGCGACGATGATGACCTGCACGACCGAGACGTCTTGAGCGAGAGCAACGACGATGCGGACGACGATGACCACGCGAGCATGCTCTCGGCTGGGAGCCATGGGTCGTCGTCTCACGGATCGTCACGCGGCACGGCCGCTGTGCTGGACGAGATCGAGTCGCGACGGAGCGTCGAGGACATCCTGTTCTTCCGGTACCTCGCCGACCGCCGCGTGCGCGAGTCGCCAGGATCTGCAACGAGCGCAGCGTACTCGATGCCAATGCCAGCGTCTGCGACGTTCTCCGACTCGGAGTCGGTCGACACGGAGCTGTCCGAGAGCACGATGCCGACAGAAGCCAAGTTCCGGTCGTGGGGCACGTGGATGTTTGGGTGGACGTCCAAGCTCACGGCGTCGTCCTCGAATGGACAGCCGGACGACGCACCGAAGCGTGTGCTGCCAGAGATCGAGCTCCGCGAGCTGTTCAAGATCCTCGAGTACGAGCCGTCGAAGCGGTCGAAGCAGGCGCGGAAGCAGCAAAAGACGAAGAAGAGGGCGACAAGCGACGCGGACAACGACGACCAGGACTTTGTGCACGACCTGGACGACCACGAGGCGAGCGACGAGTTTCGCGTGACAGTGACGCTCGGGAAAGGCTCGTTGACGCTCGCGAGCGACGCTGAGACGAACAAGAAGCTCCAGCGCGACGACCCGAACTTCAGCGCCAAGTACGCGCCGACCGACTTCTTGCTCGGGACGTTCTCGCACCTCCAGCTCGCAGCCGTTGGACGCACGGACGCGATCAAAGTCGACGTGTCGCTCCAGTCGATCGAAGCGTTTGACGAGAGCTCCGAAAGCTCGTCGTTCTCGCGCCTCCTGAGTCGCAAGCAGGGCAGCGTGATCGGCGCGTCCGCTGAGCTCGAGACGAACGCGGCGTTCTCGGGTCCAGTCTTCCTCATGAGCTACGAGACGAACCCTGAGCACTCGAGCGCCGACGCTGCGCTGTACATCCACTTGGAGCCGCTCGAGGTCGTGTTCTCGCCCACGGCGACGTGCTGGGGCCGCCTCTCGCGCTTCCTCAACACGCCGAACGTGCTCGGGCTTTGGGCCGAGCTCGAAGTCGCGTCGTTCAACGACATTGTGAACCTCAAGGCGCGCACAGAGGCGAAGCTCAAGTACGCGATGGCGAACCGCATCGCCGTGGCGGTCGACTTGCGCATTCAAGCGCCAGTGCTGATCATCCCAGAGAGCGACACGGACATCAACTGCGCGCGGCTCGTCGTCGACCTCGGCCACATCAACTTTCGCACCGACCGGCTGAGCAAGCTCGACGGTCAGGCTATGTCGAGCAGCAGCAGTGCCCCACTGAGCGGTCTCGGGAGCGCGTCGTCGTTTGCGCTCATGAACCCGCTGAGCTCGCCGAGCCTGACGTCGAGCACGTCGTTCGTGAAGCAGCTGTACGACGAGGCGGAGAAGGGTGAAGGCGCGATTCGGTGGAAAGAGGAGTTCTACGACAAGTTCAGCCTCGCAGTCACGAACGTCCACGCCTTCCTCGTGCCGTACGGCAAGAACCGGCAAGCGAGCGCCGCGGCGAGCAGCGCCAGCGCGTCGCGCCTCCGCGCAAACGCTCTGCATGACGAGCACGAGTACGAGCTCGTCGAGCGCTTCACGATCAACGTCACTGTGCGCATGTCGGTGCTCCCGCTCGACGCGACGCTCACGCGCTTCTACGTCCACGCAGACCTCCCGGCGCTGACGTTCAAGATGTCGCTCGAGAAGTACTTCCAGCTCTCGTACTTGGTCGAGCGCTTCAGCGTCGCGAGTGCGTCGTCGACTGACGCGAGTCCGTTCGAGAGCAGCTTGTTCGACACGACGGACCTCTTTGACGGCCTCGACGCGAATCCGTACGACCAGGACGACCGCTTCGCAGTCGCGCGGCGCAAGAACAGCTTCCTGAGCGCATCAGCGCTGCATCGCATCATGAACGATGACGAAGTGGGCGAGAGCAGCAAGAGTGCGATCGCAGCGATTGGAGCCGATGCGATCCACTTGGACTCGGGCGACTCGGATGGCGAGTCGAGCACTGGGAGCGACGACACATGGTTCAGCATCGCAAGTGGGACCGTCGACTTGAATCTCCTGTCGCCGCTCGACAGCGCGCCGCCGAGCACGGGCGTCGAGGCGTTCCCAGCCGAGCGCCTCGCTCGACCTGACGCTACAGCACCGAGTCTACCGGATGCATCGCAGCCGAGACGGAAAGCGAAGAAAGCCGATCGGCCGTACGCCGCGACCGTGCCTCCGTCTGAGCTCTTGGACCGACGGCTCATGGTGTGCACGTTCACGTTCCCGCTCATCTCGGTGCAGCTCAAGAAGCCGTCATCCATGGGCGTCCCGGCGTCGGCGTCCTATCGCTACGACGGCTCGGACTTTGAGGAGGACTTTGCCGACAACGGCACGATCCTCGTCAAGCTCCAGGGCTTCCGCGTGCGACTCGCGAAGAAGACGCTGTCGACGCAAGCGAACTGCAGCTTCCGGTCGCTCGAAGTCGAGGATTACCTGGACGCGAGCGGCAAAGCGTCCGAGTTCCTGCTCTTCTCGTGCCCCACGATCACGGCGCCGTTCTCGATGCGCGCACCGCAGCGCCGCACTGGCAAAGCGCCGTACGCGCCGAACGTGATGCCGCGCCGACGAGCGAGTCGGCAGCGCGAGCGCGTGATCTCGTTCCAGCGCCAGGACGCTGCACCATCCGCCGTTGCGCCAGCAGCGCCAGAGAACCTGCTGGAGTTTGTCTTTAGCTCTGTGAACGACAGCGTCACGGGCGACGAAGTGCTGCGCGAGATGGACGTCCGCGTCGGGTGCCTCCAGTTCAACTTTGACCAGTCGTACATCTGCTCGCTGCTCGAGCTCCTGGACGAGACGACGTCCAAGCTCGCGCTCGCGCCGGCGCCAGCGACGGACTTTGCCATGACGCTGACTGCAGACGGCGAGGGCGTCTTGCCGCCGCTGCAGCTCACGCCGTCGGTAAGTCAGGAGTACTCACTCCCCATGAGCCTGACCGAATCTGTTCGCGCAGACCTCGAGAACGCGCGGAAGAAGCTCCTCGAGACGCAAGCGAGTGCGGCAAAGACAGCCGCCAGCAGCCGCAGCGACGAGCGCAAGCCTGCGCTGCTCAAGGTGACGCTGCGCACGCAGTCGCTCTCTGTGTGCTTTGGCGACCGTGGCGAGCCGGAAGCCTCTGTGGCGATTCTCCGCGTCCAAGCGCAGCTCAACACTGTTGACGGCGGCGATGTGATCGTTAAAGGCACTGTCGGCGACGTCAAAGTGTTTGACTTGTGTCCAAAGAAGCAAGCGAGCGAGGCGGAGAGCGACGGACCGCTCGGTGGCGGTGGTGCCACTGGCGCAAACAAGCGCGAGTCCAGTCGCCGCACGTTCACAGACATCTTTGGTCTCGACATCAGCGCACTGACGGCCAGAACTGGCGGCGCAGCACTGCCGCAGTTCATTGTCGGGGTCGACTGCCGGATCGCTCGACCGACTGGCGATGCGACTGCGTCCGCGAAGTCGAGCGTCAGCATTGCGATCCAGCCGATTCAGCTGCTCGTGCAGCCAGACTTTGTCGAGAGCCTCACGAGCTACGTCATGGACGGACCCCTGCGCCTGTACATGCTCACGCGCCACGACCAGCAGCTCGTGCACAAGTCGCGCGTGGAGAGCACGATGCGCCATCCGCGGTCGCAGTCATTCGGCTTTGACGACGCCTTCGTACGCCACCCGCGGTCGCAGTCATTTGGCTTTGATGACGCGTACGCGCGCCATCCGCGGTCGCTGTCGTTTGTGCTCGAGAACTCGTCGCTCCTGGGCACGCAGTCGCCGTTCCTCGACGCCGTGAGCTTTGCGAGTCCGCGCAACGGCCGTTTGGCGACGCCGTTCTTTGACGCCGTCGACCCGTCGAGCAAGCGCACGTCGCCCAAGACGCCGATGGCTGCGGCGCACCGAGACGACACAATGGCGACGACAGTCGACACTTCGCCGACCGACACGACGACACCGGCGACTCGTCAGCCGAGCGTGCTCGACTCGTTCGACATTGAGCTCAAGCTCGTGAGCACGAGCATCGTCCTGCCGTCGATGGCGATGGACGGAGCGAGCCACTCGGGCGGCCTGTGCATCCACTTTGGATCCGTGATTGGGTCCGTGGCGAACTTGACGGCGCAAGACACCAGTGATGGTGGTGATGACGAGACAACAGCGCTGTTGCGTCCTTCAAAGGCGATCGACGTGGACATCAGCGGTCTCGAGATCAAGTTCCTCCACGACGACGTGCGTCTGCTCGAGAAGACGGGGCTGCGCATGCACTGCCACGTGCCAGCGCAGCAGCAGGTCGCGACTCTAGCAGACGCTTCAGATGACTGCAGCAGCTCCAGCGATCGCACGCAGCGGATGGACGTGACTGTTGACGTCTCGGCCGTGTGCGTGAACGTGGGCGAGAAGACCGCGTGCCTGGGACTCGACGTGTTCTACGGCACGATCAAGCCGATCATGGACATTGCGTCGATGGCGTCGCAGCGGCGCGATCGAGACGACGCCGACTCGTTCCTGGGATCCGTCATGACCAAAGACGACACCTTCACAGACGACGTGGCGCACGGCGAGGCTGAGCTCGCGCAGAGTGGAAGCCACTTCGGCGCACTGGGTCTCAGCGCCAGTGTCTCGATCCAAGAGATCAAGGTCGCGCTGCAAGCGCACTCGGAGGCGCCGCAGGTCTTTGAGAGCTGGCTCCGAAGTGTCTTTGACGCGAGTGACGACGGCCACGCGCGTGACGTTGCGAGCATGCTCGCACAGAACGGACTCGGGTCACCGCGACGCCAGCGCCACGACACATGGGGCCGCAAGCCGAGTCTTCCGAGGAGCGGATCGTCATCGACGCTTGTGGCAGAGGTCGTCGCGACAGGACTGCTCGCGACGCTCGCTGCGGACTCGCTCGACGCGCTGGCGTCGAGCGCGCAGTGCGCGTTCTCGATGCAGCGCGCAGTGATTCGCGACAAGATCGCCGACCCGGACGAGTGCATCACCGACCTGCTCGAGCCTGTTCGTCGTACGAGCGCACCTCGGAGTGCGCAGGACGAGCGAGTCACTCGCCGGTCGTTGTCCGCTGCGAGTCGCCACTCGAGTACACTGGACTTGAGCTTGGACGACCGCGCGTCGGTGCTGAGCGCAGCTGTCGATGATGAGTCGGAGGCGCCGCAGCTGAGCATCTCGGTGCGAGCGCAGCCTCCGACGCAGGACGGCGCGCAGACGAGCGACCTCTCGATGGTCGTGACTCTGACGTCTGCGCGAGTGAATGTGCTGCCGCGGACGCTCTTGCGCCTCGAACACTTTGGTGTCGAGACGTTCCTCGCAGTGCGCAAGCGCATGTACCAGCTCGAGGCGCAGTACAAGCCGCGGCTCCTCGTGCCGTCGTCCACGGCGCGGAACCACGCGTACATGGACGGTATGCGCGACTTTGGGGGCGAGAGTCGCAGCGACGACCACGCCACGATGGCGCAGCGGTCGGATCGGTGGATGGAGACGTCTCGCTTCGGCCTTGCGTCGGCGCGCAAGAACAGCATGAGCGACTCGGTGCGCGATGGCGAGAGCAAGAAGCTGACATTCCTGTCGCCAGTGCCTCCGAGCCTCTCGATCGATGGCAGCGACCGCCACGGCAAGCTCACGACGAGCGACCTCGCGACGTCTGTGCACGCGACGGCAGTCGAGGAGACGGCCGACGAAGAGGACGGAGACGACGACAAAGCGCCGGCTGTGAACGACGAGCGCGAGGCCGTGGACGTTGGTCACGTTGCTGTCGTCGACAGCAGCAGTAGCAGCAGTCGCAGTGATCGCACGGCGTCGGACGTCGCAGCGCCTGCGTGCGCGTGGGTCGTGCGCGTCGAGCTGTCGAATCTCCAGCTCTGGCTCCTCTCGACCGACAAGAAGGCGGAAGCTGCAGGCGTGAAGCTCTGCGCAAGCGTCGCTGCGGACGTGGCGACGTTCCGCCACGACAGCGACGCCGCTGTGCGAGCGCACAGTGACCTCGTGGTTGGATCGGTCGAGTTGCGCGGCGTGGAGCTGAGCATCTGCTCACCCATTGACGAGCGCACGGAGACTGACGCGCGCAGTGGCGGCAAGAGCGTGCACTTTCCGTGGACGATCGTCGAGGCGTTCAGCGTGCACGCAGCGCTCCGGTCATTTGTGGTCAAGCGGCCGCAGCTCAAGAACGAGGCTGCGAGCGCGTCGTCATCGGCTGTGAAGATCGTGTCGTTCGACGCCGCTGCGCTGTCGTTTGATGACGCCAACGACGAGCTCGTCGTCGACGAGAGTCTGCTCGAGCGCGTGCCTAGCGAGTGGAGCGACTGGGTGCAGCACGAGCCGAGCGTGCGCGTCGACGCGATCGCGTCGCGCATCTCGTATCGCAACCTCCCGGTCCTGCTCAAGATCGCCACAAGCCTGTCGAGCGTCGCGAGCGCCGAGGAGAAGGAGCGCCAGACCCTCACAGCGCGCCTCAAAGCCATGGAGGACGAGTTTGGGTGGGAGAGCTTCAGTGACGCAGACGACTACCACGCTGGCGCAAGTGGCGTGTACCCGTCGCTCTCGGAGCGCGAAGGCGACGGGTCAGTGTTCTCAGACGACCTCGTCACAGCACGCGCCTTGGCGGTCGAGCGCGCCGTGACGCAGGCGACGCTCGAGATGGACGGTATCCAGTTCCGCGTGATCAACAACATTGTGGACCAAGAGTCGCCGGTGATTGGGCTCAACATTGGCCGCGTGAGTGCGACGCACGTCGCGGTCTCGAGCACTGGCGAGCTCGAGCTCTCGGTCGCGACAGCGATCGATGCGTGGTACCACAACCTGCGCCTCGTGACGTCCGAGCCACTCATTGAGCCGTGGAAAGTCGATCTCGTCGTGTCGCGGCAGCCGAGCGCGCTTGGCAGCGGTCGGTCCAACTCGGACGCAGTCGTCGTCGTCGAGCCTGGTACTGGCCGCGCCGCGCCGCCACTCGAAGTCAAGGTCCTGTCGACCGAGACGCTCCAAGTGAACTTGACTGAGGCGTTCATTGCGAACTTGATGGCGGCGAACCGCGCGTGGAAGTGGGTCGTGAACGAAGGCGGCGACCCGCGCGAGATGACCGAGTACTCGACGTACTGGATCCGCAACAACACGGGCTTGAACTTGCACTACTGGGGCAGCGCGTGCAAAGCGAGCACGCTCGTGCCAGGCGGCGAGGAGCCGCTCGAGTTTGTCGACAACGACGCGAGCGATGGTGACGACGCACAGCGCTTCTTCCACGACCAGACGGTGCGTGCAGGCGCGAGTGGCAGCAGCGAGCGCAAGTACCAGGCGCGCAGTCGGCAGATCTTTGTCGCGGTCTTTGAAGACCCGAGCGACAGCGACGACGGCGAGCTCGAGGCGTCGGCCACGAGCGAGCGCAAGTGGCAGAGCGAGACCGCGATCCCAGTCGACCAAGTGGACTCGCGCATGTACGCGCTCGTGAACCCCGACACGGACGGGTTCTCGACCAAGCTGCGCAAGTGCGAGTGCGTGATCGACGTCCTGGTCGAGCGCGGCTGCAAGGTCTTTGTCGTGCGCTCGACGCTGCTGCTCGAAAACAACACGGGCTCGGACCTCGAAGTCGAGTTCCTCCCGCCGCCGGCGCAGTACGTCTCGCCCGAGACGCGCGCGGACGTGTCGCCGATCTGGCGATCTGTCGTCAAAGCCGCGTCCGTCGTGCCAGTACCGCTGCACTTGGTCTCGCTCGGCGACGGCCACATCGCGACTCGACCGCCAGAGATCAAGTCGTTCGACTCGCATGGCAAGGCGCTCGCCAAGCCGTACGCGAAAGAGCGCGTGCGCCTGCCGCTGCTCGATCGCGACACGACCGCTGCAAGCTCTGACGACGCCAGCGACGCAACGAGCACGATGAAGTTCCATCGCCTGTTTGGCGATCGCCCCGTGCGTCCGTTCATCATGCGCGCGTGTCTGAACAACTCGAGCAGCGGTCTGTACCACCGCACGCTGTCGTTCCACCCGCCGCTCGTGATCCACAACTTGACTGCCGGGCCGCTCGAGTTCTGCCTCTCGACGCCAAACGACTGGGTCCCTGCAGCAGAGGGGCCGAGCACAAGCGTCCGCGCGTTCCGGAAGCGCTGGGAAGACGCGCAGCAGCGCCTGCGCGAGCGCGGGACGATCCAAGTCGCCGACAGCGTGATCTGGCACTTGTCGGACTGGGACACGCCGCTGGAGCTGAGCGTGCGCATGAAGGGGTTCGAGTGGAGCGAGCCAATCGTGCTCGGTCGCGACGTCGTCGAGCTCGAGCGGATCAAGATGAAAGACGTCGTGACCGACTCGTTCCTGTACATCACGGCCGAGTCGGCGGTCGGGAGCGCGAGCAAGTGCCGCGAGATGTTTCTGTACGTGCCGTACTGGATCGTGAACCTCACGGGACTGACGCTCGAGTACGAGTTTGACGACGAGCGCACGGGCAGCGAGCACCTCACGACGTACGTGCACTTGCGTTGCTTGTCTTGATGACTCGCTGGTTGCTTGGTGGATGAAGACTGACGCTCACTGCTTGCTCCATGCGCTCGCACGTGTAGACTGCTCGCTGGACAGAAGCGCCTCGACCGAGACGAGCTGCTGCTGAAAGAGAACCAGCGCGCAAAGCTCGTCAAGCGCGAGCGCAATGCGCACTTGCTCCACGCGCCATTCGTCACTGGCTCGAGTGGCGCCGAGCGCGATCGATCTGACACGGGCTCGGTCCACGAGGCATCAGACAAGACGAGCGCAAGTGCGCGCGAGCACGAGCGCAAGCGGCGTCACCCGTGTCTCTTGCCGAGCGTCCCACCTATCAAAGGACTGCTCGACCTGCTGCCCAAGTCGATCGACGACCCCAAGGCGCTCGGTCAGCTCGAGGTCCTGCAAGTGTGTCACTCGGACCATCGCACGGAGAAGGGCTGCGTGCGCCTGCGCGTGACGGACGACGAGCTCGCTGGCGGCATCGAGTCAGCGAAAGAGAGCGCGCAGCGAAAGTGGTCGGACGTCGTCGTGCTCGACCAGACCGGGACGTCGGGCGAGATCGAGACGGCGGACTTTGGCACGAGCCGGAACTACAGCATCGGGTACTCGATCAGCACAGCCAAGGGCCGGTACTCGCGCACAAAGGTCGTGATGCTCACGCCGCGGTTCATGCTCGTGAACACGCTCGACTGCGCGATCGAAGTGTGCCACTCGTCCGCCAAGTTCAGTACCACGACGACGTCGGCGATCGACATTGCGAGCTCGGTGCACTTGCCAAACAACGGCATGATGTCGTCCATGAACTCGGTCGTGCACTTGGACGCCGGCGCGTACGCGGACTTTCACTGGACGCTCCGGTTCGGCAAGACCCGCGCGATCCGGTGCCGCATTGCCGAGTACGGCTGGTCCTGGAGCGGCGCCGTGCCGCTTGGTGAGTCGGGCGAGTACGCCGTGCGCATGCGCCACGAGTCGACGCGTGAGAGCAAGTTGCTGCGCCTCACGCTCAAGCTCGACGGCTCGTGCGTGTGCGTGCACTTTCGCGAAGAGAGCGCGAGTGCGCCGCCGTACCGTGTCGAGAACTACTCGCTCGAGACGCTCCGGATCCACCAGTACCGCGTGCGTCGGAGCGAGATCTTGCTGCCGCACCACAGTCTCGACTACGCGTGGGACGAGCCAACGCAAGAGCGCATGCTCGTGGTCGACATGCTCCCGTCAGCTGCGGGTGACAACAGTCGACCGCTGCGCATCGGGACGTTTGCGCTCGACAAGATCCAGCGGTACCCAGACGCACTCGGCGGGACGCTCGGGATCGAGGTCTCGACGGACGGACCAACGCGCGTGCTCCGGTTCACAGACGCGCGTCTTCGTGGCGACCGGAGCTCGGAGCTGCTCGCGACAGAGACTGCGAGTGTTGCAAAGGAGACTGTGCTAGGTCAGGACTTTCTGCGCCGATTCGTCTCGTCGCCGTCGCTGCACTTGGTCGTGCAGCTCCAAGGCATCGGCGTCTCGATCGTCGACGGCGTGCCGAAGGAGCTCGTGTACGCCTCGGTCTCGGGCATCTACCTCCAGATGATCGTGAGCGAAGACGACCGCGAGCGCAGCAGCTCGTTCATGAGCGGCAGCGACGGGACCGTGTCGCGTCTCGAGCGCGAGAGCTCGCCGCGCATCCTCGCGTGCCGCTTCGAGATTGGCGACGTCCAGATCGACAACCAGCTCCAGGCGACGCCGTTCCCAGTGCTCTTGCGGTTCTCGAACACTGCTGCGCGGCCGCAGAGCGTCGACGGTGAGATGGTGAGCGTCCCAGCGCTCCAGATCTACCTCGTCAAGCACGACGAGTACGCAGGGATCAACTTCATTCGGTACTTCAGCGCCAAGGCGCTGCCAGTGCACATTCGCGTCGACGGCTCGCTGCTCTCGCACTTGGCGCCGCTTGTGATGCACGGCAACGCGTACGGCGCCGTGGACTACTTGCGCAAGACCAAGACGGGCGGATCGTCGCAGCGATCGCAGAGCAGCTTGCTCCTCGAAGACTTCAACGCAAGTCTCGAAGTGAACGTCCGGATCTTGGAGGTGATGCGTGACGACGCCGCGACGACGTCTGTTGCACCGTCGAGTCGGTCGATGCACACGAACCGGTCAATGCGCACTGACGGCACGATCGGCGGTGGGAGTGACCTGCAGCGCCCGCCGTCGCTCGCTGCAGCGTCGATCCCGTTCTACTCGACGCACGGCAAGTTCACGAGCCGCGACGAAGACAAGAAGCTGTACTTTGAAGAGTTCTACATCGATCCGATCCGGGTACGACGCGCTCACTTGATCACGGAGACAATGTGCTGAGGTTGGACACTTGCGACACTGTGGACTGACGAACGCTCGTGCATGTTGTTGCTGCTGCTGCTGGCGACAGGCGACCGTGAGTTTCTCGTTCGGCAGCGGCGTTGGAGCGATTGGCGATGGCTCGTACAGTGCGTTCGGGAGCGCGTCGTCGTCTATCCCAGTGGGTCCGCTGCGCCTGATCCTGAATGCGATCGGCACGAGCCTCACCAAGATCGCGAACGCGCCGTTCAAGCTCAAGGCCGTGGAGATCAGCCACTCGTTCATGCAGCCAGATGCGCTCGCGACGCGCTTGACGTCGCACTACCAGAGCGAGGCGCTGCGCCAGGCGTACGTGATCCTCGGAAGCGTCGACGTGCTCGGGAACCCGATGATCGCGTGGAAGAACCTCCGCGCAGGCTTCCAGGACTTCATCTACGAGCCCGCGTACGGCATCTCCAAGAGCAGTCCCAAGGAGTTTGCGTTCGGCGTCGGCCGCGGCACGCTCTCGCTCGTGCGCGCCTCGGTGTACACGTTCCTGGACTTCAACTCGCGCATCCTCACGGCCGGGTCGCTCGGGCTCTCGGAGGCGTGCCTCAAGCTCGACGACTACACGGGGTACCCCGCGACGCGCAACATCTACCAGGGCTTTGCGCAGGGCATCTCGGGCATCGTCGTCTCGCCGATCCACGCCGTCGAAGTGAATGGCGTGCGCGGCGTCGTGCCTGGGATCTTTGCCGGCGTCTTTGGGCTCGTGCTCAAGCCGCTGCTCGGCATCTCGCTCGCAGCCGCGACGACGACCGCGACGCTCCGAGACGCCGTGGACCCAAACACAAAGGCGCTGCTCATGCGCGTGCGGCCGCCACGGTTCATCGACTTGCGCACGCGGCGGCTCAAGGTCTACTCGTACGTCGAGTCGCTCGGCGAAGAGATCGTGAGCAAGCTCCGCGGCGGGCGGTACCGCGCCGACGGGTACCTCGGCCACGTCGACCTCAAGCAAAAGTGCTTCCTCGTCACGCGCAAGCGCATCTTGCTGCTCGACGTGCGCAGTGGCGGCGCTGCGCTCAAGTACGACGTCGAGTGGGAGCTCCTCGCGGAAGAAGTGATCCTCGTCGAGTGCAAGGGCCGCGGTGAAGACGCCATGACGCTCTACTACATCCGCGAGGACTTTAACCAGCGCCATCGCGAGCCCGTGGCGCTCCACGGCATGCTCCTGAGCAAGTACGTCGTGGCGCTGCCAGACAGCAAGATCCTGTTTGTGCGTGCGATGCTCCAGCAGATGGAGCGGTCGGTCATCACGAAGATGAATTGCGGCAGCGGCGCAACGGGACATGGCGAGAGTCAGTGGAGCAGCGCGATCGCGGCGTCTCCAATCGACCGGTCGCCGTGGCCGTCGCCACACCCCGCGCAGCACCAGCGCAGCGGCTTCGAGTACCCGATGTTCCGCTTCCCACCTGCGCTCCTCCCGACACGGAGCTTTGTCAACACAGTGTCGCAGCAGCAGCAGGCGTAGCTGTACAAGAGGACGACAGTAGACTTTGCCGCCTTGCCTCGCGCGCGTGTCCTGCATGTGACAGAATGGCGATCTCCTAGACTGCATCCACTCGATCTCGGCTCGTTGTTCGCTCTTGAACGCACTGACTAGCAGATCGACACGCTCACTTGCCTCGTGGCTGTCGGCGGCGCCTTCTCCACTTGTGCTCACTCGCCGTCGCGGCGGTCGCTCTCGTCCTTGTCGTCCTTGTCGTCGTCCGTGGCGTTGTTGGCTTTGCGCTGGGCGTTCCACATGCGGTGGTAGATGCCGCCGTCGTGCGCCACGAGCTCGTCGTGCGTGCCGCGCTCGGCCACTTGGCCGTCGTTGAGCACGATGATCTGCTGCGCATTGCGGATCTGTCGAGCGCGTGCGTTTGTTAGTGAGTGTGTGCGGACATACGAGCGTGCGTCAGTGAGCGTGAAAGAGTCGCAGGACAGTTAGTCTGTAACCGGACGTACGGTCGAGAGGCGGTGCGCAATGATGAGCATCGTGCGGTTGGACTTGAGGCGGTTGAGCGCCTTCTGGATCTCCTGCTCCGTGACCGTGTCGAGCGCCGACGTGGCTTCGTCGAGCACGACGAACGGCGGGTCCTTGAGCAGCGTGCGCGCGATGGCCACGCGCTGCTTCTCGCCGCCCGAGAGCTTGAGGCCGCGCTCGCCCACCTTGGTGTTCCACTGCTCCGGCAGCGCCATGATGAAGTCGTAGATGCGCGCGTGGCGCGCCGCGGCCTCGATCTCGGGGAACGTCGCGGCGAGGTTGCCGTACTTGATGTTGTTCAGGATCGAGTCGTTGAAGAGCACGGTGTCCTGCGGCACGATGCCGATCACGCGCCGGAGCGAGTGCTGCGTCACGTCGCGCACGTTGTGGTGGTTCACGAGGATCTTCCCGGACGTGCACTCGTAGAAGCGGAAGAGCAGGCGCGAGAGCGTGGTCTTGCCGGCGCCCGTCTCGCCCACGAGCGCCGTCGTCGTGCCGCGCGGGATCGTGAACGACACGTCCTTGACGCCGCTGCCGACGCTCTGCGACGGGTAGTGGAACGACACGTGCTGGAACGCCACGTCGATGCCGTGCGTCAGGTCGTAGGCGCACACGCGGAGCTCCGCGGCGTCCGGCGCGTCGACAATGTCGGCCTCGACCGAGAGCAGCTCGCTCAGCTTCTTCATGTCCACGACCGCGTTCACGACCATGTTGTAGATGCCGCCGAGGAAGAAGAGCGGCTGGAAGAGGTTGCTCAGGTACACCGAGATGGCGACGAAGGCGCCGATGTCGAGCGGCCGGCCCGACGACGCGTCGACGACGTGCGGCACGGCGAGCCCGAGCGCCGCGAGCACCGTGAGCTGGATAATGAGCGACTGCACGCTGTTGAGCACGCTCAGCGACGCCTGGACCGAGATCGAGTAGCGCTGGTACTGCTCAATGACCTTGGTGTACGCCGCGACCTCGTGCCGCTCGTTCGTAAAGTACTTGATCGTCTCGTAGTTGATGAGCGCGTCCGTGGCCTTGTCGTGGTACGCGTTGTCGTGCCGCGTCGACGCCTCGCGGTACTTCTTGCGCCAGAGCGTGATGCGGATCGTCACGTACGCGTACAGCACGAGGCTCGTGAACGCCACGAACGAGAGGCTCGCGAGCTGGAAGTGCACGGCGAAGATCACGACCACGACGACCGACTCGGCGAGCGTCGGGAAGAGGTAGAGGAACACGTACGACACGACCGAGTTGGCCGACTCGACGCCGCGGTCCATGGACCGGAGCACGTCGCCGAGCTTCTTGCGCACGTGCCAGTCGTACGAGAGTGCGTGCACGTGCTCGTACGTGAGCGTCGCGAGCTCGACGTACGCCGTCTGCTTGACGCGGAGGTAGATGAGCGACTGGAGCTCCTTGAACAGCTTCGACACGAGCACGAGCGCCGTGAAGACGCCGAGGTTCGCCAGCGCGCTCGCCGGCTCTTTCGCCACGAGCGCGTTCGTCGCGCGCGCCATGAACAGCGGCGACGCGATGTTCGCGAGCTTCGACGCGATGAGCACGGCGTACGTGCTCGCGGCGCGCACCTTGTTGGCCGCGCCGTGCGGCCAGAAGTACGGCTTGAGGATGTACACCATCTTGACGAACGAGATGCCCTTGGCCGGCGCACTCGCGTCAGTGGCTGTGGCGTCTGGACCAACGGATCCTGCTGTCGTGGCTGTCGGCAGCGTCGCGTCTGAACCATTCGCAGCAGTAGCAGACGGCGACGGCGCGAGCTGCTCGAGCAAGTACGCGAGGTTCACGACCTCGAGGACCGTGAAGATGAGCGGGAGCGAGTTCGCGACGTTCGCGTTCACGAGCTCGTGCGCCTCCTCGAACGCCTGCGAGAGCGCGTCGAGTGCAAATGCGTCGACCGCGAGCACGGCGAGGAACGCGAGCGACGCGCCGTAGCACAGCCACGCCACTGCGCGCGCGCGCGGCCGCGCCATCGCGAGCGAGAAGAGCAGCGTCTTGCCGAGCGTCGCGGCCACAGGCACGCCCCAGTACCGCCACTGCACGTGCGTCGGCTGCACGAGCCACTCGAAGCGCCAAAAGTCCGCCGTGCCGAGACTGAGCCACGCCACGAGCATCAGCGCCGCGAGGTCCGTCGCGAGCAGCAGCACCTGACTGAACTGGAGACACAGCATCTGGCGCTGGCCGCGCCGCTTGGCGCCGACCGAGTCCTCGGGCTCGATCCAGCGCGACATGGTCTGCTGCTTCGTCTGGCTCTTGCTGTTGTTGCTGCTGTCATTGCTGTTGTTGTTGCTACTGTTGTTGAGGTCGTGGAGTGGACGGCTGTCGGCTGTCGATGCAGACGCGTGACTGCTGCTTCCTTGGCTGCTCTGCAGCAGCGGCGTCTGCTCCTTTGCTTTCATTGTCGTCGAGTCACTCGCGTCGCCACTCGACTCGATCGATAGCGTCGCTCAATGAGCTGTCGTCGCGCTGTTGTATTGACGCGAGAGAGTCGATACACTCGCACAGATTCACACAGACACCGCGACACGTGCACAGACTCGTGGACTCGCGACGAAGAAGACGACGACGACCACTGCTGCGCTCTTCGCGACTGCTTGCTTGCGATCAAGGCGATCGAGGCTGCTTACAAATGGAAACCCACGATATTTTGTGTCACTTTTTGTTTTGAGTTTGTTTGACCTAGAGAAAAAAACAGATGCGATCCTCGCAGTAATAGTGAGAACAAACAATGGAGCAAAAGCCACACTTTCAAACACTAACAGTGCTGCGATGATACTTTTTGAAACCAGAATATACGCGCTTTTGTATGATTATCTACATGCGATATTTGGATAGTATCAATTACAATTTTCACTGTACGACCTCTTAAAGTAATACCAAGGAGCGACAGTATTAAAGATACGCGGGCGTTTCACTAAAGTGTTACCTCAGTGGAGAGTACAAACTATAGCACTTGTTATTGAACCTAGAGTTTACAGTACGACCGCTTCGCTTTTGAGGCGATTGAGGATGCGTCAAACGAGATTGTGTATAGTTCAAGATATTCTGTGTCACTACTTGTGATGAGTTTGTTTGTGATAGTAGAGGGTATAAAATGCAATCCTCACAGTTATAATGAGAACATACTATGGAACAAAATCCATATTTTCGAACACTAAGACTGCTGCAAGTCTTTTTTTTGCGTTACTGTTGCTTCGTCATAACTTACGCCATGTTCGTATGTATGATTTAAACATGTAAACTACGTAACTTTTTTTGTTTGCAAGCGATGCATAACGCAGAACCATTCATTTACTTGTTGCTCGAGAGAGTGATCCTGCGTTTTCCGACCCACCACTTGATTTGCTCTTTACTTGTCACAAGAGGACGTTTTCGACGGGTTGGACCTTGTCTGTCGTAAATATGCTCACAAAAAGACAAGTTGATTTTGTCGTCTTGTCGAGCGGTCATACTTACGTTGTTGATCGGGACGTCGCCACACGTTCGCGCTATGATCGTACGTCCTCCAGTACCTGTCACCGCGAGGATTTACGCATGTGGCTCCACGAAGCACTCGTGGTCGCTGCACATGTGGCGATTTGCTCCGAAGACAAGGAGCCACTCGCAATTCTGCACAATGCTCTTGTCAACCACCCAGCAAGCTGCGTACTTCGGTTCAGCGTCGTCGACGACGTTTGTAGTTCCCGAAAGAGCTGCTGACTTCACCAGGAAGGCTTTCTTGACCGGGGACTGAGCCACAGGTGTCCAACTGGTTCGCAAAACGCACTTGCGTGCGGTCGACTTCTTCGGGGCGGGTGAGGCACCGTTTGCGCGTTGTCGGTCTTGGACTTTCGTTCGGCCTCGATCTTGCTGTCCGATTCGTCCGACGCCGATTACCTGCGCACTGTGAGACTTGCCCACTTACCCTTGACGTTGCCCGTGATCGACGTGATATACCGAACTACCTTCTCGAGGCCACCGCCGCTGTTGGAGCTGGATTTTATCGATCTCGGCGAGCAAGCGCGTTTTTCTACTGGGCACGTGTACCAGCAGAAGTACATCGACAACAGTTTTGTCGCTGTCGCGGTTCGTGTAGTTAGCCATGGAGCGCGAGTGCTCGACATGCGCTAGCTTCGGCTCTTCAAGCAACTTGCTCAGTTTCACTTGGCTTCACTCTTCAATCATCCTTTTTCTTCATCAATGCGCACAGATTGTCGTACGTGGTGTCCGGCTGTTTATCGACCATGTACTTAAAATGGCTGAGCGCTGCGCCGCGGAATCACATCACTATTACGCTCATGCAAAGCTCGTCCGTACAGCGCACAGTCTAGAATGTCTCAAGTATTAGAATCTGCACGCCGAACGGCTGCTTGATCAACGCCCAGTCGCCTCCCAGCCCAGGGACCTTGTCTTCACGATTGAACCCAATGAGTTAGAAGTCCATCATGCGTCGTGCACCGACGCTACAAATCGCCGACGATGACGGCGATGCAAGAGGCACGGCCATGATGATGCTTGGGCAGGACGGAGCAGGGGTCTGGCCGCGTACTCGAGCTCATAGGTCCTACAACTTGGTCTGCAATGTACTGAGCAGGTTCATCTGGTTGTTCGAGATGTTGCTAGCAACAGTGGCGTGCTGAAGGAATTCATTGCGACAAACGCTGCTTTTAGACTTCTCAATTCCGAGAGAGGAGGACTCGGTGTCTTCTCTATGAGCACTGGTTGGGCTCATAACCTATTTGCAAGTGGTTGGTGGTGTGGCCTCGCTGGTGAACACACTCGAGTCCTACGTACTCGTACATACCATGTTTGCTCTAAGTGATGTGTATGTGGAACCGAGCTCGTATCATGCAGAAATGCTTCAAGCTGCTTGAATACAAAACTTGCTAAAACAGTCATACATACACACGCAACGCTCGCGCGTGTACGCGGCGTGTGATGTCGATGGGTTATCTCTCTCGCTCTCACCACAACTGCTACCTCCGCCGCTGCTGCAGCTACGATCACTGGTGCGATGAGCAGTAGTACCGCAGCACTGAGATGTTCGAACAAAGCGAGCAGTGTCACTCACTCCATAACTGCGCAGTCTCATAGGAAAACAAGTACGATAGAGTGTCAGGGCAGATTCCATTGCGGTGGTGAGGATCGTGAACGAGCCTTTCAGTCACGCTTTACCGCGACAGCTATTGTCAGAGCATGAAATGCTGCCGAGAAGAATAAGAACGGTGACAAAACCCAAATCAATTGAGCTGTGCTGTTTTGAAGTGATTGCAAGTACAGTTGTCTTGGATTCTTGCTATGGCATGCTCAACAGCACCAGCAAAGAATAGACGATGATTTGATCTCAATATAACTTGTTGTATGTGTCAGGTGTAACATCGTACATTAGGATGACACAACCTCTTCTATGTCTTTCAACGTAAGCAACGCAATACAGCTTCGCATTTAGCTGTACTGAACCTATCATATATTTTCAACTTTATCAATTCGATTTCTTCAGAAGTCACTCAATATTAGTATTCTCTTTTTCATAAATTGATTCAAGACCCACAAAATTCAGTCGCTAGTCGTGTTAAGTTCAAACATATAAGACGTAGAGACTGGGCTTATTCCACAAAGAATGAATGCCACCCGTTTGGGTTTTATAGAAATTGAATGGTTGGGTTCGTACTTTTACGGAATCGTGGTCCACACCAAATGAGACCACGCCAAACAAAGTGATACTTATGCGCCTTTTTGAAATCGCGAGGTAATCGCGTTCAAAGTTGGCGGATCGATTTCCGAACCTAAGTGAAGTTTCGAGAAAAACGCGAAAACCGTTTGTGTCGAAAACGCAGGCAGGCAAGACGCACAATGCGTAAGGACTCGACGACGAGCAGCATGAGCACGCATGCGCGCCGTTACAGCAGGCGAGGAAGAAGAGAAGACGCACGAAGTGGTCGATGTAGACGCAGACAGCGGCGAAGAGTCGTGCGACAGCGACTGGGAGGCGGGGTCGGCCTCAGACGTGAGCTCGGACGAGGAGAGCGCAGCGAGCTCGGACGATGATACAGCGGACGTAAGCATCACTTCGTCTGACCCGGACCTGCGCAAAAGAGTCGTCGGGCTCATTGACGATGACCCATGTGAGGCGAAGTGCCTCGGCGGCAAGGCAAAGGAGCTCGAGGGCATTCTGTGCTCTTTATCGCAGATGACCAAAACCGAGAAGAAGACACGCATCATCACAGCGCTGGCAGTGTGGATGAAGGCCGAGACAACAGAGCGACGTCGCGGCTTTGGTCTTCGCGACAAGTTCCACTACGTCTTACCGCTCGTGGGGACTGTGTGCCGCGAGGCTTGGGCTGCGTGTTACGGCGTGTCAACACCGACACTGGCCAGATACAAAGCAGCGATCAAGGACATGAACGTCGCGGCCAAAAGGCACAGGAACAAGCTCAACAAGAACGCACAGCGCATCGACATGGCTTGGCTCATCGACTGGTTCACTGAGTTTGCAGCATCGGTCGGCGACGTGGTTCCTGTGCGCGTGAGGGCTCAAAAGACTGTGGACGGTGTCGTGAAGAAGTACTACACGCGGTGCGACTACACGCTGCTGCCTGTGCTCTTCACCTGGGATCGACTTCACGACGAGATGCCTGGACGTCCGCGAGCCGGCGAACTCAACCATGCGCCACCTACTCCAAAAGCACTGCAGCACGATCAAGATCAGCACGTCGCGCAGCAATGTGTGCGATATCTGCGTCATCTATAAGAACCGCATGTGCTCGCAGCCGACAGTCGAAGACACAGAAGATCTCGATCGCCATGCCGCTCACGCGCAAAGTCTACGGTATGTGGACGTTGGAATCAATTGATTTGCGAAGTGTGAAAACTGTGGACGTAAACGTAATTGTGATTTACTGCTAAAATTTTTTGCACTGCGACCAACGCTGCCTACAACACTGACATTGCTGCTGCAAACGCGGAGCACCATGATTGTGATCGACTTCAGCCAAAACCTGACGGTGCCGAGCGCCGCAACGACGCCTTCGCAATGGTACTTCTTGTCGCTGCTCTCCGTGAACATGTTCGGCATCTATTTCGCGAACGAGAGCAAGCAGTACAACTACGTCTACTCGGAGCGCGTCGCAGGCAAAGGCAGCAACGAGGTCAAATCGCTGCTCAACAGCTTCGTCCAGGACAAGATCGAGTCCGGCGGGTTCAAGTTGCTCACGATCTTTGCAGACAACTGCGCCGCTCAGAACAAGAACAACTTCGTCGCGAAGTTCCTGCTCGCGCTCACACACCAAGAGAGACTTGAGCACGTTACTCTGAAGTTCTTCGTGCGTGGACATACGAATAACGCCTGTGACCGAGAATTTGGTCATGTGCGGAAGCACCCTTCTCGCATCGACTGTTGGACGATTAACCAGGTCGTGCAAGCCGTCGCCGACGCAGCACTGTCATCTGAAGTTGTCCACAGCACTGAGGACATGTTCAAAGACTTCAAGACTCCAGTCACCGAGCTGTACAAGAACATCCTGGCAATCTCTAAGTACCAGCTCTTCCAGATGCACAAGAGCAAACCCGGTGTTGTCGAGTGCCGAGTCGCACCAGACCATGCGGCAGTCGTGGCGGACATTCGTCGCGTGTACTATGGCGTTCAAGTGTCCCCAGAGCGCGTCGTAGACCTCATGGACGCACTCATTGAGCAGCAGAAGCCACCAGCGCCAAACAACGAAAAGCTCACGACCATGTACGAGAAGATCCACCCGTACGTTTCAAAGGAGTTCCAGAACGACACCGCGTACGCGGAGCCGACACCTGAGCAGATGGCCGATGCGAGAGCGAATAAGAAAACGCGTACGTTGTAAGCGCTGGTCAAATTGTTGGCAATACATCATTTTGATACCAACATCCATTTCTTGACATGTGTCAAAAATTATTTTCTTGTGAGGCGTGAGCAAAAAAGGGCAGGTCTTCCTGTCAAAAATTGAGTCCTAGGACTTTTTGCTCACGAAAAACGGCGTTTTGAACTCGAGCTAAGCGACGCAGACGACGACACAGACGCAGAACGATGGAGGAGCCGACGAAGCCAGCGACGGCGATGAACGCAAAGGAGCGCCGCAAGCTGCAGCGCGAGCAGGAGCGTCTGTAGAGGCGACACTGTCGAGGTCTTGAGCTCCTCTGGTCGGATGATGCATGACGCGGGCATGACACGCGCACGTCGAGTCGGCTGTTCTAGCGACGCGATCGAGCTGCCGTTCATCAAGTGGTGCTATACATTCGCGCCAGTGCACGCGCTGACGAGCATCGACCTCTCCGTATCGCTCCAGTCCAAGTTCCTGTCGCCGAAAGCGACGCAGCGAGTCATCCAGCTCCTCACGCGCTACCGCCACGTCCTGTCGACTTTGTACGCGATCTGCCTCGCGCTCAACGTCGCCGTGCCGCTTGTCGATGCGCACACCGGTCGCGTGCTTGCATTATGTGGCTTTGCATGTGGTCTTCCGCTCGCACTCGGGAGCCTCGGGTCTCTGCGGTACGACATCCTCAAGCTCCTCGTCCGGACGTACGACTTTTGGTTCTACGCGCTCGTGAACGTTGTCACGTACGGCGCGATCGCAGCGTCGTTCCGCGACGCGCGCATTTGTCGCGCGCTCATTGACACGATCGGTTTCCAGAACATGGTGCTCAGCGACGCGCAGCTCCTCGGCGTGTTCACTCGTGTTCACTTGAATACTCTAGCTCGATCGTCTCGAGTATCGTCGCCATGACAGCTTGGATCCGAGTCGTCATTGCGCTGTGTCTCCGGTTGTGTGCTGAGCGGCGGAGTATCGTTTCTCGATTGCACTCACGCCGTCATCGTATCTTCAGTGCTGCGATCTTCCTCTCGAGACAGGTGCTCTTGCTCTGTGAAATCGTCCGGAGTGTCTGGGCCTTGGAGAGCTGGAATGGCTGCTGCATCGATCGTGTCAACTGAAGCACAGAAGTTGCTCTGGATCTGCGCGTCTTCAAGACATCGAGAAGGCACCACTAGCGCAGTGGCTTCGAGTGGCACAGCACGTGCTTCCGACTGAACAGCTTGATCGTCTGTACACTGGGTAGCAAGATGGTCACTGTGGCTGTCTTGACAATCAAACTCGACTCGATGACACTCGCTTGGCACCAGATCACTTGCTGCGCACACGAGCTCCATCATAGCGTCCAAGACTCGAGTCACTTCAGCGGCTGCGACTTGTGGCTCTGGATGCAGCTCGCCGGATGTGCTTGGTCGAATCTCACGAGCATCGTCCTGCTTCGGGTGCTTCGGTTCCGTTGCTGCGTCTGCCTCTGAGTGTCGCCTCAGATCTTTAGTGCGCGGCGCCAGATCCACTTGCGCACACACGAGCTCGAGCATGGTGTCCAAGACAGCAGATACTTCAGTAGCAGCAGCGGCTTGTGGCTCGAGTGACCGATCGCTGGTCGTGGTTGACGACGAAGACTCGAGCAAGGACGGCTCTGTCGCAGCTTCCAGCTCAGTTGAGGATGCCTCCTTGGGCATGGTGCTTTCAGCCAATGACGCGTCTGTGCTCGCGATGCCATCTTGGATCTCGACGTCGACTGACACGCTCTTGTTCAGCAGCGCAGGATCAGCGACTTCGTTCGTTGCAGCATCGTCGTTGCTTTCGTTGGCTCGGACATGGACGCCATCCAATACATCATCATCTTGCGGCACCGCGTCTTCCTCTTGAACGCACTCGTCGCCAAGTGTGTCAGCGCTCTCGAACGCACATGCGTCGCTGTCACGGCCTTCTTCGACTGTGTGCATCGTCGATTCGCACGCATCAAGTCCACGATCTGATGCTTGTATCTCGCTTGGGCTGTCGCTGGCTTTGCAAGCATCACTTCGGCCGTGAGTGTCGCCAACGTTCGTCTGCGATAGCAAGCAAACTCTCCTGTGCACTCGCCAGATCGCCTGGATGCAAAGCACAGCTTCGAGCTGCTCGAGGTACTCGCTGCGGCGTTTGCGCTCGCGCTCGACATATCGCTGCGCAAGCTGTTGTCGCCAGAGCGCTTGGATGCACACTGCAGCTTCGAGTCGCTCGAGCGCGATGCTCTCCTGCTCCAGCCGCTGCCGCTCTCTCTGTTGATGCCAGGCGCGTTGCACTCGTGACGCTGCAGCGTGCTGGAGTCTGAATGCAGTGAGTCGATCTGATGCGCGGCGCCACCAGCGCTGCAGCCGCCGCGCAGTCGTCTTCACTCGACGCCAACGCCACTTGCAGATCCACGCACGCACTGCCCGAGCAATACGCTGCGTTGCCGTGCGAAGGCGCCTGTAGCACCGCGTCGCGAGCCGCTGGCGCATCCAGCACTGAAGCGTCTGGACCGATCGCTTCTGCCGAGTCCACGACCAGACAGCGATGCACCGACGCACGTGCTTCTGAACGATCTGTGCCGACAAGTTGCGCGCGAGCACGAGCATCGCACGGGTCTTGCGAGCGAGCTGACGTCGCACAAAGCGCTGAAGGCGGGTTGCAGCGCGATGGCGTGTACGGGCGAGTCGATCAGCTACTTGCAGTCGCTTGAGTGCTTCTCTCGCTTTGTGCGAGCGTGCAAAGCACTGGAGCGTGATCGCAGCCTCGATGCGCTGCAGCTTGCGCGCTTGGTACCGCTTCTGCTCCAAGCGCGCGCGGATCGTCGACTGCAGCACGATCGACGCGTCGTGGTGCTGCCGGCGCTGGGCTTCACGCGCTTGGAGCAACTGCTCGTGCTGCGCAAGTGTCTGCGCAACGCGCGCTGCTTTTGCTTCGTCTTGGATCGCTTCGCGCTGCTTCGCAAGCTGCAGGAGCTCGAACGTCCGGTGCAGCTGCTGGTACTCGGCACGCAGTGCGTCGTACTTTTGTTGGTCGAGAACGTGCACTGTGTGCGCCGCTGCGAGCTGCTGGCGCAAGTGCATCACCTCGTCATCACGTGCGCCGAGACGGTCGATGAGCATCTGCGTCTCTGTGGCTTCGGGCACGTCTCGTGACTCGCTTGAAGCGCGTGTGACACTGCTGACGCCTTGACTTTGGTGTGCAGGACCTGACAGTGTCGATGACACTTGAGTGAGCGATTGCTGGAGTCGCTGGCTCGGCAGGACAGAAGATCCCGTCGCTTGGCGCAGTGCATCGACTTTGGAGGTCCGACTTGATGGTGGCAGACACGCAGTTTGGCTCTTTGCCGACGCGGGTCTAGTTGGTGGTGCTGCTGCCGCTGCGCGCACATCTTCGCGCCGCTTTGTTCGGAGCTCGCGTCGTTGGTCGTGCACAGGAAGCGTCGCAAGGTGCGTGTCACTTAGGTGCGTGTCACTGCAGTCGTCTTCATCGTCGTCGAGAGGCGAATCATCAAGTGCATCAGCGAGCTGCTGGTGCTGCTTGCGCTCGAGGAAGCGCATGTACTCGCTCCACTCGATCTCCTGCCGATCGACAGCCCAAAGCGCATGGAGTGAGCGTGTGACGTTGTGCTTTGAGCGATAGCACAAGCGCACGAGCGTACCTGGTCGTGGTTGACGTCCATCTCAGCAAAGAGAGCGTCGAGCTCCGATTCTGTCGGCGTCCACACGCCATCCACCGCCTTTGCCGCAACACTACCACCGAGCAGTGTCTGGAAGAGCTGCTGTCCATCCGACGAAGCGCCGAGCACTACCCAAACAAGCAGCCAGCATACGGTGAAGCTCTGCTCTCAAGCAGCACATGACGCACAGCGCTCGAACGTACCGTCGACGTGCTGCCAGATCAGCCGTGCGAACTCGCTGCGATCGATGCAGCCATTGCCATTTGTATCGAGCCGATAGAAGAGCTTCTTCCAGACCACGAGAGTCTCAGACACGGCGACTTTGTGCGCAGCTGGTAGTGCTTTGACTCGTAGGCGCTCTGGCTCACTCGCAACACGTTCGTGCTCCCGTGTCGGCTCAACCAGTCGTCTCGATTGCCGTTGCGCTCGGAACGCGACTGCGATCTGGACAAAGCCCGTCGTCTTGGTCTTGTCGTGCCGGTCGCTCAGCGCATACCACAACGCGCTCTCGATGGCTGATGATGAGGCCGAAGCGACATCGAGAAGCGCAAACAACTCGATCGAGCACTCGCCAAGACAGATCTCATGGTTCGACGGCGCGACGCCCATGCGTTGGACCAAGAGCACTGGCGTCGTGTTGCACGTGCTCGAGTCGATTGAGACCTTGAGTGTGGATGCTCCAAGCGTCGTTGCATCAAGCGCATGGTGGTTCTCGACAGGCGCTGTAGTGAACGATCGCTGCTGCCACGTGCACTTGAAGAACGTCTTTGCGACTGGGACGTCCATGGTTGTGACTGATCGCGCGCTCACAAACTGGAGCTGCAGCGCACCTGCAAGAGCAGGCACGAACGTCGTCTGCACGAGCAGCAGCGCTTCCACCTCGCTGCTACTAGCACTCGTTGTCAACGCGATCCACTCGTCTCTGCCGACGCTGCGAGCTCTTCGCTCACACAAGGAAGCGACGTCCAGACTGCCGATCAAAGCTGACGCAAGCGCATCTGACGCGAGCTCGAAGCGTATCCGATCGCACGGACTATCAGCAGTCAGCTGGAGCACGAGTGTCTCGTCTCGCCAGCTCCAGCGCTTGGCACTTGCGTCAAATGGCGCGGCTCGCGTCCGTCGGGGCTTTGCGTGTGTGTTGTTACTGCTGCGAGTCGACGTCAGCGAGGATGGAGAGTCTTCGTTGTCGTCTTGTGCGAGCCAGAGCTGGACGGCAGCAATCGTGCCGGACATTGGAGCAGTAGTGCTGTCTTGATGCAAAGTCAGCACGGCTTCGCGCACGCTCACGACGATGTTGCCGATGACGTCTCCTTGCGTCTCCACCAGCGCGTCAGTGCTTCGAGAGACGCGGAAGCTCACTTGGACTTGTGCAATCGCGTCTGTAGCAGCCGATGTGCTTGCTGGCTCCGTGGTGCAGCGGAAGAGCGACCACCAGACACGGCGGCCGTCGAGAAGCCGCGCTCGCCATCCCCTGCGAAGCGGAACGTGCGCGGCCCCAAGTGTCTGTCGAGCGCCATCGCAGAGCTCAAGCGCGAGTACCGCGCCTTCGTGTCCATTGACGCCCGCGACTGCCGTCGTGAGATCAGCGACGTCGTCGACTTCGATCACATCGTGACCTCGGGTCGGCAGCTTGATGCTCGTTTCAAAGAGCAGAACGCTCTCGCTGCGGTGGTCGAGAGTAGGCGTGCGTCTCTGCACTTGCAGATACGCTGTCGATGCCACGAGCGCGCTAGTGCTGTCGTTGATGCTGTCGCCAAGTCGCCGCAGCTGGTGCAGCACAAGCTCAATTCGCTCTCGAGGAACAGCGTCGCGGCTGAGTCGATTGAGGAACTGGACGTCGACCTCCAGCGTCCCAGCTTTCGCCGCTCCGTCGCGAGCAGAAGACGGCCAGTCGATCGGTGTGATCGGAAGCGCGAGCGACACGAGATGGCGCTCGTGCACAACGAGCGGGAACAGCGGGATGCTCACGAATCCAATCAGCTCCATGCCGTTGCTACTGCTGCGATTGCTACCCGACCGCAGTACCTGGAGCTCGAGCACTGGTGCTGCAGCGCAGTGGACCGGCAGCACGAGGTGCTCATCCCAGACGACAGAGCTCGTGTCATCTGCTGGAAGACTGGATCTGTAGCATCACGACAGTCGTTAGTACGATCGTCCAACGGCATCGACAAGAGAGCAGCGCATCCAATACGACGGCAGACGTCTGCTGTACCTGGTACGAGCGACTTGTTTGCCAAATGACGCAGCAACAACGAACTGGCCGTCTGTGCTGCTGTCTCCGCGTTGCCGTCGCACAAAGCGTCCAGTCGCAGAGCGGACGTGAAGACACACGTCGCCCTGGACTTTAACTGGTGGCACGATTGAGCTGGCGGCCGACTGCGCTGGACCTCCCAGTGGTGTCGTCGAGCCTTGCGACGTCGACACAAAGCGCAGCGTCACGAGGAGCGGAATCGTGATCGACGGCACCGCACTTGGATCGCCAGCGCTCTCAATGCGCTTGTCGTTGCCGCCTTGCTCTCCGTCACTGTCATCGACATGGTCGAACGTCGCGAGCAAGAGGTACGTGGCAGCTGGGCTCGGCTGCTGAAGAAACGCGCAGAGACCGACGACGCACGTTCCGAGCAGTCGATCTTGTGTCTCGCTCGTCTTGCTTTCATTGGCTTGAGCTGGAGCAGCAGTACCGCCTGTGCGCTTGCGTGTCGAAGTTGCAGCAAGAGGCTTGAGACTCGCGCGCGATCCTGGCGGAAGTGCGTTTACTAGCGCTGGCTTCGACGCGATGGAGTCGTGGCGGTTGACATTCGTTCGCACTCGTAGCTCGAGCATGAGCACTGGCGTCGATCGTTCGTTTGGCGACCAAGACACAGGCGCACGGAAGTTCTCGCGCCACGCAATGCGCTGGGTTTGGAGCGCGTCATTGACTGTCGTGACGCCTCCAAAGCTCGACTGCGCACTCCACCGAGACGTCGGGACGCGAAGAGCAACAGACACAGCATTGCCACGAGCGAGACGCGCACTCGACGGAGGATACGCTTCGACCACGTCGACTTCAAAGACGCCGCGACTCTCGACTTTGTCGAGCGACGTGTACGCAGCGTCTGCGAGGATCGACGTTGCGGCTTTCGGACCTTGTGGCGCAAGCGACGCAGACAAAGTACCGACACTTGGAGCAGCGAGTGACGGCGTGTTCTGGATGCGCAGTGCGATCAGGATCTCGCCCCAAACGTCCGGACTCTCAGCACTGGAACTGCTGGAGACGCTGCTATGCATGGTGCGGCTCTGACCAACACGACTCGACACTGATGCGATCTTGATCTGTCGCTCGGTCCAGTCAGCCTCAGTTGACGGTCCCCAGCTCGACTGGAGCGCGAACGAACAGCGTCCGAGCAACTCGTTGCGCTCGTGCTGACTGAAGCGATACACTTCGAGGAAGCACACGTCGCACGAGCGGTGCATGACATCGAGTCGAGTTGTGCTCGTCTCGCTGATCTCAAACGTCTTGCGCTCGCGATTCCACGGCGCTCGAGCAAGCGCGATGGCTTGCTGCGGACCGCGACTGCTTGTCCAGATCTTGACGCACACGCTCGAACAAGACGAGCTCATGCTTGCATCAGTAGCTCTGAGACTGTGAATTTGCAGCTCGACGGTCGCTCGACCAGCGCACGCGTCGAGCAATGGCTTGGGTTGTGCTGGCATCAGTGGCGATGGCACTGCAAGATCGGCTGATGATCCGTCACTGGTGTCAATCGTCACGTGAACGACACCGCCTTGAGCGCCATCATCAGTCAAGATCGGGAGCTGCGATGGCATGAGACTGGTATCGTAGCTGAACCGAGCGTCGTCGCCAGTGGTGGAGCTACAAACGAGTGGTGCAAGGCCGACGCAGAATGAGAGCGACCAGTCTCGCATCCGCTTTAGTCGAACTTGGATCTCCACTCGAAGAGCGTCAGTGCCGCGCTGGAGACTGTCGAGGACGCTTGGTATGAACTCGCAGTGGAGCACTATCGACGATGCGCCTGATGCTGCGTCTGTGAACTGCACACACGAGGCTGCACCTGCACAGTGTGCAGTGTCGACTTGCAGTGTCTGCGCCGCCACAGTCACTTGACTCGAGCCTCCGCCTGGAAGTATGCGTCCTCGAACGACCAGATCGCTTGCCGACGAAGCACTTGCGACCAGCTGCTCGAGGATTGACAGCGGCACTTGGCAAATACCGTGGATTGCAACGCGAAGCGAGCTGCCCAATGCGAGAGTCCGAGGCACAGGATGCGACGAACTCAGAGCTTGTCGTAGTGGATTCGCTGCCTGCGGCTCATTCGATACGCACTCGTTCGTTGCTAGCGCTTCAGTGCGTGAACTCGAGCACGGACGCCAGAAGCACGCGAGCAGCAAATCAAGCGGCGCGCTCTCGCGGCGCTCGCCATCACTCGAAAGCGTTCGGTCGACGCGAACGCACTTGATCGGTTGATTCGCTGGCGACAGAGACGCCCAGTGTGTGAGATGCAGATCCACCGCTGCGAGCGCTCGAGTTGACGAAGCGCTCTCGTTCAAGAGCCTGAGCTCGAGCACAGCGTCGCTTGTGTTCTCGAGCTCAAACGCAAAGTGGTGGTGCCACACTGCCATTGGCGCCTGTGAAGGTGAATGCTGTGAGTCGTTCCAGACTGCAGGGACTTGCGAGCTCCAGCGCGCCACCTCGGACCGCTGCTGTGCACTGGACGACCCGCGGACATGCGCAGTCACGAACGAAAGCGCTTCGACAGACTAGAGAACAACAGCAAGACGTCAGCACGACATCAGCAAGGTTGGCGTTGGTGAACACACGCATTGTACCAGTGGCGAGATAGAGCTTGCAAGCGCACCTCGTCAAGACCTCGACACGCTAGCACCGCGATGAGCAGCGTTCCTTTTGCACTCGACTCAAGGTCGTCCAGGCGGGTAGCCGATGGATCTGGTAGACTTGGACTCGCACCGAGTGACTCGAACGATCGATCAAGCTCGAGCGCTGCTTGGAGCGTGATGGAACCAGCGTAGCCGCGACCGGACTTGCGGGCGAGTGCCAACTGCGCAGACTCGGTCGGATGATGAGTGAGGATCGCTGGCAGTGCCACTCGAGCGCTTCCAATGAGCGCATGTGTTGCGTCTGCACAGCGCTCCCAGACTTCGATGACCAGCTCGAGCTGGTGCAGGAGATCGCAGTCGCTGTCTGCTGCTGCTGCTAGCTGCAGCGATACTTGATCGCTCCAGTCGCCGGACGTGGTACGGCTCGCGATCGTCAGCACAGAGCTTGAGACGCACTGGTTCCCAGGATCGAGCGAGACGGTGGCGTAGATCGCTGCGTTATCATTGTCTGGTGATTGTAGACGCAAGTCTGCGTGACTGACAAGGTGCACACGCAGCTGTCCAAGCGCGTCTCGAGCGCTTGCGTCATGAATGGCGTCGTCGGCATTGATAGGTGCGTCCGAACGTTGCTGGTGCTGGTGCTGGTGCTGCGGCTCGAGCGATGCCATTCAGTCTGCCGCACTCGACGCATTGCCTGCTCACAACTGATGACAGCTTAGGTGCCGCTTGGCAGATCTGCCCTTTCAGACAAGACGTCGACTGCGTCACAATGTTGTCCTCACGTCGTCAGTGGCCTCTACTGATCCGAGCCTTGAGGCTCGACTACGTGCATGAGCGAAGGCAAGTGATGTGCATCGCGACGTGTATTCGCAAGCTGTGATGGCGACTCGATGCAAGTCTAGCGGATCGCAACGTGAGCGCGCGCTTACGTCGAAGTTGCTGCAGTCGTCAGTTCGCCTGCGCGCAAGAGTCCGTCCGTGACCTCGTGTTCCTCGCTCGGCGTCGCCTTCTTTGCAAGTATCGTGTCACTGTCTGTGCTCTGGCTAATCCCCGGCATCGCCTGCTTCCGGCGCAGCTCCGTGTTGCGCAGGAAGTAGAGCATCGAAAGCATCACGAGCGCGCCGATGCCGATGAACGCGACTTCGTCCGAGTTTGCCGTCATCGTGCGGTCTGCGCGCGCTCGCGTGTTTGACCACGAGTGGTTCGAGACGATCCACGCCGAGTCCTTTACTGCCGCGAGCTCGTTCGAGACGAACTCAAACTGCATATGACTCGCGTTGTAGATGTGCACGCGGCCGTAGCCGTGCTCTTGGAGCGCCGCGACGCTCCAGTCGTGGCCAAAGTAGCCCTCTGTGTCGATCGGCGCGCCGCCGGAGCCAACGACGATGTGCACGGGAGCGTGCGCGACTGCATCCGTCTCGCCGTAGTAGCACTTCTCGTCGTACACGGGGCACGTGCGCTCGTACGAGTGGTAGTGGCCCGAGAAGACGACGTCGACGCGGTACTCGTTCAGCAAGTGCTCGACGTGGTTGCGCAGCAGGAGCGTGCGCTCGTAGTCGCCTTCGCGCGTCTCGGAGCAGTAGAACGGGCGGTGGATGTGCACAAAGACCCACGGCGTGCGCGTACGGTTCACGCGGCTCAAGTCGCTCTCGAGCCACGTGTACATGGACGAGTTTGCTCGGAAGTCGTGCTCGCTACTGAGCACCGTGTGATGCGCGAGTCCCATCTCTGTGCTGTACCAGAACGGACTGTTGCCGTTCTGTGGCATCGGGAAGCGCTTGAGCGTCGGCACGCCGCACTCGCCGCCCGAGTCAAAGCCGTTCGTGCCGGCTTCTTCAAAGAGCGGATGTGGCGGGAACCGCGCTGGGTCGTCGAACTTGCCTTCGAGGTAGCCGTAGTCTGCCAATACGCAAGCACAATGCACAGCGTAGTGAGTTCGTCCGTCCCTCAGTCTGTCCGTCGTGTCTAGCATAAGAACGCTCGAGGAGCAGCCTCTACGCACCGTGGTTGCCGACTGCGATCATGTACGGCACGCGCGATGCTGCGCCTTGGATCAAGAACCCAAAGTGGTCCCAAAGGAACGTCGCGCCACGCGCGTACGAGAGATCGCCGACGTGGAACACTGCAGCGTACGCGCGCGCGTTCGCCACAATGTCCTTCTCGATCAGCGCCATCGTCGTGCCACTTGCACCTTTGACACGGAACTCACTTGCGTCAGCTGTCGGCGCCACGAGGTCGCTAAACACGACAAAGCTCGTTGGGGAGGCTGTGCCTGGCGCAGGCGGTACAAAGAACTGCATGACGTCGCTCAAGAGCCCGGAGCTGTCGCCGACGCGGTAAAAGTATGTGGTGTTTGGCGTGAGGTTGGTCATGACGCCCGAGTAGATCTGCCCAGGGTTGTGGAAGAGCCGCGGCGCCTCTGTCGTTGCTGGTGCCGCGCACATGTCGCTCGCTGCGTACGTCGTCGCAGCCGCCGATGCTGAGAGCGTGAGACTGTCGTTGCGCGCGCCATAGCGAATCACAGGGTTGCTTGCGATCTTGCCGCTGGTCCACGTCGCGCGCATCTCGGTCGACGACGCTGTCGCGGCGAGGTGGATCTGCACAGGCTCGCCGTGGCCCTTGGCAAAGCGCACGAGCGGTGAGATTGCGAGGACCTCGTCACTCTCGGTCACGAACCGGAGCTGCCACGCACAACGGATGTTGACCATCGGACCGAACGTGAGCGTCCCGGTCGTGCGGTACTTGGTCCGCTGCTGCGCCATGTACGCGTCCACTGCGACGTCATCAGTCGCAGCTTCATTATCGATGCAGTAGACGCCGATCCAGTCGTCCGAGTTGAGACTCTCCTCTTCGTCCGAGGCTTCGAACGCAAACGAGACGCTGATCGTGTCAAAGTTGTGCAGCAATGTCGTCGAAACGTCAAAGCGCTTGAGCGGCGAGCGAATCGAGACTGCAGGGCTCGGCGCTGCAGCGTCGACTGTTCGATGCGTCCAGGACGCGAGTAGCGCGACTGCGAGCAGCAGAGCGCGCATCTTACAAGAGGCAATGAGGATGGGGATCGATGACAGCACAGTCTGTACGTCAAGATGGTTGCTTGAGTGAGCAAGAGTAAGTTTGAGCTAGTGAAGAGCTAGGAGAGCTAGGAAAGTCGTTGCAAGTTGAAGTGCATGTTGTGTAAGCCACATGAAATACTATTTATAACCTCCCAAGCTATACATAGTTTTTGTCATGTGGGCCACAACATTTTCAGTATATCATTTATGCACTATGTACAAAACAAAACTTACAAAAACGAACCTCTTTACAAAACGTTTTAAATTAACCTGAGGTTCACGTTGGAAGATGTAAACGTACTTGCGATGACTAAGCACAGCAACGCGCGGTACTCGACGCCATCACTGAGGTTGGACATGCTCGCTCCCGCAACCAACACCAGTGCCACCGAGAAGTCTGCAAATTCGCTAGCACTGATCGCGCGCTTCAGATCACGTAGCAAGCAACACAGAGTGACAACGCAACGCATGCATACATGTGTAGGAACGGAGTACCTAGCGCTCCTCGCAGATCAAGCCTTAGCGCAAAAAATCATAGCAAGTGCACACTAACAATCAAATCACTTTGTAGCCCTGAGCAAGCGCACCGTGATAAGAGCGGTGCATCTCTGCGGTTTCGAAGTTGCTATAGGTTCTGAGTCCGATTGGCAGTAGCACCACATGCCCGTCGCATGAAGCGATTGATGCGAAGAGGACGGCTGCTGATATTCGACGACATCAACAACACCGCCATCCGACCACAACAAAGTTCGGCACCACCGCGCGACCAGTGACATTCACACCTAGCTCTTAAGTCCTTTGAGAAGAAAACATTGCTTGGGAAAAGTCAACGGACTTCGTTTATGTCTCCGATCTACATTGCGTTGCGACAAGTAGTTCTTCGGCAGCCTCGACACCGAGCTAAGACCTCGTGACCTATTTGCTGCACAACTAATTAGAGACGATCATCTAAGGCCCTAGTCCAAGTAGTTCTGTTCTGAAAAAGTCAAAGACTTGGGTAAAGCCCGAAACACAGTCTGGTCCAAGTACAGGATCTCATTTTAGTTCTGCAAGACGTTCTGCGGTCTCGGCCTGCCATTTCGCGTCGAGCGCCGACTAAGCTAGGCACCATGGCACACAACCGCCTACTCGTCATCACCGATCTCATTGATGCATAAGGGTGGATAGACTCTCACGACACGCATGGGTCGATAGACGCACATACGCCACCGCGACAGCACAAAAAAGCGCGTAGTACTAGCAGCTCCGCCAAAGCCGCGCAATAGCGTCTCGTATGGACAAACGCGTGGTGGTTGCGCTCCTCGACATGCGCTTCGACGACAGCGACGACGTGCACGACAGCATCAACAGAGCTGACACCAACACTAAAAAGAGAAGCGCGAGGCTGCTTTGCGAGCCGATTGTCCGATCAGTTCGGCACAGCACTGTCAACAGATCAGATGTGTGGATGCGCCACTGAGACAAGCCGCAGGCTGCGACTGAAAGTGCACTAATACCTTGATGCGCCCACGCAGGTCATGGCTAAGTACAAGAAGCGCAAGTTCGAGTACCGACAAGGGTTCAACAACAGGCACCAAGCAGGCAACAGAGGCTTTGAAGATCATTCGCAGTACTGAGGCGTTCTCAACAACGTGTTCGCATTGCGGCTTGGCGTTGCAGGTGCGATTCTTGCAGACGCCGTCGACGAGCAAAACGAGGCTAGCAGCAACACATAGCACCATGTCACAGCGCAAGTCTCGAGCATCGATTAACGAGTTAGCATCGGCGATGGAAAGGGCATTACTGCGATCGCGTGGTCGCTCATCTCGGACAACTTGATCGTGTCACTAGTCCGAGATCTGTGTGACGACATTAAGCAGATACAAGAGAGCAACCAACGCATACAGGAGCAACAGATTGAAGTGATGCAGCAGCTCGTATCAAGTCTACAAGGCTCGAAGTAGGTTGTACTGCAAACTACAGCAAGCTTCTAGGTCATACTGAATTCAAATGACTACACTCTGAAAAAATACGCAGCTATGACGTCACTATTGATCCGTCTTTGGGTGTGACGGAGCTCGTCTTCGTCACTCAGACGAGTTGTTGCTGCTGGACGAGCGTCGGATCGCTGCCTCCTATCCCTACATTGTCGCCTATTGATATAATCAATTTGACCATATAGGTACCTACGCCTGAACTACTTGCTCGGGATTCCTCTGCTGCACTGTGCCGAACAACCATTTTTCAGGACATCAAACGCACACTCAACCTTGATGTGCGTCTTCGAGTACAAGTAGATGTAGCGCTTGCATGTTGCAGACGCCGCCGCACTGGGTTCGTCAAACGGAGTGAACAAGTAGCAAAAGAACTTGTAGCCAGCGTCGCTGAGGAGGTGAGTGCCTGACGGGATCGACTTAAACAAGCAAATGCTTGATAATTTCCGCAGCGCTTGACCGTTTGAGGACCTAACAAGAATAGAGAAGTAGCGGAACTTGCGTTGGTGGTCGACGACGGTTTGAATGTTGATCGCAGAGTATTTCATTCTGTAGTACCAGTCCTCGTGGTCTGCAGGTTGGCTGATGTGTGTCAGCGTTCCCTCAATCGCGCTGATCGCGCGCCTCAAAGCTGCTGCACACCGACGCAATCTCTTCCCCTGTAGTCGGCATGTCGATGTAATTGGCCGACAGTTGCAAGAGCACCTTCAAAATCTCGTTGATGTACACCACAGAGCGTGTCTTGGAGCTGACGAGCGTCGCCGCCGCATGGCCGATCGTTCCGCACTTTGCCATGTGGATGTACATGTAAATGGAACTTGGCATAATGAGTGCTTCGATGTGTACATGTGATTATAAAGTATGGGATCTATAAGTGTCGTTTGAAATGCGCATGTAAAGTGTCCATGTGTGTTAATGCTGCGCGTAGAGGTCGTAAAGGTGTCGTCGTGAGCGTCACGCGCTTCTTCACACTGTGATTTGTGCCGTGGTAGAGCGTCGTAGAGTAGTTGCGTTAGACAGTCTGAGCGATAGCGACGAAAGTCGTTCTGTCGCAGCATAGGTGCTCGCGAAACCACAGTGTGTGTATTTACGCTAGCACCAGCTCCGACATTTTCGACGCGAACGTGTTCACGTTCTCACGTGCACGTCCGCCAAAGCGCTTCTTGCCTGTTGCTGTAGCTGCTACTGCTACACAGACACAGACACACTGCAGCACACACGCGGTCGCGACAGCGGTCTTGGTCATCGTGCTTGGCGGCTGCAAAATGCAGACTTGCCAGAACCATTTTGGCTTAAGATCACCTCGTGTTGGCGTTCTCAGAACCATAACCTTAAAATCACTATGTGTTTAGAACTCGCGTTTTGGGCGAGAAGAGTTCTCGTCTAATCAAATCACATCTACCTCCAAGCGCTTCGCCAGAATCGCTCCTTGGACCAGGGCTAAGCAGCAAGCCGATTTTGAAACAACAACATCCCCATTACATTCCACGCACCAAGCACAACAGAGAAAATATGACTGGTCGCCAGATGGACATAAGCAACAGATACAGAGAGCGACATACAGCTCGTTTAACCAAGTACGAACTCCGGTTGACCAAATGGTTGAGTGTGCTGCTAACCTATACAATTGTCGTGACAACATTTACACAATATAGAAGTTGCACTAACCAAACCACTTACCAAACATAACTGTATTCTCATGCTCAAACACTTGTGACTCGCACTCAACACAGGAGTTTAACTGCGAGGTAAGCATGCAGTCCAGATCGCATCCCTGGTAGTGTGAACCAGAGCTCATGCCAGTAATTGCTACGTACCGCACAGAAACAAACCAGGCGGCATGACTAGCACAGTAAGCGAGTGAAGACTGCTGAAAGCGGTCAGGTATTCAACCTCTGCTACCGTTGTTCTATTTCTAGCGCACCAACTGGTTTGGTGCAGCATCGATACACGTTAATGTTGTTTTTATGCACTGGTGCTGGTGGTTTGCTTGAGCGGATTGGTTCATTGCGAACAGTGGTATGGGTTTGTCGCATTTGACACGTGTGCAAGAAGTGTAGTTACGTGTACGTGTAGTTACGTGAGTGTAGTTATTGAAGTTGAAAACAGTGCTTTTTCTTACAAAAACAAGTACAAAAGTACAGTTGTTCACTTCAATAACTACGCAACCTTTGTTTTATCTGTTATCCATGTCTTGACCTATTTTCGTGTATTTGATATGTAAACATGGATGGCTAAAACTCAAGGCAACATGCGTCTGACAAGAGAGAAGCAGCACGTGTCTTAAGTCTCCTCCTCTCTTATGCAGCGACTGTATCATCTAACGCGTTGACCGTGTGGTGGATGCTTTCGCAAGCACTCAACTCAGCTATGCGTCTCTCTTGCTTGCTCTCTTTACTTGCTGCCGCAGAGCGTTGCAAAGTCCGTGTCGTCGAGGTACGTCTGCCAGAGGTGCTCGACTTTGGCAAAGTCGCAGTAGACATCGCCACAGCCAGGGATCTCGGCCTCCTGCTCGTTCACGAGCACTTGGACAAAGTACTGGTCGTCGTTCGACTTGCGCTGGAGGAGACGGAACTCGATGTTCGCACCGAACGGCGCGTCCACTGACGTGCGGAACTCGCGCGCTTCGATCGCTGCGACCGTCGCGTTTGCGCGCAGAGGCGTGCGGTCCGAGTACCCGAGGAGCGTCATGAGCGGCAGCGTCGTCTCGGCGTGCGCAAAGTCAATCACGTTGTGCACGTTGTTGGTCTCGTTGATGCGTCCGCGCATGGTCGCAAAGACGTCCTGAAGCAGCACGGACGCCATCTCGTAGTTGATCGCGTAGCCGCCCGCGAGCTGGTAGAACGTGCGGAGGTCGTCCCAGTAGTCGACTGCGACGATCACAGCTTCGCTCATGAGCGTGCACCACTCGCTCGTCGTGCCGGACAGCGCATAGTCAAACCTAGAGCCGCATACACACGCAAACTGTGTTAGCCATTACGCCAAGGTCGCACAGTGCCCGATCTCAATCGATCGACCGGTCGCATGGACTCTCACGCACGACGTACGCGCACGCAGAGAACGCTGCTTGAACGTCTTTGACTGTGATCGCAGCCGCCGCAGCCGTCGAGTTCTGGAAGCCGAGAGACGCAATGAGCGCTTCACGCGCAGCTTCAAGGTGCTGCGAGCGCTCAAACGTCGTCCACTCAGTGATCGCACTCGCATTCTCCTTGACTTGGCGCTGGTACGCTGGGCAGCTGTCGTAGAACCGGAGGAGCGGGTCCTACTCGCGGAGCATGCACACGTGAGACAAAGAGACAGCACAAGGAGGTATCGCGTGCGAGTGGATGTGAGCCCCAGATTGAACCGAAAGATGACAGTCACATGTGCGCTCATGGAGAGAAAGCGGGACGGACCTGGCCTTTCGGGAACTCGGTCATCTCGACTGCCTCTGGGTTTGCAAAGAACTTGCTCACGTACCTACGCGCCACAGCAGCCAAGCACCCATCGTGTCAGTCACGAGGCACTCTCTCTCATGCCACAGCAGCTATCGCAGTCAGCAGCAACAGCACACAACGGGACGTACGCGCGTGCAGAGGCCTTGGTGCGCGACGCGTACGTGTGGCGCACGTGCGACTTGTTCTGGTTGAACGTCACGGGCTCGAGGTGTCCAGTCGCGCGCACCATGCGGTGGCCCAAGTCGTGCATCTCTTGCTCGCCGGCTGCGCTGAGCTCGCCAGCGACGCTCGCGTTGTACGGCAGCGAGTAGTTGCGGAGCCAGAGCGGGATGAGGTCTGGGAACCGCTGCAGCGTCGCGAGCAGCGCTTCAATGTCGGCGACGTTGTCAGCCGTCGGGTATCTAGTGCCGCGCAACACAAGTGAGAAGAGCGTGCACGTCATATGAGCGACGCACGACACACGACCGCTCAAAGACGCTCGCTACGAGTCAACGAGGACGTACCGAACGCCGTGGCGAATCACAATGTGCGACTGACGCAGCTCTAAGTCCTCGCGCAGCAGCGCATTCTCGTACGCCGTGAGGAGCTCTTGGTTCGACTCGGCGCCGTCGCGCTGGTCCCAATACGCAGTCTTGGTCGCGAAGAAGCGAGCGAACGGGTACTTGGCGTCGCGGCGAATGTGCGTCGGCGGCGCTTGGGACGGCTTGCCTATCGCCGGCGTCATGCCCCAGAGCAGCGTCGTGATGAGAACCGTCGCGAGCACGAGCGCGAGCAGCTGCCAGAAGCGCTGCGTCTTGGTCGCAGCGTGCGCCTTGCGCTGCGACTGCGGTGGCGTCATGAGCGGTGAGCGCTCGGTCTGCATGTTGACGTGCTGTGCCATTCGCGACGTCTGCGAGCTTGAGCTGTGCGTGTGCTGTGCGTGTGCTCTCGGGGCGATCTGGTGGCCGTGCAACCAGCTGTCGGCGCGTGCGAGATTGAGCGATCGGTCCGGCAGGCGGTGGTCAGCTGGCGGCGGCGCAAGCGCGGCTGCACCATTGGCGCTCGGTGCGCAGCCGTGCTAACCCATTATGCTAATCAGCGCTTGTTTGCTTGTCGGACCACCAGAACTCAGAGAGATTAATAATCGCATACATGTCTTGGTGTTTGTAAGATATTGTGAGAATCGATCGCCAATTTGATCACAAACTCGTTTGCTTGCCTCGTTCTCGACTTTCTCGACTTGGAGCAAGAGCGAGACCGAGAGCATGACGATCGTGGCTCGAGCTCGCTTGTGTTTGCCTTGTGGCGCTTGAGCAGGCACGGCACATACAAACTCTCGATCTTGAGCGTTCGTCCTTTGGTTCCTTTGTGCTCCAGAGCTCGATCGCCGTCGTCGTCGCCACCGAAAGAGGAGTGACGACTACATCTGTGACAGCAACGACGTCCTGGTCAGCTCCAGGACATCATCGATCAACAAGTCCATGTATTCGCTCGTCCGGACCACTACTTCGATGACATTGCGAGCTTGACCACAGTCAAGACGCTGACTTTCGTCATCGCGTCTCGTTCATCGAGCCTCGAGTGTCTTGACACTTGAGTTCTTCAGCTCCTGGCACACTGAGCAGATCTGCTCTCAACCGTTTGCCGCAACGAATCCGTCGCTCCTTCTTCTTCACGTGTTCACCAGCACTGTGGCTATTCCACCTACGTATGTGCGAATGTCTTAGTCTTGGTCTTCGTCGTCGTACTGCAGCGTAAACTCGGGCGCCACGCTCTCGGGTTCGTCGTCCTCGTCCACAGGGTCCACGCTGCTTGGACCTGGCCGACTCTCGACCTTCAGAGCCGTCGCCACTAGCGGTCTCACTGGAGGGTGCTGCTGCTGCATCACTGGCGGCGCAAAGCTCGGCACGGCGTGCATTGGCGGTCGCGGTGGCCCCATCATGCCCGGCGGTGGCGGTCGTGGCGGTCCCATCATCATGCCTGGCGGCAGCGGTCGCGGCGGCATGCCTGCGAACCCTCCTCGCGGAGGAAAGCTGCCGAGCGGCGGCGGCGGCATCCCTGGCATCCCTTGCGGCGGCAGTCCTCCACTTGGCGCAAAGGTATCTTTAGTAGCTCCAGCTCCAGCTTGCAGCGACGTCGCCGGTGGTGGTGGTCCTCGTCCTTGTGCTTCGACGCCTCCTCTTGCTGCTGCTGCTGCTGCTGGTGTCGGGCCTTGGAGACTGCTGGCGCTTGGTGGGTATTGCTGGAACGGCGCCGCGCCTCCAACGGGACCACCAGCAGCACCGCCTGCGACGCCACCAGCAGCGACTGGCAGCGCGTGAGGCGGTGCGTGGTGGTGGGATAGGGAAGAAGCGCCAGATTTGCCACGGTCACCTTGTACTTCATTATACACAGCATGGTGAGGGGAGGACGTCGTGGCAGTTCCATTTGGTCTATTGAGCTGCGCCATTGCCGCTGCTGCTGTCGGAGGCGCCGCCAGTGGTGCGGCTGCCGCTGCGGGTCGATGGTCAAACGCATGCGCATGGTGACCCATGGTCGGCGACATGGCATGGTCCCCAGCTCCGCCACCGTTGCGAAGGCGCGAGACGGCGGATTGGTCCAGATCCTGCTCGCCGTGGGCAAAGCTGTCGAGCAAAGGCGCGCACGAGAGCGAGGAGCGAGATCGTTGCAGCGCATGCGTGAGCTCTCACATCATCCCAAGCGAGTCAACAATGCGGCAGGTACCACACCACACCACACAAAGCGCTTCGTACTTGCAGCGGTCGCCATAGCGGCAGTTGCCTCGCGGGAAGTTCGCACAGAGCGCCGTCTTGCGTCTCGACTCGTACATCTCGGTCCGCGCGCGCGAGTCGTTCACAGTGCTCGGGTCGTGCGTGTACCTGGAGAGGCACCATCGCGAGAGCGCAAACAGATAGACACGCGCACAAGCAAGCGTCGCATGAGTTCACAGCTCACAGAGGCAAACAACATACAAACCGGCAGTTGTCCATCGCAAAGTGCGTGCAGATCAGTGCACTCAAGCGTCGTCGAAGTCCATACCAGCAGTTGGCTCCGTAAGGGCAGCGACCCGCGATGAACTTGCGGCAAACTTCGCGCGACGAGCCCGCGTTCATTCGGTCGCCTGGCGGACCGCCACCGCTGCTACTGCGGTCGCCATGGCGCGGCGACTCCATCCTCGCGCGCGAGTCGTCGAGTCGGCTGCTGCTGTTGCCTGGAGGACCAAACGCGTGCGGCGACGCTTGATCAAACCGCTTTGCATCGTAGAACGGCTCGCGCTCTGCAGCGGCACTGCCACCATAGCCGCCACTGCGTGCTCCAGACGACGGCTGGCGCATGGGATCAGACACGCCTTGGTGCTGCGGCGGCCATGCATCCGCGCGCATCAGTGGCGCGTACTGATCGCTTGGCGGCATGGAGACTCCGTGACCACCGCTATTTTGCTGGTACGGCAGTGGCTCGTCGCGTCGTGGCGGCATTACGCCGACTGGAGACGGTCGAAAGTCTCTATTGCCACCAGCAGTCGTCTCCAGCGGCTTTGGCGGTCCCCAGCGCGATCCGCGCGGCTTCTTCGCATTGCGGTCGTCTTGCCACTCGGCACTGTCGAGCTCGCGGTGGCTCCGTCCTCCAATCGCAGCCGCCGCCGCCGGCGGTGGCAGCAGCGCATCGGTCACACTGCGCTTGCGGTCGCCGCTCTCGTACAAGTCTTGGCCTGAACGATGGCGCTGGTAGTCCGCGTCCATTGGTCGTTGCAGCTGCTGTTCGCGAGGCGACACAAGTCCAGTCGATGCAATTCGCGCAGTGCGCGGCGGCGAGCCGAGCAACGACGGCGCTGGCCGCTGCGCGAGGTGTCCGTCGCCCAAAATCGACAGTGGCGTTGCTGCTGCTGCGGCGGCTGCCTCTTGCTCCTGGTCCTTGCGCTCTTTCTGCTTCTTGATGATTGAGAGCAGCGACGCGAGCTTGCCGCTCGACGCTTTCGGCGTCGTCTCTTCGCGCTGTGGCTCGCCCTAACATCACGAGCCAGTCACGAGATGCGAGGCGGTTGCATCGAGGTGAGCGAGCAGAGCAAAGGACACAGGCGAAGCACATGAGAACCACTGCTGCGACACATGCACTGCCCACGCAGTCATAGATACAGACACGGAGCGACAGTATGCAGTCAAGAAGAGGCATTACATGTGCAGGCGTGTGCGTGGTACTGCTGCTTGTGAGGGCGTAGCGCTCGCCGCCAGCGTCTTGGATCTGCTGCACCGAGTAGAACCCGCGCGACTGCCACTCGTGCACGACGTGGCGCACTTGTTGCTGCGTCCATCCAGTCAATAGCAAGAGTAGAGAGAGAGAGTCAGAGGCGTCTGCATGGCCACGAGCACGAGTGTGAGAGCAAACGGACCTGGGCATCGGCTGGGATGCTCTTGACAGCTGTGATCGTGTTCGTGAGGTGGAGTGCAAAGCGCTTCGTGAACTGGTCCTTCGCGCCAAACTTGAGCTGCGACTGAGCAAGTGAGAGCAGCACACACACACGGGTCAGCGAGGGCTGCGAGTGTTGGGCAACAAATGCTCCAAGAACAGACTGCGTACCTGTCGAATGATCGCGTCAACTGCGTAGAGTCCTGTTTGCCACCATAACGTCTTGTGTCAGCAGCGAGCACGCGAGAGACAGAGATGGAGAGCAAGAGCGCACCTGCGAGTCGGTGCTCCACGTCGGCTTTCCACAGAAACATCTCGACGTCATGCACGACGCGCTTGTAGTCCTGTCAGTGTACGATACAGATGCGCGCGTGCATGTTAGCGATCTCTGCCATCTCCGTTGGTATCGTTGCCTCGCTACGCCTGCGCACATACACAGGCGCAACGCTCTAACCGCCAGTGTGTGCGATCCAAGCCTCACCTTGACGTATTTGAGCGCGGCGTTCACGACCGTCTTGATGCGCGTCGCTGACGTGCCTTTCGCGCACGCGAGTCCCTTCAGCGCGTCGCGCAGCTCGGCGTGGCCGTCCCACACGCGGCTGCTCATCGTCGTCGTCGTCGTCGCGCAGCCGTCGCTTCCTCCTCGCTGTCTTCGTTCCTTTCGCGAGCGCTTCGTTTGTTCGGTCAAGAAATCCTGTGGCCACACAAATCGCACTTGTCTTGGAATTTGCATGCGGATCATTCCCACTTGCAGTTTGTATTCACATAGTGGACTCTGTTTTGCACAACTCGATCTTGGACACGAACCGATGTCCACAACCGCCTGCTCTCGCTCGCTCTACCTCTCTGTTGCTCGACAGCGCTCGCTTCGTTCCTCTCGCTCTAGCACGAGTCGCATCTCAGTAGGCCATATCCAATGAACCGAGTGCGTTGTCATGCACGTCGTACAACGTTTCGTGGATATTCGAGTCAACCCTTCAACAATGTCTGGGATCAAGTCCGTGTTGCATTGGAGTACATCGAGCAATCTCTCTCTCGTCAGACGAACTTCCTGCTTGCTCTCACTACTACCTGACCTGATGCTCACTTCGCTTCAGCTGCTCTGCGTGAGCCTTGCTCGACATTGACTGTGCTCTTAGATCTTGCAGTCCGCAGCTTGGTTGTAGTCTTTGAGGTAGTAGCTCCACATCTTGAGCGCCTTGCCGAGCTCGCAGTAGACTTCGCCGCAGCCTGGGATCTTGCTCACCTCTTCGTTCACGAGGATCTGCACGTAGTACTTCTTGTTCGAGTTCTTCTTGAGTAGACGGAACTCGACGTTCGCTGAAAACTTCGCAAGTTCCGACGTGCGGAACTTGTGCTTCTTGATGTCGTCCATCGAGACGTCGCCGAGCAGCGGGGTCGAGTCGGCGTACCCGAGCAGCGTCATGAGCGGCAGCGTCGTCTCGCCGTGCGCAAAGCGGAAGTTCCCGACCACTTTCGACTGGCCGTTCATGAAGCCTGCCATCGCATTGACGATGTCCTTGAGCAGTACGGCTGCGATCTCGTAGTTGATCTTGTTCCCAGCGCTCTCTTCGTAGAACGCTTCCATGTCTTCCGCGTACTCGATGCTGCGAATGAGGTCCTCCGTGAGCAGCGTGCACCAGAGGTTCTCGGTGTTGTATAGCGCAAGGTCGAAGCTGGAGTAAGCATAGCGATGGAGTGTTGACAACGGACAGTGGCCAAACGCCAGCATGTGTGTGTGAGCGTGTGAGCATCGTCCTACGCAGACAAGCACACAAGCGTGGATGCACCTGCAGGCCGAGTACGCAGACTCAACGTCTGCCGAGGTAATCGCAGCGTCGGCTGGCAGGTTGAGCGCCTTCTTGAGCGTCTCGATGTTCTGGAGCATGATCTTGGACTCTTTGAAGATGTCGAGCTGCGTCAGCGTGGCTGGGTTCTCCTTCACGTCGCGTTCGTAGCGAGGGCACTCGTCGTAGAAGCGGAGCAGCGGGTCCTAGCACACGAAAGCAATCCGTCCAGCCGATGGTCGCGACCGCAGCCATAGCAACCATCATCGAGAGATCGGGTATCAGTCGGTCAATCCGTCGTGCAGCCGAGCAACCGAGCAACCAACAGCAGACAAGAATGCACACGCGCTCGCACCTTCTTCTTCGAGTACTCGATGTACTTGACGTCCTGCGGGTTCGAGAAGAATGCGCTCGCAAACCTGCCAGGCATCACGGCAGCAGCAACAGCAACAGCGCATTCACAGATACGCACTTAGATGACAGACTTGGCACTCAGCCGCGCCATCCATTACAGCCACTGGAACGTACGCCTTGGCGCTCTCCTTGGTGCGTGACTTGAACGTGTGCTGCAGCACATACTTGTCGGACGAGAACGCCGCCGGGAGCTCCGTCGCGTGCTCGCGTGCGCGCTTTCCGATGCCGTACAGCTCGTTCACACCGGCCGGCGCGAGCTGCCCTTCGACCGTGAGGTTGTACGGGAGCGAGTACGACGCGATCCACGATGGAATATATTCGCGGAACTCGGTCTGGAGACGCGCAACAAAGTTCGCGAGCTCTACCGTGTTGCTTGCCGTAGGGAAGCTGGAGAGCAGCGACGGTGACAAGATAGCGGTTAGTTAGTTTGAGCATGTCTTGACATGACACGACTTGACTCGATACATACACAGTCAAGACCTCGAACGAGCGACGTACCGCGTGCCGTGGCGAATGACGTATTGCGTCTGCAGCAACGTGTACTTGCTCGAGACGCTTGACTCGGGTTCGTCCTGGACACTGTACGACGTCTTGGTCGTGAACGCCGAGCGCATGTCAAAGTCCTGCTGCTTCGCGTCGACGACGCCAGTCAGCGCGATGGCGACGAGCGCCGAGACGAGCGCGAAGAGCTTCAGGCAGCTGAGCATCGTTGGTTGGTGGTTGGTGGTACTTGACTCTACTCGACTTGGTGCGTTAAGCGAAAGATGGATTGTGCGGCCTCGCTTCGCGTTGACCGTGCGTTCGTGCCGCTGGTGGCGATGCTCCACTTGACTTGCCTCTTCGCACAAGCCGCTTAGTACAAGCTAGCCTCTTAGCACAAGCTACTGTAGTACCTTAGACATCTCTGCAACGACAACGACGGCGGCGGCGCTTCAGTCAAGAGGCAGCGCGACTGTTAAGGAAGCGCCTCCGCCGTACGATACAGATACGCGGCAGCGGTGGCGGTTCGTCCTCGTGCGAGAGACGCTTCACGCTGTTGAACACGACACCGTCGAGTCGCGGCGAATCGCGACCGTCAATTCCGAGAGCCATATACTGACTGGTTGTCGTGAATGTATCATCTAGTTATTGAAGTTGAAATCAGTGTTTTTTACAACAAACAAGTACAAAAGTACAGTTGTTCACTTCAATAACTACGCAACACTGTGATTGGGTGAAATAATAGCAGGCGATGATTGGTCAAAACCTTAAGTTCGCACTGAAGATCAACATTGATATCTGTGAACTCATTCAATCAACCCAATAGCTTTAGGTACACTCACTTTTTTCACGCTAGCTAGAGAACCAACGCGAAGTAGAACACGAAATTACTACCAATCGACACGCCAGAGCGCTGCGGATCTGCCAATCATCGCAGATTTCGGATTGAGTGGTTCTGGCGCGAGAGACAAAAGTTTGCCCAAATTTCACTACCAAATTGATATAGGGACAGCTGAGATATACTAAAAGCAAGAAAAAATCGAGCGCTTGACGTCTGATTAGTAAGGCATTACGCGTCCCTTCGCATTCAACACTGCTACGCATCTCTTGTTCATCGAGTGTACGAGCTTCTCCAAGTACTGGCAGTTTAAGCTATACCATGGTTGCATGATCGCTACTCTAAGCTCGTCCTTGCTGCTGTAGCACCTGCCATTTGCGTAGACTCGCCGGACCATGAGCCCCCACGCGTTCTCAATGGGGTTCAGGTCCGGTGAGTGAGCACGCCGTGGCAGCACGCGCACTCTAGAGCGCTTAAAGTACGATCTAGTGAAAGCGGACACGTGGATGCTCGCGTTGTCCTGTTGGAGCATCCTCTCGTCTCCTGCAATGTCACGAGCGAACGGCAGCAGCGACCTGTCGAGTGTACGCGTGTACTTAACGCTGTTCTGCCGTCCGTCGAGGATGGCAAGAGGAGTCTTGTCGCCGGCGCTCATGCCACCGCACACCATGATCGACCCGCCGCCAGGCTGGCGCTTCAGCGCTGTTTGCGCCGCGCGCCGGCAGTCTCGCCAGTAGTCCTGACTGCCGTCGGGCCCGTCGAGGCCACTTCTTCTCATCACTGAAAATGACGTCGTGCCACGACGTGCCCTTGGCGAGTCGAGCGCTCACCCATGCAATGCGATCGGCGTGGTGGTGTGGAGCCATCCACGACGACTGCACAGGGTTCTCGTAGCGCAGATATGGTGCCACTTGCAGGAGCTGCTGGACGCGCTGCACTGTGACGCTCAGTTGGAGCTCGTCTCGGAGCTGGCGCACTCTTGTCGCCGTTGCTGGCGTTGCGATAGAGGCGGCGCAGACATTGCTCGCTGATGGTGCTTGAACGGCCCTTGTGCTTGATGCGCACGTACTCGTCGGGGTCGCGGAGGAACGCGCACACGACGTTGGCGCTACGTCCGGTCGCAGCAGTGATCACGCGCCCAATCATTCCTGGCGTAGGCGGCGATCCCAGCTTACTCTTTTTTCGTGAGGCGTGGTGCGCGAGGCATCGTATTGGAAAATGAGGGATGTCGATTGAATCAAACGTCAAGCGCTCGATTTTTTCTTGCTTTTAGTATATCTCAGCTGTCCCTATATCAATTTGGTAGTGAAATTTGGGCAAACTTTTGTCTCTCGCGCCAGAACCACTCAATCCGAAATCTGCGATGATTGGCAGATCCGCAGCGCTCTGGCGTGTCGATTGGTAGTAATTTCGTGTTCTACTTCGCGTTGGTTCTCTAGCTAGCGTGAAAAAAGTGAGTGTACCTAAAGCTATTGGATTGACTGTAGCTCATTTGACCTCGACGACCAACATGGACGAAGCACGAAAGCACAGTCGAATGCTCGTTGAAGCCTCGCAGGGTGAGTTCACAAGCGTCTACGCCTAGACCGCGATAGTTGATCTTCCTCCCGGCACACGAGCCGGCTAGTGCAGGTACGAGACCGAATAACAAGCACAATCGGTCGCCTTCTCCAGAGAGTCCAGCAGCTTACGGCATCGATAGCAACCGTAAATCAGGGTGTCGAAGGCGTGCTCGTGAGCGCCAAGGCGGCCTCACGCACCACCGCCGCAGATGCCGTCCAGCAGCACAGCCAGGAAGTGGTGGCGCGCGTCGACCGCCGCGTACAAGGCGTGCTCGTGAGCGCTCGAGTAGGGAAGAGTCCAAAGCCGCGACGAGGTTGGTACGTCGCAATGAGGTTGCTGACTGCGGACGACATCGTCATGGGTGCTGCTCTGGTGGTGGTTGTTGTCCTGGTGATTGAGGAATGGGCTCGCTTGCCGCAGATCTAAGATCGCGATGAATTTCCCCGATATACAGCCAATCCGCGTGTTCATTCGAGAGCTCAGTAAGTTTGCGGTCCTGACGACAACGAGCAGCTCACCGAACCGCACTTACGACTCGTTGTGTTCACCGCCTTTTGCAACGAATCTTGTAACTGGGGTTTTAGTGCTCGAGAAAATTTCGCGAGCTAAAAACTTCGGTAAGAAAAGCTCGCTGAGATCGATGCTCGTCGGAGGCTTGGATCTGTCTGTTGTCGGCCAGCCCTAGCGGCCTCGCAGTGTGCTGGCATGGCATGCATTGACGCCTCGACGCCTTGACACCTTGACGCCTCGTTGAGCCCCTGAAGGGATTTGGTTTGGTCGAGACACACTTGTCCAACGCAAACTGCTCAATCAAGCGAAGGAAGGATGAATGGATGGATGGATGAACTGTAGGTCATCAGCAAAGATCAGCATGCTCGCCTTGTGTCGACTTGTCTTCACGGACGTATACGAACCCTTCTGTTATCCTTTGCCAATGAACTCTGACCATGCGAGGGGTCAACCTCGTCGTCATGGGGGTACCTAAGCGTCAGAGTGCTTTGGCGTTGCTGCGCTAGCAGAGCACCTCGCTGCAGCCTTGGAGCTTTGTCACGTGATCATTCACGAACGGCTTAAGGCGGTAGCCTCCTGTTGTTGTTACTGCCATCCCTGTCCTTGTGCTCGAACCTGTTGCGACTGCCATCTCTGCTTCTATCACGCGCAGCCTTGCAGTCGCCTGCGCTATCGTCGTCTTCTTCATCTACAGTCGAAAGTCGATGTTGGCACCAAACACCACGAGTTCAGACGTGCAGAAGCCGCAGGCGCCGATCGTATGCTCTGTCACACTTGATCGCCACTCTGTGCAGCTGCTGTACTCTGAGCAGCGCCATGCACAGTGCAATTGCGTCGTCTCGGCGTGTGTAAAGCGGAAGCTGCTTGCGACGTCCCTGCGACGACAGCGCGTATGGACACTGGACAATGTCCTGGAGGAGAACAGCTACGATGTCGTAGTCGATCGATCTCGAAGTCCTCGCCTTGACGGCAGAACGCCTTGAGGTCTTTAGTGATCTCGATCGCCTCGACCATGTCGTTGCCCGCCAGTGACCACCACGCAGTCTCGACGTCTTAGAAGACAACGGCGGTAGTAGTCACTAGATCAGGAAGCGACGCTGCGCAGTGTCTGACGACGCGACAGTGGAGCGGAGGTGGGCTGAGCGAATGCACTCACACGCAGCGACTGCAGCGTGTACGCCGCTCGCCGTCAAGTCGGTGCTCGATGGGACCCGAAGCGCTGTCTGGAGACTCGCGATGCTCTTTGCCACGCGCTTGCGCTTCACGAACCGATCGGCTTCGACGGCACCATTGCCGACTACGTCGATGGCTTTGTGTCAGCGTTGCGCTAGTACTTGAGCACTGGTCGTAGAAGCGAAGCAGCTCGTTCTGAGCAACCACAAGGCAGTCCGTTCGTCGCAGTTGGTCGCTCGACGCAGCCGCGGCACTCAGGCGCGAGCGTGAGTGTGTATGTGCGTATGAGCTTGCGAGCGAACACTAGTCGTACCACCTACTACTTGCTGCCAATGCTCGTGCATACTCGACCCAGCGCTCCAGCTGATAAAGCTTTTTGCTGGCGCGTCGGGTCTCCACACCAACAGAGCCAAGTCAATCATCGTCTTGCTGAGCTCGCTGTCGAGAAACGAGTTGATCACAACACACGGCCTCTCACTGCTAGATGACAACCAGAACTGCCGATACCTAGGCGTTCTGGTGAGCGACGGAGACTCGGCACAAGCAAACTGGGACGCCTGTATTTGCGCAATCTGGTATCGTCTGTCGCTGGCACGAGAGAAGACTCACACAGCGGAACAAAGAGCGACGCTGGTCCGGGCGATAGTGATCCCCAAGATCACGTACGTCGCATGCCATCCATGGCCATCGAAGGCAGTCATCGCTCGACTACACGGGATCGTCATGGACTTTGAATGGGGATCCAGAGACGACCAACGCTCTCGCGCATGGGTTCCGAAGTACCAAGTTGCGCTTACAGTGCAGCACGGCGGCATTGGCACGCCATGTGTGCGATCCGAGCTCGCTTGCCTCGCTGCAGTGGCTGTTGGAAGATGGGCCGCCTCGTCGACGCTGGACGGGCTCCGCACCGGCGACCTGCTCTGGGGCAGCGGTCAGCCTCTCTACATCACTCCATGCTGGTCACCGTCGCCTCGGCCTCTACATACCTTGCTGTCGCTCTTCGAGACGGGTGCCAAGGCGGTTGCTCGTACCTTAGCCGCGCACACGACATGCAGCGACGCAAGCAATGTGCGGAGTTGCGCACGCAGGCTGGCGTCGAGCGCGACCGTCTTCATCTCCGACGAGACCGGCAGCGTTACTATCCACGGACGACAAATGATCGACGATGAATGCAGATCGACGATGCGCAGAGCTCGAGCATCAGACGGAGAGTTTGACGCGCGTTGGCTACGCCATGCATCACTACATATCACGAGCTGGTTGCTCGACCAACACGGTCTACCATGCAACGCTCGGCGCGCCAGCTTTGCAAGATCAGGACTGGTACTCGCAGAAGTCATCGAATGGGAGTGGCTTGCGCTTGGTGTAGTGCGCTTCAGCCCGGTCGGAAGCTCAACGATCGAGAGCAGAGCGGCAATACGACTCTTTGAACGGTTCTGCCTGGCGCTCGTCTACAACTATCCGGAGCTGCTGCAGCGACCAGCCGAACCCGGAACACTGCTCGCTTACGAGCCAGCTGCTCACACACACCACGACTGGCGACTCAGTGACAGCTCGGAGCAGTTACTACACTACGACGCCGGAATGCACTGCTCCACGACCACCACGGAGTCGATGCATGCGTGCGAGATGGCAGCGACATCACTCCTTCGACAGCGAGTCCTGCTCAAACCTCATCCAGCACTGACTCGCTTGGTGTCAATCCGCAGCGGACGCAGACGGTGGCAACTTCGACGCACGGCGCTGATGAAGGTCATCACAACCGAAGCACGCGCGGAAGGCGAGAAGCTTCGTGACAAAGCCACGAACCACCCGAGCCATGCCATCGTGTCGTTGGGCACAGACACACTGAGCTGGACGGACATCCGGACGATCCACAGCCTGATGCCGATCGCAGACACTCTACCGGCTCAAGAGGAATAGAGCCCCCTGTGGAACAGAACGGCCAACAACCTCTTGTGTCCGCATCCAACATGCTCGAACGAGTCGTATGCTCCAGCGTGCCTCGTGTGGTGGTCATGCCCAAGGGCAAAAACTCACTGCCAGCGACGCGTGGCGCGGCATGGGCATCAAGCAGCAACCAAGCGACAACATTAGATCCTCAGCTTGGACCTGCCAAACAGGCCACGACGGGCGATCAATACAGCTCAGCGCCCCGCCGCGCCCTACGTGGACCCTCTGCGCATTGCCTCCGATGTCGTCGAGGCATCGATGGAGCTGTGGAGCTTCACGGTCGCTGCTACCGTGCACGCTATTTGGATGGAGCGACTGCGGCGCATGGAGGACTCGACGGTCTCGACGGCAACTCACACACTCATCGCTGAGTCGTTCTTGCTAAGCGCTCTCACACGCTTCAAACAGACCGCTTATGTCACACGCGGAGCTGACTCTGTCAGTATCTGCCGAACCCGAGCAGCATGCGCTGATCTCCTAGCCAATCAGCTGCTGGCTCCCGCTCTACAACGACTACCACGCACACATGCAACGGACATCCGCGTGTTGTTCTTTGACGGCGGATCGCGCGGCAACCCGGGTCCAGGCGTCTAGGGCTCTGTCGCAGTACGTGTCAACGCGCAGACGCACTCAGCACGTATCATCTGGGTCTCGAGCATGTCGTACGACGACAAACGAACCAACAGCAACTTCGCCGAGCACATGGGGCTCATCCATGGGCTCCGATGGGCGATATCGGCTGACGTCGCCTCACTGAACATCGTCGGGGACAGCAAGCTCGTCATCTCTCAACTACAGCCACGCAAGAAGCCTACGAAGCCTCACCACGCCCACCTCTACAAGGTTGCAAGAACCCTGGCCGATAACGTCGACGCCATCAGCTGGACGAACCACTACCCGACGCACAACAAGATGGCCGACCTTGCCGCGAACACAGAGATGAACTCCGACACATCCGCCCAGTCACTAGCGTCAAGCGGGCGACCCATCTTGAGCGAGCTGGAGGCGTACCTCAACAACGACGTGAACCACTGGATCGAAGCAACGCACGCGTATGGACGGCTGCATACTCCGCTTCCTCACGCTGACGAAGCTCGGACGAGGGGCACGCAGTTGTATTGCCGATGTGGGCGTGGTGAGCGGCCCCAGCATAGAGTGCTCAGTGCGCGTGCGTCGGTGATATGACTGTTTGCTTCAACAGACCATTCTCGACGACAGATCGGTAGTTGCTGCGGCTGCTTGGACTGGATTGTCTTCATAGCACCTTGACATCGAGCGGCCAAGTAGCTTGGTCGAGAGACTGTCTGCTCTGCCACCGAGGAGCGCGGTTGCACCGCCGATTCTGATCGAGTGCGTAGAGTAGTTGCTTTCTGGGATGCCTGCGGATCGCGCTGCAGTCTTGAGAGCTTCGTCGACCTCGGATGACTTGAGATCGAGGCAGAGGAAGTCCAAGTCGGCCCTTGTTGCGTTAACCGCTCGCCTTGCTCGCATGATGTGCTTCAGCGCTGCGACGGGACAGATCTTGCTGTTGCCTGACGCGTGCATGGTGCGCCATGCTCCTCGGCCGTACTGGTCATTCTTCGATCTTTCGAGGCCAAGTGTCATAGCTGTTGCTGCTGCTTCGTGGACTCTATTGCCTTGGCTGTTGGAGAAGAACGTGTTCTCGGTCTTGGTGCAGAAGAACGATCGCTTGCCACCGGTGATCGTGTACTCAGAGCGCCGAAGTAGGAAGAAGAAGGCGAGCAGCACGCTGCCCCAAACGAGTCGGCAGCGGGGGTCACTGAGGTCGAGTGTCCTTCGAAGCCGGCGGAGGAACGCGGGCGTGACCGGCTGCTTCTTCCTTGTTGGTTCTGAGAGACGTTTGATGCCTTGTAGTAGTATGCGAAGGCGTGGCTGTCTCGTGACTTCGATACCCAAGAAGCGCCGCTGGTACCGCAAGACGCTGGCGATCTTGAGCGTTATCGTCGAGTACTGGATGCCTCGGCTGCTGGAGTTCCATCCGTACTTCCACAGGTAGACGGCGAAGTAGCACAGCCGACGCGTGCGGCTACGATCAGGGCGGTCGAGCCATGGAGACCAGTTCATTTTGCGAGCAAACGAACACCACTGGTTCCAGTGCGAGCGGTACTTGGTGCTGGTAAACTCCGCCAGAGCTTGTCCGTACTGCATCTTGCCCAGACGCCGGAGAGATCGTTGAAAGGTGCTGCCACACAGACCTGTGACCATCCAACAGACATGTCAGACCAAGTAGAGTGGAGCGGGTGGTCGTCAGTCCATGGTCGTGATCCGGCGTCAGCCATCGTGTTCAGCTCGCCCTCGATGTGTTCGGCGGTGAACACGAGCAGGTACTGGAGCTCGGCCAACGACAGTAGTCGCAAAAGGAGTTGCGCGCGCGGGTGCTTGCTTGATCGGCGAGTTGCCCATGCGACGGCGCTTGTGCTATCGATGTGGAGACGGACGACCGCTTGGCGAGTCCGCGTTGCCGGCTGACAGCTTCGACCCCAGAGAAGCGCTGCGAGGATGGCGCTCTGGAGCTCACGGACGTTGATTGAGTACTCATGAGACAACTTGATCGACTGCGTCTCGAGCTCGGAGAAGCGGTACCGTATGTACTCGAGTGCGGCTGGTTCCAGCGCGCACAGACCACTGTCTGATGCGTCCATGAAGACGTGGATGGTTGGGTCTTCGTCGCCAACAAATCGCGACACTGGGATGCCGTTGAACCGCGCGTCGTGTGTTAGCACCGCTTTGAACCAGTACATATCGTCGAGCACCTCAGTCGGGAGCTTTCGACGGCCTGCAACGACGATGCTGGCGAATGCTTGCACTCGTTGGTAAAAGGAGCGCTCAGGCGGGAAGCACACAGCGACGTGCCGAAGGACGCCGAGGAGCTTTGAAAGGTCTGTATTCGTGGCGTGCGCTGCGACGAGAGCAGTGCGTTGAGTCGCGAACGTGCCTTCTCGACCTTGACAGTAGGGATCAACACTGTTGCTGCTGACGTATTCCACAGAAGACCGATCGCCTTGCATTGTGAGCTCCCTGCTGTGAACCTTCGTTCGTTGACCGCGTTCGGCCCAAGGGTCTCGAGCATGGAGCGTCGTAACGCAACGTTTGCGTTGTGACACCGGCTGCCTGTGTTCAGCTCGATGCATGTGTGATCATCACACCACATGTTGTCAACGTAGCAAGTGTTGTCGAGCGTCGCTGTTGTCGCTGGCCTGTTGGACTCGTACTTGTGATTGATGATCGCGCTGGCAAGCGAGTAGAAGGCGGGAGATCCGCACCAGCCGAACCCGCCTGCGAGGTCCACGGCGATGAAGTCGTCGGTCGCGAACGCGAACTTGTGCACCGCGTCAGCGTGCACTGGTACGTGGCGGAATGCGCTCGAGACGTCCCCAAGCATCATTGGAATGCGGTCTGAAGGGTAGCGCTTTCGTAGAGTGTGGATCCGCCGAGCGATGTCGGCTGGCGGGTTGTATTCGATCGTTGGGAAGTCGCGCACTGTAAAGTCGTTGACATACGCGTTGGCCGGGAAGGAATAGTCGTTGATGACCCTCACGTCGTTGCCGTCGGACGTGGACTTCTCGACCACGCCCAGGGGGCTGATGAAGATCTCAAGCAACTGCTCGAGCAGTGACTTCTCGACGATGATGTGCCGACCGTCGAGAGCACCTTTGTGAATGTGATGGCGCACTTGGTCGATGTGGCCGGCGATACCGTGATGATTCGCTGGCCGAGCGAGCTGCACGTTCGGCTTCTCCGGGGACAACTGAGGCAACACACCAAACCGCACGATCTCGTTCCAATGCTGAAGAGTGTTGGCAACCGCACTGTCGCCGTCGACGCTCAGCTCGTGGAGAAGCTTGTTCGGTCTCGGGGCGTCCATCGTTTCGCCGCATAGCAGACAAACAAATGCAGGACTCGCATCACTGTACGTCGCGCGAGCTCGAACACCGCGCGTACGTAGGTAGTGTCGTGGTCGAGCGAGTTGGCGTTGAGCTCGGGCAACGAGACATGGACTGTCCGTGCCAAGTCGCAAACGGCTGTGAGTGCGTCGCGAACAGTGAGATCTGCGAGTCGTTTGTAAATGACCGCGTCGTGTTCGAGTTGTACGTGTCGAGGGCAGTCGCCGGCGTTGCAGACGTTCGTTGCTGGTCGCTCGCTAGCGCCTGTATAGGCCGTCACTCTGTCCTCTGCGCGCCATCACAGATCTGCGAACGCGCTTGACACGCCTTGAAAGCGCTCGTCGATGTGGGCTCGTACTTCAGCTGGGAGCTTCGTCGGGCGGAAGTGAGCTCGATTTGGATCGAAACACACGCCGCGACCATTTCCTGTGCACCCGAGGACCGACAGGTGCTTCATGCACATGTTCTTCGAGCCCTGTCTTGGAAGAGCTGACAAGACTGCCTGTGGGACCGCTTGGGACGGATGGCGTCGAGGTCGCTCTCGAAGACTGGCGTCCACTATCGTTCGAGATCGCTTGTAGCGTTCTGTGCTGTCATTACGGCGTTCACGCCGGGTGTCGTCGAGCTCTGCGAGACTCTCGTCGAGTCGATTGAACTCCTTTCGTACGCGTCGAGCTGCGGACGAGGAAGCTGTGGTACTTGCCGAACTTCTCGGTGACCCAGAAGGCAACGTGGCTCCACGCTTCAGCGTCTTGGTCCGAGATCGAAGTGTAGGACGTCACAAAGGCCGACGCCGTGTCGATCAAGTCGTTTGTCTGGTCGTTGTAGAAGTACCGTTCGAACCATGCAAGCGAGCGCAGTGCATCGCGCACATCCGCGCGACACACGGGCGCTGGTGCGGGTCGCAGCGCGTTCTTCTCGGAGAAGTTGGTCATGTTGACCGCCTTCGCGCGCGCGGCGAGCTTGTCTGCGGGCGACGCGTTCTTGCAGTTCATCAAGGTCAAGCCCCGGTCGTTGTAGCCGAACTCGTAGAGGCCACGGAGGATGGCTGGGGTCGCGATGAACTGCACGGCACTGCACGACTGCTGAGTGAGCTCAAGAAGAATCTGAGGGTCCGTACTTTTGTGAGCGCCGTTGCCTATCAGGTGAACGGCGGTTTGCGTGAGTGAGTGAGTGAGCTTCATTGAGGTACTAAACAGATCTCGAATGGCTAGCTTAGCGTCTTGACATCAGCTACAGAGCCTCAGTCGGGACGCCCGAAAGCTACGGTAGGGTCGGAAGTCGGAGGGCGAGCTCGGCCGCGCAGGCGGCTTCGCTGTTGTCTTGCCCATCTGCTTGTCGCGCTGCCCGCGATCGAAGCCAGTGTTGAACGTCGTTGTCGAGATGTCGTCGGAGTGCTGCGACGATCGATCTGCCGTCTGTCGCCTCGGATTGCTGTGATACAGCTGTGTCCATGGCGATGTTCGCTGCCGTGTCGGCCATCTTGATGAACTCGCGGTAGTGATGTGTCCAGCTGGAGATCCCCATGCTGTCGGCAAGCCGCCTCGAGGTCCGGTACAGCCGCTGGAGGTGTGGCCGTTTCGGCAGTCGGTGCGTGCGTTGCTGCCGGATGATCATGTCACTGTCCCCGACGACGTGTAGCGGCTTGTACCCCTTGACGGAGGCGTGTCGGAGGCCGTGTATCAGGCCCCAGTACTCTGCTGAGTTGTTCGTCGTACTGGTAGCCGCGTACGACATGCTGGACGCCCAGCGGATCTCCGTCGCGTGGGAGTCGGTATCAACGCGCGCGATGACCGAGCCTGCACCTCCGGGTCCCGGGTTGCCTCTCGACCCCCCGTCGAAGAAGAGCAGGTAGACACTTCTGCTGCAGAGCGGTTCACCTCTCGGTGTCGCTTCTTGACCGCACGCCAGTCGAGCCGCGAGCGCGGCTGTCACCGCTCTCGTCGCTGCCGCGCTCTCGCCGATGTCGAACTCGCGCGTCAGCAAAGTGCAGTCGCGCAGCGCGTTGTCAACAGTTGCGTTGACCACCGCTCGAAGCGCGACGGGGTTCGCGTCTGGTTCGTGCCGAAGCCGTAGTCGAGCACACCAGATCGCGTGCATCGTAGTCGGTGCAGTCAGTCGCCAGAGCCGCTGCGACACATCGAAGAGGACATCACGGTGTGCATCTTCGTCGTCGATGTCGCCTAGCTCCTCCGCCACGACTCGCCAGGCTTGTACCGGCGTGTCCACGATGTCGAGGCCGAAGCACCTGTCCATGAGGTTCTCTGCCAAGTTGTCTACGATCCGCTTCCACCTTGTGCCGAAGTCTGTCCATGCCTGCGTCGCGACCGGGCACTCCCAGAAGACGTGCTGCAGCGTGGCGACTTTATCTCTCCTGCAGGTCGCGTGGGGACAGGAGCGGTCGCGATGCAGGTAGTTCCACAAGTTGAGCTTATTCACCTTGATGCGGAACAGCGTCTGTTCGACGGTCGCTGTGGCACCTGTGACACCGCGAAGCTGGTTCCAGTTAAGCGGCGCAAGCGCTTGGCTCAGCTCCGGGCTCCGCGCAGTCCCCGCTGCGATCACACGGTCGCGCGCGTCCAAACCTGCCGCGACACAGGCTGCAGAGGCCTCTGCTGCGTACAGTCGTCGCCTCGGACGCCACCCACCGCCTTCGTAGAGCTGCACGAGCCGCGAGAGCGAGAGGTGGTCGGGGAATCGAACGGACGGGGTTCTGGCATCCACACTCGCCAGCCTTTCACAGTCGTACCGCGTCGTGATCGGCTGTGCTTGCCGCTCGAGCGTCGCGTCGGAGAAGATGATGGCGTCGGCACCGTCAGTGAGACGCCACGAGTAGTGCGGTGCCACACCACAGTCGGTCGGCCGTAGCTGACGTTCAGCGAGCGGGCGGTGAAGAAGCTCTGGGAAGTTGCACAGCATAGCGCTACAGAGCCGCGTTGCCTCTCTCTGAGCAGCTGGCGTCCGACGGAGTACGAGCTCGAACTCGATCTTGCCGTGCTCGATCCACGTCCAACGCACAACGTCTCCGATCGTGCGCCATCGGTCTCTCCGCACTTGGGTGCGCCAGACCGGTCGGCCCGAGCTGTCCCGGAGCCATCCATCGAGCGCTGCGTGAGCCAGCCACTCGTGGCAGAAGCGCCCGCGAACAGCTTGCCGTAGGCGTGACTGCTGCGCTATCTCCGTCATCGTGCTGCTCGCGACTTCGACCCTGAGTCGCCCATCCCGCCAGCTCGCCTCCACCAGATGCCGCCGCAGGAGCCTCTCTGTAGCACCCACGATGCCGAACGCAGCCGAAGAGCCGGTGTCGTTGTGTGCACTGCGGACCACGTCCGCCCCGCTCGTCCACATGGTGTCCCTGATCACATGCGTGCGCCGTTCCTGATCGTGGCGGCATGGGGTTAGGAAGACGTCGACCCCCTTGCGACCAGCGAGGAGGATGTCGCCCGCGATCCGTGCCGGCCCGCCTGGCCCTGCTGCCCACTTGCCGACCGCTGTTGCAGCTATCACAAGTAGCTCCGTCTCGACGTGTGGCAGCGCGACTCCTCCCTTGCGCCGCCCGAGCTCCGCGTGCTTCTCGCCAAGCCACGCCCTCACCGGCGCATCGTCTCGCGTTCCCCAGACGAACCTCTTGACTGTCCATTGCAGCTTGCGGACGACATCTCGAGTCGGCCATGAGTGCCGAGCGAGAAAGGTGATCTTGGGGATGGCGATAGCTGTCGCCAAAGCCGCTCGTCGCTCGACGGAGTTCGTCTTCCGCCTTGCCAGTGCCAGCCGCGATGTCAAGGCTGCAGTGCACGCGGCCCAGTTGTCCTTGCAGGTGTCTCCCGACCCCACAAGCACCCCGAGGTATCGGCATCGTTCGCCGTCGTTCAGCAGCCGGACCCCTTGTAGCTGCGCGGCGTCGATCGCCACCTTCTCTCGGAGTGGCACGGCGATTGACTTCGACAGGTTGATCGTCAGTCCGGAGGCCGCGCCAAACGAAGCGAGCGCGCGCGTGATCTCGGCCACCGCGTCCGGCGACTGGACATACACAGCCGTATCATCGGCATACCCGCACACCTTGACGTTCGCACTTGTCGACGCGTTCGAGAGGCGCACTCCGTCGTGGCCGTGCAGCGACTCGATCTTCTCGTACAGCAGCTCTGCGGCCAGAATGTACAGCAGTGGTGCCAGCGGGCACCCTTGTCGTATGCCGCAGGTAACCTCGAGCTGTCGTGAGAGATGGCCGTTCACGACAAAGCGGCTACGAGTGTCGCTATGGAGCGCGGGGATCACTCGAACAAACTCTCTTGGAAAGCCGATCCATTCCAGAGCAGCGAGCATAAAGCTTCGCGCAAGTGAGTCGTAGGCTTTCGAGAAGTCGAGCAGTAACGCCAGCGCGTGTTGCAGCTCCGGGTCATCTCGCGCACAAGCCCTTGACGCCGCGAAGATGTCGACTGCTGTCGCCATCGCTCGACCCGGGACAAAGCCGAACTGCATCGGGTGCACGATGCGCGGAAGCACAGGTTGCAGACGCGTTGCGAATACCCGCGTGAAGATCTTGTAATCGCTGTTCAGTAGCGATATCGGGCGGTAGTCCATGGGCCGGGCTGCACTTGCGGACTTCTTGATGCACGAGACAATGGCGTCGCCGAAACGGCGGTTTGCGTGACTGAGGGACGAAAGTTGGAACGAGACGCTCGCGTCCAGCGCGTGCGCTTGGTCATTGAGGGATGCGCTGCGTCAGCTTCAGACTCGTACCCAGACCCGGAGTTCGAGCTGCTCGACGACTCGTGTCGACGCTTGCGCAGTGGAGTGTTTTGGTTGCGAGTGTCTTCTATGTCGTCGTTGTCGGGGCTGGAAGATGCTACCTCTGCGCCGCTGCTGGCGGCGCGTGTGGCAGACTGCATCGCGGTCTCGGTCGAGGCTGCGCACAGCGGGTCAACGAACACGCTGCCTTTGCGCTTCTTCGAAGATTGGAGAGCAGTATCGATCAGATGCTGGCAACGTACGAGGACCACCTGCAGATCGTGAGGTCGAAGTAGCGGTAGCGCCTCCGACGCGTCGAACGATTGCGCGAGCACGGACGTTAACGACTGGGGAGTGACCCGCGACGCTTGGAGCAGACTGCCAGTATCTCGTCCTGCTTTGCGAGCAGCTCGAGAGCGTTCAACACCATCGAGCTCGTCCCGGCGCCGAACTGAAGAGCGTAGTTAAGATGGTCGACTTTGATGAGTCGTGGCGGGTCCTCGAGACACACGGCGACAGAGCTCTGCCCATGAATGATGTCGACGAACGTGCTTGCAGAGTGAACGCGGTAGCCGCTGACGACGCCGTACGCCCACTGACTTGTTAGTACGCCGTACGGGTGCACAAACGCGGCTGGGTGTCCCACGTACGATCTCGGCCACTTCTCGGACTCTGCAGGATCGACGAGACGTAGCTGGAGAGTAGCGAGTGGGACATCGAACTCGACGTCGTCGTCGGTGACATCCGGACCCACAACCACCACCTTAGCTGTCTTCTGCGTCACGCGCCGCACGCGAACATAGCTGCACTCTGCTAGCTCGGCAGCGTGAATTGGAGCGAGAAAGGCGAGTGCGCCCATCGAGACTTGGTGAGCGGGCGTGGTCGCCATAGTAGAAGAGCGTGGTCGAAGGCTAGCGGAGGTGTTTCGTCTGTGAGGCGAGATCGAAAGTGAGCTCTAGTCTTGCTGCTACAGCGCCTGCTGGCACAACTTCTAGTGTAACCAACGCGGCTCGCGCTATCTACGACGCTTGTAGCTTCGTGTCCTCGCTTCTTGCCGCAGCTCGGAAGCAGCAAAATCCGCACGGACTGTTCTTCTGAGATCAACTGCCACCAATGGCGCGGCAACGGGCTCAAGGACACACCAGCAAGCACATGCGACACGAAGCACACCCTCTACATAGCTGCATAGGCACACGCGATACCGGTCGCGTGTGAACGGGTATTGTAGATCGCTAAGCGTATCTTGATACACCTCATCTTCATCATCAATGCTCTTGCATACGGCAGCAGCAAGAGCAAGACCAACCACAAGAGCTGGTGGATCACGGAAGGTACTGGCGTCGCACGTGGCCTCTCGAGTGCGCTGCGTGCGTCACTTGGTCCGAGCTCGTGGAGAACGCACTGGCAAAGTTGGTGTCGTGCATACACAAACAAGAGAAGTAGGAGCGAGCAAGTGATGGCAACGAGTGCGTGAGCGAGTCAGTGAGTCTGTCGGAGGTTCGACGAGCAAACGTCTAGCACAGTCGCATGCGCATGCACTTGTCCGCATCGTCACATGGCCAACAGAGAGAGAACCACACTAGCACACACACGTGCATATCTCACACTCATGCATTGCATTGCGCACCTTGTACGCACACCACTCGCCAGGACGACCCACGTGCTGCACTTGCGCGAGCCTTTTGTCTTTCACGTCATTGGCAAAGTCGTGACTGCCCTCGTTGTTCGTGCGCTGGCTCTCGTGCGCCGTCTCGGTCGCGAGCGCGCAAGACCAACGTCGTTGCTTGCGAGAGTCGCGCGGCTGAAGCGGCTGCACTGCGCAACGGTAGCAGTATCCCGCGCGGCAGTGATGGCAAAGAAGCGGTGGTGCCGAGCAACCAAGGTGGCGTCTCCTTGACGTCGGTCGTACGAAGCAGGAGATGGTCGAGCAAGAGGCAATGTGAGTCGGTGGTGTGCCAGCTCCTCTTGCGTCTTGTCGCGCCTTTGGAAGCGATTGGCTCCTCTTGTTCCTCTCGCTGCTGCTGTTCGCTCACTCGCTTGCTCTGGTGCGGATGGTGTCTCCTCATTCGTACTGTGCGACGTCGAATGCGCAGAGAGCGACACAAAGATGCATGCAGCGATGCCAGACTGGACTGTGGCTTGCCGTGTGCTACGGCTCGTCGCTTGAGTCGAGCGTGCTTACGCGTTCTGACTGACTGGCTGACCGACACGCACCGGTGCATCGGCACAGGATTGCGCTGTTGTTGTTGTTGTTGTTGTTGTTGACGGCGCAACATGAGTTGTGTGTGCATGAAGAAGCTCGGCTAGATCAACAACGCCAAAGCACTCTGACGCTTTCGCACTACATGCCTACAGAGTTGGCGTCGCGTACAAGGCCAGAGTTTAGTGTCGAGTAGACCATGTATGTGTGTGTGAGAGAGAGAGTCGCAATGACTGAGCGTGTTCTCGTTGCCACAGAGTAGCTGGAGAACCTTGCATGTGCCAAGTTGAACTGGTGCCGTGGTTGCAACGGACGAGCGACTTGTTGGATCGGCGCTCATGTGACTCTCTGCGTGCGTCGATTGTACTTGCCCGCGCTCACTCTTCATTCGGTCGGGCACGCAGTCAGCAACAGTAGCAAGACCAGCATGGTGTACCCTCGTGCGCGCGCCAAGCGCTCGTTCGCTGCATTCATAGCCATGTGCGCGCTCTTAGCGCTCTCTGTGACTCGCGCAGACTCGCGTCACGAGAGCGCTGTGCTCGCATCGGAGCACCGCACGACGCGCAGTCTCGATGCCAGCGTCATCATTGTCGAAGGCGAAGCTGGGACGCCTGCGATTCTCGTCGACGACGGCATGCAGCTCACGAGCATCATCACGATCACGGCAGTCGACACACCGGTGCCAGTCTACGGCACGAACGACGACCAGCCGACACTGCCGCCAGATGACGATGACGACGGCTCGTTGCCTCCGCAAGTCACGTTCCCTGACGTCATTGAAACCCACGCGCCGAACTTTGACGACCCATTCGTGTTGATCGAGACGTACGCTCCAGCTGACGTTGGCAACAGTGGCGACGCGTCTGCACCTACACCGTGCCCGTCGACTGCCGTACCAGCGAGTGCAAGTGCAGAGCCAACGAGCGACGTTCCTGTGCTCGGTGCGTCGCTACTGACGGACGCACCAGTGACAGACGGACCAAAGGATGAAGACCCAGCATTTGAAGCGCCATTGACAGAGACACCAGGGACAAGCGACCCCACGAACGTCGCCATCTCTCCAGGCAGCGACACACCAAGTTCAGCTGATGCGCCTGCGACTGTGACTGTGACTACGATGACGAGTGAACCTCCGACGGTCGCCACGTCACAGCCAAGTCCTGACAGTGCAACTGAGACGCCGACAATGGCGCCAAGCTCGGACACACTGACACCAACAGTGGTGCCGATCTCTGACACGCCGACAGCGATGCCAGCTCCAGTCGACGATCGCTCGAGCAGTACAGCAGCGCCAACACCTGCGATTCCAGACGAGTTGCCACCACAAGTGCCGACGCTCAACCCGCGGCTGTTTGGGACCAAGACCGCGTACTGGGACCAGCGCAGCGTGTTCATCGATGACTCGAGCGTGAAGCAGCTGATCGAGAAGGCTGAGCAAGAGCTCAGCGAGCTCACGCTCTTGCAAGTGCAGCAAGTCACGCGCCATGGCATCAGGTCTCGTAGTCATCGCTCATGCAAGGACTCGGCTATGTCGTTGCTGCTGTAGTCTAACTACTTCACCGCTCGCTCTCTCGCTCGAGCAGATTCCCAACCAAGAGCACGATCGTGGCGATCGAAGGTCTCATCGAGAAGCTCCAGCGCAAGTACGCAGACGCAATCCCTGCGTGGCTCCAGAACTACCGTCTGCCGTACAACGTGTCGGTCGAAGGAGCACTTGCGCCACCTGGGTTCACGGAGATCGAGCGCTTTGGTGCGCGTACGCGCGAGACGATTGGCGCAGCGCTCCCGACTGGTTTCACAGACGACCGATTCATTCTGCAGCACACGTTCAAGTCGCGCACCAAGCACAGCGCGCACTCGTGAGTCGACGTGTACTGCACACGATACTGTTGTTGATGTATGGTGGCGTCTCGGTAGTGTCATGCGCTCACGACTTCCATGGCGGATCGCACGGTCTGTAGGTTTGCCAAGAGCTTCTTCGCGAATCCAGACAGCGTCACGTACGTCGAGTACGCAAAGAACAAGAAGGTAGAGTGCCGTGCGCTCGCTCGCTCTCGGGTTAGCTTGGCTGAGTGCTCACCGCATCACGCAGCGCTCTCACTGACGCAACACTGCGCATTCGATGACCAGGACCGCCTCCTGCGCTTCTTCGACGAGTGCCCACGCTACATCAGCGAAGTGAGCGAGAACGCCGATGCGTTTGCTGAGCTCACGGCGTACAGAGAGAGCGCGAGCATGGTGCAGCACATTGAGGTGTTCAAGACGAAGCTGAACCTCCCGCCGACTGCGGACATCACACAAACTGATCTCGAAGCCGCGTACTCTGCGTGCAGGTACGTCTATCTTCGATCGGTTCATCTGTCGTCTCGCACTGCTCCAGACTAGTCTAGGCGCCATGTCACACTGCGACGGACTGACCCTCTCATACCTTGCTCTGCGCCTCGCACTAGCTTTGACATTGCGATCTACAACACGTACGCAAACTGGTGCACGCTCCTGACGAAGGACTCGGTCGTCGCACTCGACTACGCCGACGAACTCGAGAACTTCTACGAGAAGGGTCCGGGCACCAAGATCAGCTACGAGATCGCAGCCGTGCTGCTCAAGGACATCTTTGCGTTCTTTACGAACTACGTCGCGGGCAAGACGCAGGTCGTCGGCAACTTCCGCTTCGCGCACGCCGAGACGACGCTGCCGCTCATGACGCTGCTCGGCTACGGCGACCGCACGCCGCTCCGCGCGACGTACACGCCAAACGAGATCGCGTTCCGCGGCTTCCGGTCGTCCGTGCTCGCGCCACTCGGTGCGAACATCGACTTTCGGCTGTATGAGAGCAAGCGCGACAGCTCCAAGCACTTTGTGCAGGTGCTCGTGAACGAGAAGGTGGCGCCCGTGCCGGGCTGCGGCGGCGAGGTCTTCTGCGAGCTGTCCAAGGTCGCGCAGCTCTGGGACTACTACCTCACCAAGTACGACTTTGACGCCGACTGCAAGCTGTGAGTGAGTATGAAAGCGGTTCTTGGTCTGTCGATGAGCGACGAGTGACGAGCAGCAAGGAGACACGTGTGTGTGTGTCGGCGACTGAGCGACAGTGTGTAGGCGAGTTCGGTCGTCATGTTGAGTGCAGGATGTTTACAGACGCTTTGCACGAGAGTTCGTGGTGCCTGACCACCAAGGTCTCGTTGAAGTGCCCACTGTGTCTAAAGTGCTATTACGATGCACACCTGTGATGCGGTGTGTCGAATGCTCCGACGATGTCGACTGACCTTCATGGGCATCCGATGCGCCTCACTCAACAGACGCGCATCATGAACTACAGACTCGGTAGCGCGCGTATGACGTGCCTGACAGGCGAAGCACACGTGTATACACGCTGTCAGAAGGTGGTGCTGAATCATTTCGAGGACATGAGTTGGCGAGTCGACACGCACACTGCGACTGGCATGCGTTGGCGCTCGCTTCCGGCACGGCAGCTGGCGCTACGTTGTCACACATGCGCGATGAGGCGCACATCGGCGCGGGTGCTAACTCGCTGCACGCTCGAGCTGCGGCGCGGCAGCTCAGTTCGTCAGTGTCCAACAACGCGGCAGACGCACACCCGACGCACGCGCGTGATGCTGCTCACACGAGCCGGGACTGCAGTCGTTATCACGGCAGCGGCTGCCGCGGCAATGGCGATCGATGCACGAGTGCTCGCGCAGACGTGCGAAGTCCCAGCAAACACGCTATCGCTCTCGTGCGGCAGCGCCTGCAACGCGTTTGAGCCTTGTGTGCGCAAAGCGCCAGCTCGAGGAGCGAATGCGAGCGCAGCGTGCGACGTCGAGTGCTTCACGATGGACCGCGCCAAGCCGAGCGCGTACTCGTCGTTCACGTTTCTCATTCCGTACGACGTCGCAGTCGGCGACACGGCCAAGACGCCGTCCAAGAGCAACAGCGTGGTCAAGAAGATCGACAAGTGGTCGCTCCCAAACACGACAACGAACGTGTACGTCCGCTAGCTTGTGTGGTTCTCACCTATGGTTGTGGATCGAGACGTGCGTTGGCTGGCGCTGGAGCTCGCCATCCACCTCTTCTCTTGGCTGACAGCATCGTCCGCGGCGGCAGCAGCCTCTCGACGCAAGCCAAAGGCAGAGTCGCCAAGGTCGAAGTCGCCGACGACTTCCTCGCGGGCAACGACCAAGTCACGAACGTCCGGCTCGCCAACATGAACTTGACCTCGAGCGCCGTGCGCACGCTCGTTCCGCACCTCCCGCCGCTCATCACGCACTTGTGGTTCCAGAACGACTTACTCACGACGTTCCCAGACGAGGCCAAGGACTTTGTCACGCTCGGCATCCTGTACGTCCTACGTCTTGCAGAGCCACCCTGTCGTGGTGTCTGTGTGAGAGGACTCACTGCCTTGTTCTCCTGTTGCTTGTGGCTGTGACTGAGAGCAGACAGCTCGACACCAACTACATCACAACAGTCAACGCGAGCAACCAAGTCGCACTGACGCTCCATGCGCTGTACGTCGAGCGACACGAGCGAACGCATGCGCGACGCACTCACACGCTGCTCTTGTATGCTTGTGTCCTCAGGTTCATGGGGAGCAACAACCTCACGTCGTTCACCGCCCATTTCCCGAACCTCCAGACGCTGTACGCCATGTCTTCACCGAGCGAGTGTGTCTGCAGTCACGAGCGGCTCAAAGCTGACACTCTGCTCTCTCTCTCTCTTGATCCACTCGATGGTAGCGACCTCACGAGCAACTTCCTCACGGAGGTCTCCGAGTCGATCTACAACCTCACGAAGCTCAAGAAGCTGTACGTCGCGCTCGCCTCACAAGCGTCGTGCCTGCGCTGTGCGCTGCTGACGATCGTGTGCTTCCTTGTCTGTGGCGCTCGCGAGCAGGTGGCTGGGCGACAACATGATCAAGACGTTCGCGTACGCGCACCCAATCCCGAGCGTCGAGACGCTATACGTGCTCCTTCTGCCTGCTGAGTGCTCTTACACTGTCGTCTATGCTGAACTCGTGCTGACGTTGCATGGCGCTGTGGATCTACCGACAGCTCGATCCGGCGCAACAACTTGAGCGTGTTTGACGCGTACTTACCCAAGCTCTCGACTCTGTACGACTGACTGACGACTCTGTGGTCTCATCGAGGACCTGACGCAAGCGCTTGACGCAACCACACGACTCACGACTCACGAGCAAGTTGTGGTACCACGTGCTCCTCTAGGGATATCACGGAGAACGACTTCACCGAGTTCCCACTCGCAATCTTCAACCACTCGATGCTCGCGACGCTGTACGTTCGTGCGGTGTCTGTAGCCCATCGAGCCCATGACCCATCGAGCTGACGTACTAGCTCGTGCTGCTGCCATTCGCACAGGAGCCTCCGCTCGAACCACAGGCTCCGGAACGTGACGCTCACGAACGCACAGGCAAACTTCACCCAGACGCTCACGACGTTTGAGGTTGACCCCGAGGTCTTTAGGACAGACTGTGCGCCGGCGCAGCTGACGAAAGTGAAGGACCATGCAGTGTGCATCGCGGACGGCGCTGCAAACCTCACAGTCATTCAAGGCTTGCGAGGCGCTGTCTCAGTCAGTCGAGGCAGCGACTCGGTCGCAAGTGACCGAGCGACTCCGCCACACGCAGAGAACGGCGACGTGAGCAGCAGCGGTGGCAGTGGCAGTGGCACGACCGTGTCTGTTGCCACTGGTGCAGCCGTCGGTGTGCTCGCAGTCGCGCTCGTTGCCGCGTTCGTCTATTGGCGCAAGCACAGGCGCGCGAGCGGCGACGAGAGCGCGACGAACGACTTGGGCTCGACAGACATCCACGTCGCCTCGAGCATCTGGCCGGACCCGGACCTGCTCGCGGTCAAGCTCAACTCGGACGACATCCAGGACGTCAAGAAGCTCGGGAGTGGCGCGTTTTGCGACGTCTGGCTTGTGTAGTACCGCGGCTCGCAGCGCCTCGCGTCTAAGCGCCTGCGCGAGGTCACGCGCAGTCGCACGCAGGACTTTGTCGACGAGATCAAGCTCGTCGCGACGCTGCAGCACCCGCGCATTGTCGAGCTCGTCGGCGCGGCGTGGACGAAAGAAGCCGACTTGCAGGCGCTCTTTGAGCTCATGGACAGCGGCGACTTGCGCTCGTACCTAGTGAACATGCCAGGTCCGACGAAGTGGAACAGCGAGAAGCTCCAGATCGCGATCAACATTGCCGAGGCGCTCGTGTACGTGCACTCGTTCCACCCGCCGCTCGTGCACCGCGACCTCAAGTCCCGGAACGTGCTGCTCAACAGCGCGATGCACGCCAAGCTGACGGACCATGGCGTCTCGCGGTACAAGAGCGAGCAGAACACGATGACCGCCGGCGTCGGCACGGGCAAGTGGCTCGCGCCAGAAGTGATCTCTGGCGACGGCGACTACGGCCCAGCTGCCGACATCTTCTCGTTCGGCGTCGTGCTCTCGGAGCTCGATACGCACAAGCTGCCGTACGAAAACGCGCGCGGCCCGAACGGCTGCGCGCTCATTGACGTCGCGATGATGCAGTTGGTCTTGACGGGCGACCTCCGTCCGAGCTTCCTCCCGAGCTGTCCGAGCAAGATCGCAGACCTCGCGCGCGTGTGTCTCTCGCTCCGACCAGAGGACCGACCGACTGCGCCAGAGGTGGCGTACGCGCTGCGGACGTACCGCAAGACTGTCGAGAGCTCCATCGTCCGGTCGAGTGTCGGATGTCTGCGAGCGCTGTGATCGAGCGTGCAGTCTGGTGGCGACGGTCTCATTGAGGTGCAGCTGGCAGTTGTAGTGTCGGACGTATAGCACTTTCGTCTTTGAATTGCACATCGTTTGTGTCAAAAGCGCTGTTTCGATGCACACACTAGAATGTGCGTGGGAGTTTGCAGGAGACACTCGCGTCGCTCTTCATGCTCTTCCGAGTCGACTGACTGCAAGTGCATGTGCATGTGCGGCTCGACTCGACCGCAGCGACGCAGCGCTCGGGGACTACTCGACGACGACCACGCGCGTGCGTGTGCCTCATGCCAATGAGATCGTCGCTAGCAATGAAAGAGAAGTGAGCTGCTCCGCACCACCCACCAGCACCAGCAGCACCGCGACGCACATCGCGTGAGCCACTCGATCGACTACTGCGACTCATGCGCATGCTCACTTGTGCATTCGCCAGTCGCCTCGTGCTGTTGCTTGAGCAGAGAGGCAGTCGCTGATCGCGCCACTGCGCAATGGCGATCCAGCGAGAGCTCCACGACGTCGTTCAGCACTACGACAGTCATGACTGCAGCCAGAGCAGCGCCAAGAGTTGGCTCGACGACAATGAAGCCGACGCTACAGAGCCGCTCGTGGCTCGAGCGCGCGAGCCGCGGCACGCTGGCGTAGGACGCTCAGAACCGCTGGCGTCGCATGACGACACGTGGCACGCCGCTCTACAGCGCACAGCGCAGTTCGGCGTGCTTGGCTGCATTAGCGTCTACACACTCGGGCAAGTCGCGTACCTCACGCCGTTCATCCAAGAGACGTTCAACGCCGCCGTGAGTCCATGGTTTGGCGTCGCACTCTCGCGCTCGCCGACGGGCGTCCTGAACTTTGACGGCGGCCACTTTGAGATGATCCGACCCATGTTCTTCGTCGTCTGGGCCGTGCTCCCGCTCCTTGCAAGCCTCATACTCTTTGAGCTCTCGCGCGACCGCGTGGGTCCGCGACGTGCCGCGTCGCGCGCTGTCATGCGTACTGGCGCGTTCCTGCGACGCAAGCCTCGCGTGTGTGGACAGATCAGTCCGTTCAGCATGGGTGAGCTGCTCTTCCAGCTCGTGCTCGTCGGCGGCAACGCCGTGCTCTTTGCGTACGGCTGGGTCTACACGCGGCAGTTCTTACCGCTCGACGGCGACGCGTACACGTTCGACACGGTTCTCGAGATCAGCGGCATCGTCTTGGGCTACAACTGCGTGTTCAACATGGCGTTCCTCTTCGTGCCGTCGACGCGCAACTGCGCGTGGATGGACTTTGCCGGCATCTCGTACGCGAACGGCGTCAAGTACCACCGCTGGCTCGGCGTCGCGACGCTCGTGACTGGCGTCGCGCATGCTGCGCCGTTCTACTGGCTCTGGACGCGCCAAGAGACGCTCTATGCGAACGCCGTGCCGTGCTTTGACTGCGCGGTCGACTACACCTCGCCGGGCTACAAGACGTGGTTCAACGTCTTTGGCGAACTCTCGCTGCTCGCGCTCTTGATCGTCGGCGCAACGTCGATCCCGTTCGTGCGCCGCGCGCTCTTTGAGACGTTCTACTACACGCACCATCTCTACGTCCTCGGCGTCGTCTTTGCGGTCATGCACTGGGTCACGATCATCTGGTGGCTCCTCCCGACGCTCGTGCTCTACCTCATCAGCCGCAGCGTCTCGACGTGGAACGCGCTGCACCCAGTGCGCGTCCTCGCGTTCACTGCGCTGCCGGACGACATTGTCAAGATCGTGCTGGCAAGAGCGACCGACGCTGACGGTGCGTTTGAGATCGGCCAGTTCGTCTACCTCTGCGTGCCTGCGATCTCGGCGCTGCAGTGGCACGCGTTCACGATCGCGTCAGCGCCATCGACGAGTCCCGAGACGTTCACAATCTTGCTCAAGTCGCTCGGAGACTGGACTCGGGACCTTGTCACACTCGCGAATGCGACCGCCGCGATCGAGACTAGCAGCAACAGCAAACGCGCAGTGTCGTCGATGCCAACGATGCTCATCGACGGCTTCTACGGCGCGTCGCTGCAGTGCTACGACGCGTTCTCGACGCTGTGTCTCATCGGCGGCGGCATTGGCGCAACGCCGCTGTTTGCGATCCTCGAAGACATCGCAGTGCGCCTCCGAGCTTCGCGTGGCGCTGCGTCGCCACTGCTGCGCCAGCGCGTGCACTTTGTCTTTTCGTTTCGCGAGCTGTGCTTGCTCGAAGAGGTGCATCCGGTGCTGACTGCGCTCCGCGAGCTCGATCCGCTCGGCCGCCGCGTCTCGTTCCATTTCTTCCTCACGCGCCAGCCGAGTGACGCAGCGCTCGCGCAGTTGATTGACTATGCGCGCTTGAGCGCCAATCACGCTCCGTCATTGTCGCAACGCAGCGGAGCAAACGCGACACCGCAGCCGTTCGCAGAGCCACTGCGGTCGCGCACGAGCCGCATCGTTGTCTACGTCGTGATGCTCGCATCGAGTACGCTGCTCGTGCTCTGGCTCGAGTATGGCGGCGGGCGGCTCATGCAAAGCGGCACGCAGTGGTGGCCGCTCGAGCAGTTCGTCGAAGTCGCGACGCTGTTTGTGCTCCCGCTGTTTGTGTTCGTCGTCCTCGCGCTCGAACGCGTCGTCAAGCGCCGTCAACGCACTGCGGCGAGGACACCAGCGTCCTTGCTCCATGATCGCGATGACCGACATAACGGCAGAAGCCCAAGCATCCTGAGCTACAGTAGCATCAGCAATTTGACTGCTGCTAGTAGAGCCACGAGTCCGCTCAACGTCGTCACGCTCGGCGACTTGGTGCGCGAGTACGACGTCACAGTCGGTGCGCGACCCGACATGGACGCGCTCTTGACTCCGATCCACAGCGAGTTTGTCGCCACCAGCAGAGACGCTCGTGACGCCGACGCACTGTGCATCGAGCGCGACCAGATCGCCGTCTTCATCTCTGGTCCTGAGGCGCTCAAGGCGGCGACCGAGCGTGCAGTCGCTCACCTCGGATCCCATGCGTTTGACATCCACGAAGAGGAGTTTGAGCTGTAGGCGCGTCGTGCAGTCCGTACGACAGACAGATCGACTCCACTCGACAGTGTCGCTGATCCAAGAGCAGCAGGAGTCAAACGAAGAGGAAGAGGAGAGCATCCACTGAGCGAGTGCACGAGCTGTGCTCGCTGCATCGATACTATAACTTATGCCCACGGTCACGAGCGCTGATCGCTGTTGGACGGTCAAAGACTTGCTGTCGTCCTCGTCGTCCCCATTCTTGCCTATCGATCGATCGGACCCTCTGCGTCGGTCACTTCCTACTGCTACTACTGCTACTACTACGACTACACCTCTTGGACCGCGACCTTCTTTGCGTACCCGAGTGTGCGCTTGCGCCAGCGCCAGATCGCAGTGCCAGCTGCGAGCAGCATCGTCACGATCGCTGCGCCTGCGCACGCAAGCTGCGCGACGCTCGGGCGGTACTGCCGCTCGCGATTGCGCGGCCAGTTGTGGTCCGAGACGATCCACGTCTCGTCGACCACGGCCTCGTTCTCGTTCGAGACAAACTCAAAGTGCAGGTGCGACGCGTTGTAGACGTGCACACGGCCGTAGCCGTACGTCTGGAGCGCCTTGACGCGCCAGGCGCGGTCGTAGTAGCTGTAGTCGTCGACGTTGGCGCCGCCCGAGCCGATCATGATGTGCACAGGCGCGAGAGCGTCGCCCGTCCGCGCGTCGTAGTAGCACTCTTCGTCAAACACTGCGCACGTGCGCTCGTACGAGTGGTAGTGCCCGGAGAAGACCATGTCGACGTGGTAGTCCGAGAAGAGCTGCTCGAGCTCGTCGCGGTAGAGCAGCGAGCGGTAGTAGTCGCCGGCGAACGCGACGGAGCAGTACATCGGCCGGTGCATGTGCACAAAGAGCCACGGCGTGACGCTCCGGTCGACTGCGCGGAGGTCCTGCACGAGCCACGCGTGCATGGCCGAGCCTTCTGAGAAGTCGTGCTCGCCCGAGAGCACGACGTGGTGCGTCAAGCCCGAGGCAAAGCTGTACCAGAACACGCTGTTGCCGTTGTCCGGCATGTGGAAGCGCTTCTCGAGCGGCACGCCGCACTCGCCGCTGGATTGGTACCCGTGCGTGCCGTCGCGCTCAAACACAGGGTTGCGCGGCCACTTGACCGGGTCGATGCTGTTGCCTTCGAGGTACCCGTAGTCGTGGTTCCCGACACTCACCATGTACGGCAGCGACGCCGCCACGGGCTCGATCAGCGCGCCGAACTGGTCCCAGATGTACGTCGCGCCTTGCGCGTACGAGATGTCGCCGACGTGCACGAGCGCAGCGTACGCGTGCGTCGGGTCGTCCTTCTGGCGGGCCAGATCGCGCGCGATCAGCGCCATCGTCGTGCCGCAGCTGCCTGGCACAGCGTACTCTTCCGTCGCACCTACTGGCGAGTTCAGGTCGCCAAAGACAAAGAAGCTCGTCGACGACGATGATGTTGGCGGCGACTGACCAGGACGCGGCGGCACTGTGAAGTGGTGCACGGCGCTGAGCGTCGCGTTCATACCGGCGTCCGCGCTGCCGACGCGGTAGTAGTACGTCTGCGCTGGCGCGAGGTCGGCCAAGACGGCTTCAAAGAGCTGTCCGGGGTCGCGGAACCACTGCGCAGCGACTGTCGTCGCAGGCGCTTGGCACATGTCCGCCGTGCCGTAGCTGCTCTTCGTCGCGCGCACCGTGCGCGAAAGATCGTCGGCGCTCGTACCGAACTTCACGACTGGCGACTGCACATCGGCGCTCACCCAATGCACGCGCATCTCGGTCGCACGCGCCGTCAGCGCGAGGTGGATCTGCAGCGGCTCGGTCGCACCGACCTCGAAGCGCACAAAGTCGGACGTCGCGAGCACCGCGCCGGTCGAGCCAGCGACGAACTTGAACAGCCACGAGCAGCGCATGTTGACCATCGGACCGAAGGTCACGGAGCCAGACGTCCGACCGCCCGTGCGCCGTTGGTCGATGAAGTCGCTCACTGGCACAGCCGCGTGCGTCTGCTCGTCGTCGATGCAGTACGCGCCGATCCAGTCGTCAGTCGTCCCAGTCGCTGCTGCGAGCGCAGTCGACGTCGCGTCGTACGCGAAGCGCACGTGGAGCGAGTCGCGGTGCCGCAGCGTGCGCGTCGAGACGTTGAACTCGCGCAGCTTGAGCTGCGTGTGGAGGAGCTGCGCGTCCGGCAACAGCGCGCTGTTGCTGTCGTCGCTGATCGGCTGCATCGGACCGATCGCGATGCCTGCGAGCGCGAGGACGCTCACGAGCGCGACGAGCGTGATCGCGACCGACCATGGCTTGTGCGGCGTGAACGGCGACGGCGAGAGCTCTGCGTAGTGCGTCTGAGGCGAGGGCGGTGGCGGATGTTTGCTGTGCGACGCGCCGGTCTTTGTTGGCGGCCCCTTTGCGTCCGCGTCGAGTGGCGCAAATGCGACCGAGGAGGAGGAGGAGGCGGAGGCGTCGAGCGTCGCTGCGGTGGTCGCGGCGACTGCAGCCGCAGAGGGCGAGGAGCGCCAGCGCGGGAGCAGGAGCGCCTTTGGGAGCATCGGCGCCATGGTCGTCTTTGCGCGGCTGGCTGGTGCTCGAAGGCTCTAAGGCTCTAAGGCTCTGAGGCTCTGAGGCTCTGAGGCTCTGAGGCTCTGTGAGGTCTCGCGTTGTGCAGCGTTGTTGGTTTTGCGTGTGATGATGGTTGTTTGTGTGTCGTTTGCGTGTTCAGCTTTTCGCAGACGCAGACAGTCGCAGCGTATAAAAGTGGGATCCGATAGTGAGCATCATCACGCGGCTTGGTGTGTATAGTGGCGTATACTTCGTCGTACTAGTACACACAGAGCGGCTGCGATCTGCACTTGTGTGACTCTTGTGTGTGGTGGACATGCTGCAGCTACTTGTACTTGTGTGAGTCGCACACACGGTTAGTGTGCGTCGTGTGCAGCGGTGCAGCGTTCATGCCCGATCGACCGAGCTCGCCGCCAGTCGCTGTATCTCTCTCGCTCGCTTGACTCTCTCTCGAAAAAGTCACTAGCGCTAATACTATCGCGTTTGATTACGCTCACTGTGTATATTAAATGTCACTCGACAGAGAACCTGTGTGTGTTTTATCGCCGGCGTTTCCTAATTGAGTGCGACCGATGAGCCACTTGGTGGTGGAAAAAGGGCATTCGTGCTGCCCAGAAAACGATCGGATAGGATTCAGGGCCAGAAAATATGATAGGATATGATCAGCAAAAGCAGCGTGAATCGGAATCGGAATCTGGTCGCCTCGTGCGCTCTTTTTCTCGACCGATCTTCAAAAAAGGATTTGTCGAGCAGACTTCCGATGGTTCGTCGAAATAATGTGCTACAAATACTGACTTTATCGTACAGATCCAGCCAACCTAGATGCCATTTTTGCCCAGAACTGTCGCCCAACGATAGTCGAGTCTAGACCTACATAGGTGTTCAAGAGCACGTCAAACTGTTTAGGTGAACCGTCCTGACGCGATAGAACCTGAAGCGAGTCTCGATCGATCCTTCAAGCTCAAGTCCGACCAATCCGAGCAAATCGTGCTCTCGACCGATCCTTTCAAGCTCGCACTCGAGCAAATCTCATTTGCTCGTTTCTAGTTTTTGACGACTCAGACACACCCAAACACGAAAGAAACATGAAAAACCACACTCGAGTGTGTGGCTACTGACACAGTCCCGTTCACGCCTCCAAGAAGTGCGGCAACGACGACGACGACGACACTCGCACTCGCACTCGGACGCTTCTTGGGCGGCTCCAAACACTCCAAGCGACTCTGCATCGATCGGTCACCGTGTTCATGGCACCACACTTCAGGCATTTACCAAACCAACCTCCAAGACAAGGAACCGACTTCAGCACACACACAAACACACCATGTACGATGCACAAGAGGCACAGCAACACACTGCTGCCTGCCGCTTCGTGTTCACATATCAATCACTGTGCCGTCTGTCTGTCTGTCTGTTGTGCAGCTTCCTCGAGTCAGTCACTCGGTTTTGCTTGCTTGCCTACACACTGTCGCTCAGTCGCCGACACACACACACGTGTCTCCTTGCTGCTCGTCACTCGTCGCTCATCGACAGACCAAGAACCGCTTTCATACTCACTCACAGCTTGCAGTCGGCGTCAAAGTCGTACTTGGTGAGGTAGTAGTCCCAGAGCTGCGCGACCTTGGACAGCTCGCAGAAGACCTCGCCGCCGCAGCCCGGCACGGGCGCCACCTTCTCGTTCACGAGCACCTGCACAAAGTGCTTGGAGCTGTCGCGCTTGCTCTCATACAGCCGAAAGTCGATGTTCGCACCGAGTGGCGCGAGCACGGACGACCGGAAGCCGCGGAACGCGATCTCGTTTGGCGTGTACGTCGCGCGGAGCGGCGTGCGGTCGCCGTAGCCGAGCAGCGTCATGAGCGGCAGCGTCGTCTCGGCGTGCGCGAAGCGGAAGTTGCCGACGACCTGCGTCTTGCCCGCGACGTAGTTCGTAAAGAACGCAAAGATGTCCTTGAGCAGCACGGCTGCGATCTCGTAGCTGATCTTGGTGCCCGGACCCTTCTCGTAGAAGTTCTCGAGGTCTTCAGCAAAGTCGACCGAGTCCACGAGCTGCTTGTTCACGACCGTGCACCAGTTCGAGTACGTGTTGTACAGCGAGATGTCGAACCTGTGCAATTGCGACATTGGTTGTCGTTGTCAGCTCGAGCGATCAAGACGTGTTCCTTCTGTGGAGCGAGAGCAAAAGTCCCAGCACCACTAGCACCATCGCTCCACAAAGCAAGCGCGAGCTCAAGAGTACGTACGCGCACGCTGCGAACGCTGACTCGACGTCGGTCACCGTGATGTCTGCGTCGGCCGGGAGACGGAGCTTGGACTTGAGCAGCGCGATGTTTGCCGTCATTGCTTTGGATGCCTTGTACGCGTCCAGGTCGGGGTTCGCCGTGGCGTTGTCCTTCACTTGGCTGTTGTAGCGCGGGCACTCGTCGAAGAAACGCAGGAAGCGGTCCTGTTGCAGCGATGCCGAGTCGTGTGCAAGTCGTGCACAGTGTGTGCGTGTGTGTACGAGTATCAGTACGTATGTCGTCGTTGCCGCCAATGTGCATGCAGCCGCGCTCGTCATATCCACACACGAACTATAGAACGTACCGACTTCTTCGTGTACTCGATGTACTTGACATCTTGCGGGTTCGTGAAGAACGCTTTCGCAAACCTAGCACGCAGACGAGCGACAGTCAGTCGGCGCCTGCTACGCGCTAGCAGGCAAGTCGGCAACCAAGCGCTCTTGCGATCCACACAGTCGACAACTTACGAGATCGCCGACTCCTTTGTGCGCGACTTGTACGTGTGCTGGAGAATGAACTTGTCTTGCGTGAATGCGGTCGGCAGCGCCGATCCGGCAATAGTCTCGCGCGTGCGAGCGCCGAACGTGCGCAGCTCTGTCGCGCCAGTGGGTGCGAGTGTGCCCTCGACCGAGACGTTGTACGGCAAGGTGTAGTTCTTGAGCCAGCTCGGGATGACGCTCGAGTAGTTCTTCTGCACCTTGTCGACCAGTGAGATGATCTCGAGCATGTTACTCTCGGTCGGGAATCTGCCACACCATGATCACAGCAACGGCACGAATGCGCTGTGAGTATGCTAGTACGCGCTGATGCACACATACGCATGCACACGGTGTTGTCGACGCATGGCAGACAGACAGACACATGCTACGTGTAGTAAGTACCTGGTGCCGTGGCGGTTGACTTGCTGCACTTGCACAAGCTTGAGCGACTTGAGCTGCTCCCGCGCGCGGAGCTTCATGAACAAGACGGCGGGGTCGTAGTCGTCGACGTTGCGCTGGTCCCAGTACGCGGTCTTGGTCGCGAACGAGCGCGGGTTCACCGGTCGACCTTGTTGCTGTTGCTGCTGCTGCTGCTGCTGTTGTTGTGCGTCAGCGCCGATCGCTGCCAAGACAGCAACGCCGACGAGCGCGGCGCGAAGGAGGTTCGTGAGCATGGTTGCGTCAAGCGAGCGGGCTGTGTGTCGAGTATCAGTGAGTGAGTGGCTCGAATGTCGTGTCGAGTCAAGCGCTTGCTGTGGAGCTTGCAAATTGGCGAATGACTGCAGTGCGCATGCATCAAGCGAGCGAGCTTGAGCTTGAGCTTGAGCTCGATCGAGATCGAGATCGAGATCGACGGCGCAGTCGCATGCTGTGTGTGACGTGCGCACAGTGCGAGCGCTGCTGCTGTGGCCGAATTAGTCATCTTCACGAACCGCGTGTCGTTTAATCAGATGGTCATGGCACGCGCGAGATTCACCCAGAGCAGCGAATCGAGGCTCCTCACTTTCAACGACAACGACGATACACAACAGAAGCGCTTGAGGCAAGGAACCCGAACCAAACACATGAGACAGGAGATCCAAGTCAAAGAGCGCCGCTCTCAGCCAGCCAGCTCCGGTGCTAGATTCGTTCGCAAGTGGCGAATCACACGATGACGAGAACATACTCAAACCGAGTCAAGTCAAGTCTAACCGAGTCAACCTCGACTAAGCAAAGCTAGCTCTGCGGTCGCAACCAACTCACCGACTCGCCGACTCGCCAACATACGAGGCAGAACAAACCAAACGGCACTGGCGCAATACGCGGATCACAGCGACGCAGACAGCAATCAGCATGATCAACAACAACCGACCAACCAACCGAGTTGCTGACGCGCGCGCTTTGCGGCAGTCAAGTCCACTACATCGAGTCGCTTTGCTGCGCGCACAAGCGCCTCATGCACTCGTCGCGATCATCCACACAAACGCGCTTCTTTGAAGGAGACGACTGCACTGGCGCTCTGCGCTCTGTGCGCCATTGCGCTCGCTGGATCGATAGCGAATGGATCTCGCACTGGCTGGAACTCAGCAAAGTGAGCGTAAGGGAGACGACCTCGCACGAGATACAGACGCTTCTGATGTCAATGCCAATGAATGTCTTGGCGTGCATCGCAGCCAATGTGGATACTGCTGCTGTTGTTGCTCATGCGGAGATAACAAGTGCAAGTACAGCTGTTGCTGTAGTTTGCTCTGCGCATGATTAGTGCAGAGCGCAAAGTGTGTCGAATAGCGACCAAGTGTCGAAAAGTGTTCGAAATAGACTATCCTGGACAAACAGATTTATCCTTTTGTAATGTTGTGTACATATTACATTACACATACTTTCGATTGCACAATTATCTTGTTTGTATAAAAACGTATTTAATCGGATTCACAACAAGAACACACACATATACCACTTGCTGTATAATACAACATAAGACACGGGCTAGAAGGGTTAAGTGTATGGTCCACTGGTGCTGTACACTGCAGGTCACAAAATTAGTGCAAAGTACGTTTTGGAGCTCACACAACGAGTTCTGCGAATTGACCGATGCTATTTAGATATGCGATTCGCATTGGAACGCGCTTTCGAGTGAACTAAGCTACATGTCCAACAGAGCTTGCTGTGGTATGGATCCCATACAAACTATCAAATGTACTGGGCGGTCAAATAAATAGTACGAAACGAGACTTTACAAAAACATATAAAACTTAATGGTGTGTTTTTTCCTTGGCGCTCAACCACCTCAATACATCGCTTTGTTATGAACACGATCAAGCCCGAGCACAGGCACGAGTCGATCGCTTCTCAAGCTGCGGCACAGAATATCTTACTATTTGCCATTCGCGTAGATTATGCGTGTTAGTACAGCCCACAGGGTTTCGATAGGATTTAGATCTGGACTCCAAGACGGCCATGACAGCACGATCACGTCTTGGTCATTGAAGAACGTCATCGTCTTTCTCGCTGTGTGTACAGGGAACCCTCAAAATATCGGTCACAAAGTATATAATAATGAAGGCAAACGGGAATGGTTACTGCGTGAGGTTGCGAATCGTCGGTGGCTCGATGCGAAGCCGCGAGAGATTGCTCACTAGCTCAAACAGCTCTTCATTTAGCACTTGTGTGCGCTTCCAGCAGTTCCTCATCACTGTGCTCGACGTGTAAGACCACGCCTGCTGTGCCCACAGCATTGCAGTTAGCACGTCAGTGTCGTGCAAGTGCTGTAGCTCGTCTTCAATGCTCGCCGCTCCATGCGAGGCAGCGCGCTCGAGAAGAGCGTCGAGATTGTCGACGACATGCTTGTTCTGTAGCGCGCTGATCTTGGTTTTGAATGTTCTGATAACACCTGCATCTTGTGGCTGGAGGTGTGTTGTTGTGTTTGGTGGGATCATGGCGATCTTGACGTTCGAGAGCTCGATATCGTGCTTGTGGGACGCCACGTTGTCGGGATGAGTAACACCTTTCTCCCTTCACGCTCCATGTCGCTGTTGAAAGCTCTCACCCAGCGCTCGAAGATAGCGCTCGTCATCCAATCGCGCCGGGAGGCAGTGTAGTACACGCCCAGCTCGGCGGCAGAGCTCCCGCCAAAGCAGCGTGGTTGCTGCGCCACACCAATGAACGGTAGTGGAGGTCGAATCGAGCCGTCTGCATTTCTGGCAATTGCTACAGTGTCTCTCTTCTTGCTGCTCTTCCGTCCTGCTTGGTCAGCTGCAGCGAGCATTGTCGATGTTGTGGCGCAGTAAAAGTAGGCGCATTCGTCCATATCGTGTATGTCGCAACGGTCGTAGTTTCTTGTGAGCTGCTGTAGATCTGCTCATCCTTGTGACACCACTGACGCCTTAGTCGAGCCAGCATCGCCTTGTGTGCGGCGTGACGTCAAGTGGTACCGCGCCTGGAAGCGCCGGAGCCACCCGTTACTAAACTTGGTGCGCGCGAGCGTCTTGGCGGCGTCGGCGTCAAGCGTCTTGAGCAGCTCGCCGCGCAGTTTCTCTGCCTTGTACCGCACTGCCGCGCCAGTCACCACGGCGGCGCTCAGCTCGCTGCACTGAGCGACCCACTCGGGCAGCATGCGCTCGAGCTCTGGACAGCGCGCATTGTTGGTTGCTTTGCGCGTCGGAGACAGCTCGGTTTTTGGTAGTGGAGCGGACAGAATGCCGACCACGGTTGTCTTTGGGAGCGAGCACGGGAATGCGAACGTCACTGCAGCCCACTCACCGGGCTCTGTGCGCGTGAGGTCTGAATGAGCAGCATGGTGTGCACGCAGAGCGCGCTTCTGCACCAGCGCCAGGCGGACGCGCGTCGCTCGCATCGCGAGCTCAAATGAATTGATGGCAGTCGCGCGATGTTGGGACCTATCAAAATTGCAAGGTGTGTTGATTTTACAGTGACCGATATTTTTAGGTTTCCCTGTATGCTTGCTCGGTCTTTCTGGTAGACAAAGCCGTAGCTGTGGTGCGCAAACGTGAACGGCAGCATGCACTCAACCATCGCGTTGATGTAGGCGTTCAAGTCTTGCCTGCCATCAGCAAAGCGAGCAGTCGTTCTTGGAGGCTGCCTGATGTCTCGCTAGTAGCGGCACCAACCATCAGGTTCGTCCAGGCAGAGCCGCTTCTCGTCTAAAAGGCGACGCGGCTCCAGTCTGTACGTGCATCAAGCATGTCCTTAGCAGGTGAGACGAGCGGTCTTGTGAGCAAAGCTGAGCGACAGCGTCTGCTCGACCTTCGAGCACTGCAGCCAGTCCACCAGAGCGACCACAGGTCGGACGATGCGCACAGACGCGCTGACGCCTGTTGTGTCCTTGGCTTGCGCCACGTATAGAAATCCTTCGCTTGCTGTGCGCACGACGTGGCGTACCTCTCAATCGCTCAGAACAGGAGCGCGACCACGTCGATACTTCTCTTTGATGCTGGGCTTGATGATGCGCGCGATGGTGGTGTGTAAGCATTTGACATGGCGAGCGATGTCAAAATGGCGCCACCAGTCATCATGAAGGCCTTTGTCGCGGCCGCGCTCTTCATGTGTCAGTGTTAGTGTCACGGGAGTGTGTTCTGTGACATAGCTTACACGTGGTCTTACGAGGAAGCGATGGGGTGAAGCGCAAAGGAACTGCGCTGAACTCGGTATTTTAAGATCATGCATAGTGATGAAAGTGAGGGAGCTGACCTAATTATTGAGCCCTTGATGGGACGACCATGGCCGTCAGAAATCAGGTTAGGCCACTAAATGAGAGTCTGCTGTGCTCCTTCGTACTTAGCACAGCAGCCCCGTTACAGTTAGTCAAAAATACAGCTCTGCATTGTGCTCGTGCTCAGGCAGTAAAAATTTGTCGTATTTTCCATTCAATTCTATAATCTCGATTTTTGTAAAGTCTCGTTTCGTACTATTTATTTGACCGCCCAGTACATTTGATAGTTTGTATGGGATCCATACCACAGCAAGCTCTGTTGGACATGTAGCTTAGTTCACTCGAAAGCGCGTTCCAATGCGAATCGCATATCTAAATAGCATCGGTCAATTCGCAGAACTCGTTGTGTGAGCTCCAAAACGTACTTTGCACTAATTTTGTGACCTGCAGTGTACAGCACCAGTGGACCATACACTTAACCCTTCTAGCCCGTGTCTTATGTTGTATTATACAGCAAGTGGTATATGTGTGTGTTCTTGTTGTGAATCCGATTAAATACGTTTTTATACAAACAAGATAATTGTGCAATCGAAAGTATGTGTAATGTAATATGTACACAACATTACAAAAGGATAAATCTGTTTGTCCAGGATAGTCTATTTCGAACACTTTTCGACACTTGGTCGCTATTCGACACACTTTGCGCTCTGCACTAATCATGCGCAGAGCAAACTACAGCAACAGCTGTACTTGCACTTGTTATCTCCGCATGAGCAACAACAGCAGCAGTATCCACATTGGCTGCGATGCACGCCAAGACATTCATTGGCATTGACATCAGAAGCGTCTGTATCTCGTGCGAGGTCGTCTCCCTTACGCTCACTTTGCTGAGTTCCAGCCAGTGCGAGATCCATTCGCTATCGATCCAGCGAGCGCAATGGCGCACAGAGCGCAGAGCGCCAGTGCAGTCGTCTCCTTCAAAGAAGCGCGTTTGTGTGGATGATCGCGACGAGTGCATGAGGCGCTTGTGCGCGCAGCAAAGCGACTCGATGTAGTGGACTTGACTGCCGCAAAGCGCGCGCGTCAGCAACTCGGTTGGTTGGTCGGTTGTTGTTGATCATGCTGATTGCTGTCTGCGTCGCTGTGATCCGCGTATTGCGCCAGTGCCGTTTGGTTTGTTCTGCCTCGTATGTTGGCGAGTCGGCGAGTCGGTGAGTTGGTTGCGACCGCAGAGCTAGCTTTGCTTAGTCGAGGTTGACTCGGTTAGACTTGACTTGACTCGGTTTGAGTATGTTCTCGTCATCGTGTGATTCGCCACTTGCGAACGAATCTAGCACCGGAGCTGGCTGGCTGAGAGCGGCGCTCTTTGACTTGGATCTCCTGTCTCATGTGTTTGGTTCGGGTTCCTTGCCTCAAGCGCTTCTGTTGTGTATCGTCGTTGTCGTTGAAAGTGAGGAGCCTCGATTCGCTGCTCTGGGTGAATCTCGCGCGTGCCATGACCATCTGATTAAACGACACGCGGTTCGTGAAGATGACTAATTCGGCCACAGCAGCAGCGCTCGCACTGTGCGCACGTCACACACAGCATGCGACTGCGCCGTCGATCTCGATCTCGATCTCGATCGAGCTCAAGCTCAAGCTCAAGCTCGCTCGCTTGATGCATGCGCACTGCAGTCATTCGCCAATTTGCAAGCTCCACAGCAAGCGCTTGACTCGACACGACATTCGAGCCACTCACTCACTGATACTCGACACACAGCCCGCTCGCTTGACGCAACCATGCTCACGAACCTCCTTCGCGCCGCGCTCGTCGGCGTTGCTGTCTTGGCAGCGATCGGCGCTGACGCACAACAACAGCAGCAGCAGCAGCAGCAACAGCAACAAGGTCGACCGGTGAACCCGCGCTCGTTCGCGACCAAGACCGCGTACTGGGACCAGCGCAACGTCGACGACTACGACCCCGCCGTCTTGTTCATGAAGCTCCGCGCGCGGGAGCAGCTCAAGTCGCTCAAGCTTGTGCAAGTGCAGCAAGTCAACCGCCACGGCACCAGGTACTTACTACACGTAGCATGTGTCTGTCTGTCTGCCATGCGTCGACAACACCGTGTGCATGCGTATGTGTGCATCAGCGCGTACTAGCATACTCACAGCGCATTCGTGCCGTTGCTGTGATCATGGTGTGGCAGATTCCCGACCGAGAGTAACATGCTCGAGATCATCTCACTGGTCGACAAGGTGCAGAAGAACTACTCGAGCGTCATCCCGAGCTGGCTCAAGAACTACACCTTGCCGTACAACGTCTCGGTCGAGGGCACACTCGCACCCACTGGCGCGACAGAGCTGCGCACGTTCGGCGCTCGCACGCGCGAGACTATTGCCGGATCGGCGCTGCCGACCGCATTCACGCAAGACAAGTTCATTCTCCAGCACACGTACAAGTCGCGCACAAAGGAGTCGGCGATCTCGTAAGTTGTCGACTGTGTGGATCGCAAGAGCGCTTGGTTGCCGACTTGCCTGCTAGCGCGTAGCAGGCGCCGACTGACTGTCGCTCGTCTGCGTGCTAGGTTTGCGAAAGCGTTCTTCACGAACCCGCAAGATGTCAAGTACATCGAGTACACGAAGAAGTCGGTACGTTCTATAGTTCGTGTGTGGATATGACGAGCGCGGCTGCATGCACATTGGCGGCAACGACGACATACGTACTGATACTCGTACACACACGCACACACTGTGCACGACTTGCACACGACTCGGCATCGCTGCAACAGGACCGCTTCCTGCGTTTCTTCGACGAGTGCCCGCGCTACAACAGCCAAGTGAAGGACAACGCCACGGCGAACCCCGACCTGGACGCGTACAAGGCATCCAAAGCAATGACGGCAAACATCGCGCTGCTCAAGTCCAAGCTCCGTCTCCCGGCCGACGCAGACATCACGGTGACCGACGTCGAGTCAGCGTTCGCAGCGTGCGCGTACGTACTCTTGAGCTCGCGCTTGCTTTGTGGAGCGATGGTGCTAGTGGTGCTGGGACTTTTGCTCTCGCTCCACAGAAGGAACACGTCTTGATCGCTCGAGCTGACAACGACAACCAATGTCGCAATTGCACAGGTTCGACATCTCGCTGTACAACACGTACTCGAACTGGTGCACGGTCGTGAACAAGCAGCTCGTGGACTCGGTCGACTTTGCTGAAGACCTCGAGAACTTCTACGAGAAGGGTCCGGGCACCAAGATCAGCTACGAGATCGCAGCCGTGCTGCTCAAGGACATCTTTGCGTTCTTTACGAACTACGTCGCGGGCAAGACGCAGGTCGTCGGCAACTTCCGCTTCGCGCACGCCGAGACGACGCTGCCGCTCATGACGCTGCTCGGCTACGGCGACCGCACGCCGCTCCGCGCGACGTACACGCCAAACGAGATCGCGTTCCGCGGCTTCCGGTCGTCCGTGCTCGCGCCACTCGGTGCGAACATCGACTTTCGGCTGTATGAGAGCAAGCGCGACAGCTCCAAGCACTTTGTGCAGGTGCTCGTGAACGAGAAGGTGGCGCCCGTGCCGGGCTGCGGCGGCGAGGTCTTCTGCGAGCTGTCCAAGGTCGCGCAGCTCTGGGACTACTACCTCACCAAGTACGACTTTGACGCCGACTGCAAGCTGTGAGTGAGTATGAAAGCGGTTCTTGGTCTGTCGATGAGCGACGAGTGACGAGCAGCAAGGAGACACGTGTGTGTGTGTCGGCGACTGAGCGACAGTGTGTAGGCAAGCAAGCAAAACCGAGTGACTGACTCGAGGAAGCTGCACAACAGACAGACAGACAGACGGCACAGTGATTGATATGTGAACACGAAGCGGCAGGCAGCAGTGTGTTGCTGTGCCTCTTGTGCATCGTACATGGTGTGTTTGTGTGTGTGCTGAAGTCGGTTCCTTGTCTTGGAGGTTGGTTTGGTAAATGCCTGAAGTGTGGTGCCATGAACACGGTGACCGATCGATGCAGAGTCGCTTGGAGTGTTTGGAGCCGCCCAAGAAGCGTCCGAGTGCGAGTGCGAGTGTCGTCGTCGTCGTCGTTGCCGCACTTCTTGGAGGCGTGAACGGGACTGTGTCAGTAGCCACACACTCGAGTGTGGTTTTTCATGTTTCTTTCGTGTTTGGGTGTGTCTGAGTCGTCAAAAACTAGAAACGAGCAAATGAGATTTGCTCGAGTGCGAGCTTGAAAGGATCGGTCGAGAGCACGATTTGCTCGGATTGGTCGGACTTGAGCTTGAAGGATCGATCGAGACTCGCTTCAGGTTCTATCGCGTCAGGACGGTTCACCTAAACAGTTTGACGTGCTCTTGAACACCTATGTAGGTCTAGACTCGACTATCGTTGGGCGACAGTTCTGGGCAAAAATGGCATCTAGGTTGGCTGGATCTGTACGATAAAGTCAGTATTTGTAGCACATTATTTCGACGAACCATCGGAAGTCTGCTCGACAAATCCTTTTTTGAAGATCGGTCGAGAAAAAGAGCGCACGAGGCGACCAGATTCCGATTCCGATTCACGCTGCTTTTGCTGATCATATCCTATCATATTTTCTGGCCCTGAATCCTATCCGATCGTTTTCTGGGCAGCACGAATGCCCTTTTTCCACCACCAAGTGGCTCATCGGTCGCACTCAATTAGGAAACGCCGGCGATAAAACACACACAGGTTCTCTGTCGAGTGACATTTAATATACACAGTGAGCGTAATCAAACGCGATAGTATTAGCGCTAGTGACTTTTTCGAGAGAGAGTCAAGCGAGCGAGAGAGATACAGCGACTGGCGGCGAGCTCGGTCGATCGGGCATGAACGCTGCACCGCTGCACACGACGCACACTAACCGTGTGTGCGACTCACACAAGTACAAGTAGCTGCAGCATGTCCACCACACACAAGAGTCACACAAGTGCAGATCGCAGCCGCTCTGTGTGTACTAGTACGACGAAGTATACGCCACTATACACACCAAGCCGCGTGATGATGCTCACTATCGGATCCCACTTTTATACGCTGCGACTGTCTGCGTCTGCGAAAAGCTGAACACGCAAACGACACACAAACAACCATCATCACACGCAAAACCAACAACGCTGCACAACGCGAGACCTCACAGAGCCTCAGAGCCTCAGAGCCTCAGAGCCTCAGAGCCTTAGAGCCTTAGAGCCTTCGAGCACCAGCCAGCCGCGCAAAGACGACCATGGCGCCGATGCTCCCAAAGGCGCTCCTGCTCCCGCGCTGGCGCTCCTCGCCCTCTGCGGCTGCAGTCGCCGCGACCACCGCAGCGACGCTCGACGCCTCCGCCTCCTCCTCCTCCTCGGTCGCATTTGCGCCACTCGACGCGGACGCAAAGGGGCCGCCAACAAAGACCGGCGCGTCGCACAGCAAACATCCGCCACCGCCCTCGCCTCAGACGCACTACGCAGAGCTCTCGCCGTCGCCGTTCACGCCGCACAAGCCATGGTCGGTCGCGATCACGCTCGTCGCGCTCGTGAGCGTCCTCGCGCTCGCAGGCATCGCGATCGGTCCGATGCAGCCGATCAGCGACGACAGCAACAGCGCGCTGTTGCCGGACGCAGATCTCACGTTCCTCGAGTTCGATGCCATTGCTGTCTTATGCGGGCTTGTTGAGCGGCGAGCTCGTGGCCGCGAGACTGCGCTGTCTGTGCTTTGATTCGGGAATGCTCGGTCTTGGCGAGTGCGTGGAAGAGCTTGCAGACCTGGTTTGATTTGTATCGATACCACTGGAGCTCGCAGACAGAGATCACGATCTGGTGGCGGTCTCAATGCGCCAACGAAGCCGTGAGTTGTGATCTGAGCTCGTCCAAGTGCGCGAGCGCGCAGGTCAATGTCACGGTCCATTGCACTATCGTTCGTCGCGGCAGCACCGTCCTAGGCAACCGCACTGCCTCTGGCTCTCGTTCTCGCTCATGATGCTGCGAGGGCGAGCGCTTCGAGTCAAACGTTCGCCTCAACAAACTCGACGGCGACAATGGATGTGTGCGCTGGTGGTGAAAAACACTCTCACGACCAAGACCAAGTGCGCGACCTTGAAGGCACGATGTGCCTGGTTCAAGTCGAGCCCATTTGATCAAACAAGCTCGGACAAGCTCGAACAGTCTCGCGAGCAACAGAACGATGCAAGTGTTGGGCATATGTAGCTCGTGGTCGACGAAGCGACACGAAAGAAGAGGTCTGTCGGACCGGACTGCGATTGCACTAGTTGTGTGTGACAAGACCTCGCTGAGGCTGAGGCGATCGAGTTTAACACGTTGATGAACGGGACCCACAACATCCAAACGTGACCAACGTGTCCTGTGGAGTTAGCTGGTAGACGACCAGGCTGCCTGGGCCGATCAAGATGTATTGGCGCTTGCTTGCTCGGACTCGACTCGAGGGATGATAGACAGTCGAGCGACGCCTTGGTCTTGAAGACTTGACTTGATTTCACTATAGTTCCCGACCCGAACTTCGCCACCCGTAGCAAGTCTCTCCAATTCGACTCTTGTTGACTTATGTTTGAGCAGGTTGAGAGAGCGATCAAGAGTCCCCAATGCAGCACAACTTCGCGACACACGAGAGATGCCGCGTTAGCAAAGACTTGATCACTATCGCGGATGCATCTGAGTCGTGTCGACTTGAGGGAGCAGCGTGCGGGACGTGCCTCCAGCAACGACGCACTGCGCTGCTTCCGGATCATTGCGGACGGGTCTCGCTGCAGCTGACGAGCCTGCAAGCTACCAAAATATGGTGCGCAACACAGCACAGACACACACACAACTTCCTTACGAGCACGCCACCTCTGGTTGCGCTCCTTTGGCGCGAATCGTGATGACTGTCATCGCTGCATTCCGCTGTTGTCCTCACGAAGACGCCACGACACGCTGCATATGCGGACAGCACTACCTCAATGAACACCACAACGAGCTTTGACACCTCTCACGCGACGCTGACATGAAGATCACAAGCACCAGCTCCAGCTCCATCCATCCGCCACCGCCCTCGCCTCAGACGCACTACGCAGAGCTCTCGCCGTCGCCGTTCACGCCGCACAAGCCATGGTCGGTCGCGATCACGCTCGTCGCGCTCGTGAGCGTCCTCGCGCTCGCAGGCATCGCGATCGGTCCGATGCAGCCGATCAGCGACGACAGCAACAGCGCGCTGTTGCCGGACGCAGATCTCACGTTCCTCGAGTTCGATGCCATTGCTGTCTTATGCGGGCTTGTTGAGCGGCGAGCTCGTGGCCGCGAGACTGCGCTGTCTGTGCTTTGATTCGGGAATGCTCGGTCTTGGCGAGTGCGTGGAAGAGCTTGCAGACCTGGTTTGATTTGTATCGATACCACTGGAGCTCGCAGACAGAGATCACGATCTGGTGGCGGTCTCAATGCGCCAACGAAGCCGTGAGTTGTGATCTGAGCTCGTCCAAGTGCGCGAGCGCGCAGGTCAATGTCACGGTCCATTGCACTATCGTTCGTCGCGGCAGCACCGTCCTAGGCAACCGCACTGCCTCTGGCTCTCGTTCTCGCTCATGATGCTGCGAGGGCGAGCGCTTCGAGTCAAACGTTCGCCTCAACAAACTCGACGGCGACAATGGATGTGTGCGCTGGTGGTGAAAAACACTCTCACGACCAAGACCAAGTGCGCGACCTTGAAGGCACGATGTGCCTGGTTCAAGTCGAGCCCATTTGATCAAACAAGCTCGGACAAGCTCGAACAGTCTCGCGAGCAACAGAACGATGCAAGTGTTGGGCATATGTAGCTCGTGGTCGACGAAGCGACACGAAAGAAGAGGTCTGTCGGACCGGACTGCGATTGCACTAGTTGTGTGTGACAAGACCTCGCTGAGGCTGAGGCGATCGAGTTTAACACGTTGATGAACGGGACCCACAACATCCAAACGTGACCAACGTGTCCTGTGGAGTTAGCTGGTAGACGACCAGGCTGCCTGGGCCGATCAAGATGTATTGGCGCTTGCTTGCTCGGACTCGACTCGAGGGATGATAGACAGTCGAGCGACGCCTTGGTCTTGAAGACTTGACTTGATTTCACTATAGTTCCCGACCCGAACTTCGCCACCCGTAGCAAGTCTCTCCAATTCGACTCTTGTTGACTTATGTTTGAGCAGGTTGAGAGAGCGATCAAGAGTCCCCAATGCAGCACAACTTCGCGACACACGAGAGATGCCGCGTTAGCAAAGACTTGATCACTATCGCGGATGCATCTGAGTCGTGTCGACTTGAGGGAGCAGCGTGCGGGACGTGCCTCCAGCAACGACGCACTGCGCTGCTTCCGGATCATTGCGGACGGGTCTCGCTGCAGCTGACGAGCCTGCAAGCTACCAAAATATGGTGCGCAACACAGCACAGACACACACACAACTTCCTTACGAGCACGCCACCTCTGGTTGCGCTCCTTTGGCGCGAATCGTGATGACTGTCATCGCTGCATTCCGCTGTTGTCCTCACGAAGACGCCACGACACGCTGCATATGCGGACAGCACTACCTCAATGAACACCACAACGAGCTTTGACACCTCTCACGCGACGCTGACATGAAGATCACAAGCACCAGCTCCAGCTCCATCCATCCGCCACCGCCCTCGCCTCAGACGCACTACGCAGAGCTCTCGCCGTCGCCGTTCACGCCGCACAAGCCATGGTCGGTCGCGATCACGCTCGTCGCGCTCGTGAGCGTCCTCGCGCTCGCAGGCATCGCGATCGGTCCGATGCAGCCGATCAGCGACGACAGCAACAGCGCGCTGTTGCCGGACGCAGATCTCACGTTCCTCGAGTTCGATGCCATTGCTGTCTTATGCGGGCTTGTTGAGCGGCGAGCTCGTGGCCGCGAGACTGCGCTGTCTGTGCTTTGATTCGGGAATGCTCGGTCTTGGCGAGTGCGTGGAAGAGCTTGCAGACCTGGTTTGATTTGTATCGATACCACTGGAGCTCGCAGACAGAGATCACGATCTGGTGGCGGTCTCAATGCGCCAACGAAGCCGTGAGTTGTGATCTGAGCTCGTCCAAGTGCGCGAGCGCGCAGGTCAATGTCACGGTCCATTGCACTATCGTTCGTCGCGGCAGCACCGTCCTAGGCAACCGCACTGCCTCTGGCTCTCGTTCTCGCTCATGATGCTGCGAGGGCGAGCGCTTCGAGTCAAACGTTCGCCTCAACAAACTCGACGGCGACAATGGATGTGTGCGCTGGTGGTGAAAAACACTCTCACGACCAAGACCAAGTGCGCGACCTTGAAGGCACGATGTGCCTGGTTCAAGTCGAGCCCATTTGATCAAACAAGCTCGGACAAGCTCGAACAGTCTCGCGAGCAACAGAACGATGCAAGTGTTGGGCATATGTAGCTCGTGGTCGACGAAGCGACACGAAAGAAGAGGTCTGTCGGACCGGACTGCGATTGCACTAGTTGTGTGTGACAAGACCTCGCTGAGGCTGAGGCGATCGAGTTTAACACGTTGATGAACGGGACCCACAACATCCAAACGTGACCAACGTGTCCTGTGGAGTTAGCTGGTAGACGACCAGGCTGCCTGGGCCGATCAAGATGTATTGGCGCTTGCTTGCTCGGACTCGACTCGAGGGATGATAGACAGTCGAGCGACGCCTTGGTCTTGAAGACTTGACTTGATTTCACTATAGTTCCCGACCCGAACTTCGCCACCCGTAGCAAGTCTCTCCAATTCGACTCTTGTTGACTTATGTTTGAGCAGGTTGAGAGAGCGATCAAGAGTCCCCAATGCAGCACAACTTCGCGACACACGAGAGATGCCGCGTTAGCAAAGACTTGATCACTATCGCGGATGCATCTGAGTCGTGTCGACTTGAGGGAGCAGCGTGCGGGACGTGCCTCCAGCAACGACGCACTGCGCTGCTTCCGGATCATTGCGGACGGGTCTCGCTGCAGCTGACGAGCCTGCAAGCTACCAAAATATGGTGCGCAACACAGCACAGACACACACACAACTTCCTTACGAGCACGCCACCTCTGGTTGCGCTCCTTTGGCGCGAATCGTGATGACTGTCATCGCTGCATTCCGCTGTTGTCCTCACGAAGACGCCACGACACGCTGCATATGCGGACAGCACTACCTCAATGAACACCACAACGAGCTTTGACACCTCTCACGCGACGCTGACATGAAGATCACAAGCACCAGCTCCAGCTCCATCCATCCGCCACCGCCCTCGCCTCAGACGCACTACGCAGAGCTCTCGCCGTCGCCGTTCACGCCGCACAAGCCATGGTCGGTCGCGATCACGCTCGTCGCGCTCGTGAGCGTCCTCGCGCTCGCAGGCATCGCGATCGGTCCGATGCAGCCGATCAGCGACGACAGCAACAGCGCGCTGTTGCCGGACGCAGATCTCACGTTCCTCGAGTTCGATGCCATTGCTGTCTTATGCGGGCTTGTTGAGCGGCGAGCTCGTGGCCGCGAGACTGCGCTGTCTGTGCTTTGATTCGGGAATGCTCGGTCTTGGCGAGTGCGTGGAAGAGCTTGCAGACCTGGTTTGATTTGTATCGATACCACTGGAGCTCGCAGACAGAGATCACGATCTGGTGGCGGTCTCAATGCGCCAACGAAGCCGTGAGTTGTGATCTGAGCTCGTCCAAGTGCGCGAGCGCGCAGGTCAATGTCACGGTCCATTGCACTATCGTTCGTCGCGGCAGCACCGTCCTAGGCAACCGCACTGCCTCTGGCTCTCGTTCTCGCTCATGATGCTGCGAGGGCGAGCGCTTCGAGTCAAACGTTCGCCTCAACAAACTCGACGGCGACAATGGATGTGTGCGCTGGTGGTGAAAAACACTCTCACGACCAAGACCAAGTGCGCGACCTTGAAGGCACGATGTGCCTGGTTCAAGTCGAGCCCATTTGATCAAACAAGCTCGGACAAGCTCGAACAGTCTCGCGAGCAACAGAACGATGCAAGTGTTGGGCATATGTAGCTCGTGGTCGACGAAGCGACACGAAAGAAGAGGTCTGTCGGACCGGACTGCGATTGCACTAGTTGTGTGTGACAAGACCTCGCTGAGGCTGAGGCGATCGAGTTTAACACGTTGATGAACGGGACCCACAACATCCAAACGTGACCAACGTGTCCTGTGGAGTTAGCTGGTAGACGACCAGGCTGCCTGGGCCGATCAAGATGTATTGGCGCTTGCTTGCTCGGACTCGACTCGAGGGATGATAGACAGTCGAGCGACGCCTTGGTCTTGAAGACTTGACTTGATTTCACTATAGTTCCCGACCCGAACTTCGCCACCCGTAGCAAGTCTCTCCAATTCGACTCTTGTTGACTTATGTTTGAGCAGGTTGAGAGAGCGATCAAGAGTCCCCAATGCAGCACAACTTCGCGACACACGAGAGATGCCGCGTTAGCAAAGACTTGATCACTATCGCGGATGCATCTGAGTCGTGTCGACTTGAGGGAGCAGCGTGCGGGACGTGCCTCCAGCAACGACGCACTGCGCTGCTTCCGGATCATTGCGGACGGGTCTCGCTGCAGCTGACGAGCCTGCAAGCTACCAAAATATGGTGCGCAACACAGCACAGACACACACACAACTTCCTTACGAGCACGCCACCTCTGGTTGCGCTCCTTTGGCGCGAATCGTGATGACTGTCATCGCTGCATTCCGCTGTTGTCCTCACGAAGACGCCACGACACGCTGCATATGCGGACAGCACTACCTCAATGAACACCACAACGAGCTTTGACACCTCTCACGCGACGCTGACATGAAGATCACAAGCACCAGCTCCAGCTCCATCCATCCGCCACCGCCCTCGCCTCAGACGCACTACGCAGAGCTCTCGCCGTCGCCGTTCACGCCGCACAAGCCATGGTCGGTCGCGATCACGCTCGTCGCGCTCGTGAGCGTCCTCGCGCTCGCAGGCATCGCGATCGGTCCGATGCAGCCGATCAGCGACGACAGCAACAGCGCGCTGTTGCCGGACGCGCAGCTCCTCCACACGCAGCTCAAGCTGCGCGAGTTCAACGTCTCGACGCGCACGCTGCGGCACCGCGACTCGCTCCACGTGCGCTTCGCGTACGACGCGACGTCGACTGCGCTCGCAGCAGCGACTGGGACGACTGACGACTGGATCGGCGCGTACTGCATCGACGACGAGCAGACGCACGCGGCTGTGCCAGTGAGCGACTTCATCGACCAACGGCGCACGGGCGGTCGGACGTCTGGCTCCGTGACCTTCGGTCCGATGGTCAACATGCGCTGCTCGTGGCTGTTCAAGTTCGTCGCTGGCTCGACCGGCGCGGTGCTCGCGACGTCCGACTTTGTGCGCTTCGAGGTCGGTGCGACCGAGCCGCTGCAGATCCACCTCGCGCTGACGGCGCGTGCGACCGAGATGCGCGTGCATTGGGTGAGCGCCGATGTGCAGTCGCCAGTCGTGAAGTTCGGTACGAGCGCCGACGATCTTTCGCGCACGGTGCGCGCGACGAAGAGCAGCTACGGCACGGCGGACATGTGCCAAGCGCCTGCGACGACAGTCGCTGCGCAGTGGTTCCGCGACCCCGGACAGCTCTTTGAAGCCGTCTTGGCCGACCTCGCGCCAGCGCAGACGTACTACTACCGCGTCGGCAGCGCGGACGCCGGTATGAACGCGACGCTCAGCGCCGTGCACCACTTCACAGTGCCGCCGCGTCCTGGTCAGTCGCCGCCAACATCATCGTCGTCGACGAGCTTCTTTGTCTTTGGCGACCTGAACTCGCCAGTAGGTGCGACGGAAGAGTACGCTGTGCCAGGCAGCTGCGGCACGACGATGGCGCTGATCGCGCGCGATCTGGCCCGCCAGAAGGACGACCCGACGCACGCGTACGCTGCGCTCGTGCACGTCGGCGACATCTCGTACGCGCAAGGCGCGACGTACATCTGGGACCAGTTCGGCGCGCTGATCGAGCCCGTGGCGGCGTCGCTGCCGTACATGGTGAGTGTCGGGAACCACGACTACGGGTACCTCGAAGGCAACAGCATCGACCCGGTCAAGTGGCCGCGCAACCCTGTGTTTGAGCGCGACGGCACGCACGGGTACCAATCCAGCGGCGAGTGCGGCGTGCCGCTCGAGAAGCGCTTCCACATGCCGGACAACGGCAACAGCGTGTTCTGGTACAGCTTTGCCTCGGGCTTGACGCACCACGTCGTGCTCTCGGGCGAGCACGACTTCTCAGAAGGCTCGGCCATGCACGCGTGGCTCGTGCAGGACCTCCGCGCAGTCGACCGGAGCGTCACGCCGTGGCTCTTTGTGCACATGCACCGGCCGATGTACTGCTCCGTCGCGTTCGCCGGCGACTACTACCGCTCGCTGCTCTACCGCGACGAGCTCGAGCAGCTCTTCTCGGACTACCACGTCGACATGGTCTTCTCCGGGCACTACCACTCGTACGAGCGCACGTGCGCAGTGTTTGACGAAGAGTGCTACTACGACGCGCGGACGGGCGACGCTCTCGCGCCTGTGCACATCATGATCGGCTCGGGCGGCGCCAACGTCGACGACTACAGCTACTACGACCGCGCCTGGCGCGTCAAGGCGCTCCAGACGTACGGCTACGGCCGTGTGCACGTCTACAACGCGTCGCACCTGCACTTTGAGTTTGTCTCGAACGAGAACGAGGCCGTGGTCGACGAGACGTGGATCGTCTCGGACCACAACTGGCCGCGCAATCGCGAGCGGCAGTACCGCCCGAGCGTCGCGCAGCTTGCGTGCGCAGGCGCAGCGATCGTGACGATGCTGCTCGCAGCTGGCACTGCGATCTGGCGCTGGCGCAAGCGCACACTCGGGTACGCAAAGAAGGTCGCGGTCCAAGAGGTGTAGTCGTAGTAGTAGCAGTAGTAGCAGTAGGAAGTGACCGACGCAGAGGGTCCGATCGATCGATAGGCAAGAATGGGGACGACGAGGACGACAGCAAGTCTTTGACCGTCCAACAGCGATCAGCGCTCGTGACCGTGGGCATAAGTTATAGTATCGATGCAGCGAGCACAGCTCGTGCACTCGCTCAGTGGATGCTCTCCTCTTCCTCTTCGTTTGACTCCTACTGCTCTTGGATCAGCGACACTGTCGAGTGGAGTCGATCTGTCTGTCGTACGGACTGCACGACGCGCCTACAGCTCAAACTCCTCTTCGTGGATGTCAAACGCATAGGATCGCCCGTAGGTCTAGTCTCTCGCGGCTGTGCGCACACCCATCGCTTGTTCGGCCATTCGTCTATCGAGTCACTCGTCCATTCATTCAATCGTTCATGTGCGCAGTCGTTTGCTACACAAGGCCGAGATAGCTCGTGAGCATGAGCGCTATCCAGAGGTAGCTGATCGGGACGCCCATGATCCAGAGCAGGAAGAGAATGAGCAGGAGGTTCCCGCCGCCGATCCGAAGGCGCGACTCGGGCTCTGCTTGCTGCTGCTGCTGCTGCTGTTGCCGTGCACCGCCAGGTACTTGGTTCATGTCGCCGCTAACGACACGTACACGCAGACATAGAGAGCCACAAGAGTCCATCCGTCAGTCAGTCCCAGTCGTATCGTCCTCGGATGCCGTCTGCACCAAGCAGCGACACTGTAGCGCCTCCAAACGCACCGACGACGCTGGAACGGATGGCCGCCATGCATGCCCGGCGCGTTCCCAAACGACGTGAACGAAAAGCCAGGGCCGAACTGCGTCACGTGCACGCGCTGGCCGCCAAACGCGTTGCCCATGCCGCCGTGGAGCCCTTCTTGGAAGAACATCGAGAACGGGTCCTGGCCACCGAAGAACGTCCGGAAGATCTCTTCTGCGTCCTGGCCGTGAAAGTTGTTCATGCCGTGGCCATGGCCGCCGCCGCCAGCAGAGCCGTTCACGGCGCTCTTGCCAAAGCGGTCGTACTGGCGCCGCTTCGTCTCATCCGAGAGCACCGAGTACGCCTGCAGCAGCAGAAGAACACATACGTGAGCGACAGTGTATCGCCACGTGCATGTACATAGACAGACCGAGATGGAGCTGCAGTACGCGCACCTCGCCGATCTCTTTGAACTTGATCTCGGCCGCTTCCTTGTCGTCCAAGTTCTTGTCTGTTGCGTCATTGCAGCGCTGTCCTGTGAGTCCACGTGCGAGCAAGTACGCTGTATGCACATGTCGCTGCGGTGCAGGAGAGCGTGCGCACCTGGGTGGTAGCGAATCGCGAGCTTGCGGTACGCGCGCTTGATCTCGTCGTCCGTCGCTGTCTTCTCGACGCTCAGCACTTCGTAGTAGCAGCGGTCTGCCATTTTCGCTGTGTGAACGAGGCAGCGCGCGCGCGAGCGTGCGTGTGTACGTCGACAAACGTTGAGACTGCGGTGGCGCACGTGCACAGACGCAGCGAGCAAGAGCAAGAGCAAGAGCAAGAGCAAGAGCAAGAGCAAGAGACAGCGAGCGCAGCGGCAGCACGCAGTCGCAGCAGCGGCGGTGGTGGCGAACGAGTGTGTGACCGCTTCTTCCAGCTCGCCACGTTGCCTCATGCCCTCGATTTTGTCACTATCGTCATTCAAAGTGACTGCATTGAGCAAGTATGTTTTGGAGCAAGGTAGTGACATAAACGAGGGACACTGAACACCAGCAACTCTACCATCAACATCGAGGTCGGCTAGCTCACACTGCACAGCGTGCAGAAGCTAGCATGCTCTGTACGCAAGTGCACGGTCACTCTGCTCACTAGAGTATGACCCATCGCTTTGCCTCCCGCTACCGTCCTCGCTGTGCGTGTCAGCGCTGTCGAGATCACGAACGAGCCACTCGATGCGTGGATTTGATCGTTGCGGCGCTTGAAAGGAGAATCGGAGTGCGCTCTCTCAAGCAAGATGTCGATAGGGCTCAACATCGTCGACGTGCCGCTGGGAATCAACTACCCGCCCCTACTCGCGCTAAGCTACTCAGGAATGCGCACGATATTCCTTGCTCTCTGATACGACAACTTCGTCGAGCGCTCCAAGCTCCGAGTCTGCTCCAAGACGCTTTCGAGCGACACTGTGGACACTGGAACATAGTCACACTGAAGTGTAGCAAGGATGCAACCGTTCGCCGCCTGCACCAGCCGTCGACCGGACTGTGTGTGCGCGCTTTTGAGCCGAGCACCGGACATGGAGCGGAGCGAACTCGACGTGGTGTATAAATACAGCCCACTCGTCGCGCGTCTTGACGTCACTAAGCGTTCGCAGACACACTACAGCGGAGTGCTCGCTCGCTCGATGCGCTCTTGCGACTCGGGACACAGCAGCAGCAGCAGCAGGACGGCGACGACGCGAGCGCGCGTGTGAGACAGCAGCAGTAGCAGCAGTAGCAGCAGCAGCTGTACACATCACGCACACGAGCAAGCCCGCGAGTCGCACATCGCCACTACCATCGCTCGTTGTGAACAGCACACGGATCGCCTCGCTGCTTCATCTCTCCGATCAGCATGAACGCGCTCAAACCTTCGCCGTCGTCAGCGATCCTCATGGGCAAGCGCTCGATGCAAGTCGCACCAAAGCGATCAGTCACAGGGCAGCTCCTCCCAGCGCGCCAGCAGGACATGCACTCGCTCTTCTGCTACTTCTTCGACCGCGACGTCGAGCTCAAGTTCCAGACGTACTACCGCCAAGAGAAGCAGCGGTACGTCGCGATCCACATGGTCTGCCTCGTCGCGCTCGCAACCGTCTTCTGCGTGCACGGCGGACTCGAGCGCGTCACGACCGCGACTGTACACTACTTTGAGACGCGCCATAGCGCCGAGAACAGCGCGACAGTCAACTCGGCGCCGCCGCCGCACACGCCGCAGACGTGGTTCGACCTCAGCGTCTTTGTGTTTATCACGATCATGCTGTACACGGCAGCGATCGTGTGCGCGTTCCACCTCTGGCGCCGCCGCGGCGAGACGCAGTTCGAGCGCTTCTGGTTCGACCCGACCGAGCTCTTGATCGTGTTCTACTGCCACCTCGTGTTCATTCCTGTCGTCGTGATCATGATCGCGTGCATCGACCAGGAGCTGTCGTTCGCAGACCAGTTCGCGCCGAGTACGTACGCCGCCGACAGCGAGCTCGTGCAGCTCCTGAGCAACGACTTTGCGGACGCGCTCTACTTCTTCTTGCTCCTCTCGATCAGCACCGCAGCGTGTCTCTTGCGGCTGCAGTTCCCGTACTTTTGCTTCGTGAGCTGCGAGTTCGTCGTCGTGACGCTCGTTATCTCGGTCGTGTACTACAGCGACGCTGGCGTGCGCTGGAGCACGTTTAGTGTCTTCGTCATGATCATCGTCATGCTCATTCGCGGCGTGTGGGAGAACGAGCTGAGCGGTCGGAGCGAGTTCCTCAGCTCCGTGAACCTCGCGACGGAGAACCGGCGCTTGAGCAACCAGAACGTCGAGATGAAAGAGGAGCTTTCTGGGAAGCTCAACTACCAGCTCCACTACGAAATGGGCGACATCCTGCGCATCTTGTGCCAGATCAAGGTCAAGATGGCAGGCGACGAGCGCAAGGACATTGACAAGATCATCACGGCGCTCGTGACGAACGAGGACCTGTTTGAAGTCAGTCTTGACCCGACCATGGCCGAGTACGAGGACGAAGTCCAGGGCTGGCTCCACATGATGGCGTTCAAAGAGCCGCCGCCAGGGTTCTACCGCGCGTCGTCAAACCTCTTCTCGGACCGGCGCGTGCGCAAGACGTCCGTGCCAGGACAGATCCTCCAAGCTGCGAACTCGCGCCGTATGAGCTACAACGTGGACTCGAGCGAGCGGTACTCGAGCGACCTCATCTCGCAGTTCTTCATGAGCGACCTCCACGACGACAGTGAAGACCTCTCGCACTGGCTCGTCACGACGCTCCGCGACCAGTTCTTCGTCGACATGTTCTACATCGAGCAGCGCTGCGCGTCGCCCCTCCAAGTCGTCTTCATCACGTGCGTCGAGCTCAACTCGCTCGCGTCGCGCCTCTCGCTCGACATGAAGAAGGTCACAGGCTTCATCGGCACGGTCGAGAACCACTACTTCAAACGCAATCCGTACCACAACTGCCTGTACGTCCCCTTGCTTGATCCCGAGGATGCAAGCGTGCGAGTGCGCTGGACGAACCGCTCGCTGTGACTGACGCAAACGCGCTGTGCTGTGCATCAACAGCCACGCAGGTGCAGTCGTCGCAGACATAAACTTCTACTTGCGACGGCTCAACCTCGACGTCGATGACCGGACGTTCTTTGTCGGCCTCGTCGCTGCAGCAGCGCACGACATGAGCCACCCTGGCGTCTCGAACGGCTTCCTCATCGCGACGCGATCAAAGCTCGCGATCACGTACAGCGACGACTCGGTGCTCGAGCGCATGCACATCGCAGAGCTCTACCGCATCCTCTCGCACGACAAGTTTGACATCTTTGCGCACATGACCGTGAACGTGCGCGTCGAGATCCGGAAGCTCATCATCCAGATGGTCCTCGCGACGGACCTCTCGCGCCACTTTCCGCACATCTCGAAGCTCAAGAGCAAGAAGTTTGCCGTGTCCGAGGAGACGCGCGGGCTCGAAGTGACGCTCATCATGGAGACGCTCCTCATGCTCTCGGACCTCGGACACACGGCGAAGCCGTTTCCGTACCACCAGGTCTGGGCGAACCGGATCTCGGAAGAGTTCTTCCGGCAAGGCGACGCCGAGGAGCGGCACAACCTCCCGGTCTCGCCGCTCTGCGACCGACGCCTGGCAAACTTGCCCAAGAGCCAAGTCACGTTCCTCACGCTGCTCGCGATGCCGCTCTTTGAGACCGCGGGCCAGGCGTTTGCGATCGACGAGTACAACACCGTGATGAAAGAGCTCCATGGGAACATCCGGTCGTGGCAGAGCATGATCGGTCGCGACACGGAGAGCACCCACGAGACGGTCTCGAACCACTCGGGCAAGAGCAGAGCCGTGCTCGCTGCCACGCCGTCTCACTCGGCAAGTGGCGCTGCAGCTGCGCCAAAGGACATGGACATTGTGCGACCTGCGATGCTCGCAGCGTCCGACGCGCCGGACCTCGACGACTGATTCGCGAGCATTCGGATGTCGTCAGAGGTCATCAGAGGTCCGTGCGGCTTTGCTAGAGTAGCCAAGCTAGGCAGCGAGGGATCGATCGCTAGGATAGAGAGAGTATAGTAGCAACAACAGACAATACCAGACAACACATACAGCGCCATTGTCCACACACTCACACAATGGACACGCCCGAGTTTGCTATGAATGGAGACGAACGAGTGGACGCACGCGGCACATGAGGAACCTCCTGTTAACGTTGACGAATAGATACGACGCACGAGCGCGCGCGTGTGCTAGTACTCGATCTTCTGTCCAAACTCAGTGTAGTAGTTCGACACAGCGACGGACGACTTGTCCGCGTCGCTCGGGTCGAACCAGATGCGGCACTTCTCGTACGGCGGCGCGTAGAGGTGCATCGTGATCGCGTCGACGTCGTCGCGCGGGTTCCCGACTTTGTGCAGTCCGAGCGAGTCGTCCATGTACGTCACGCCGGACGTGAGCACGGTGTTGGCCGTCTCTGCGAGCGCCGCGCCGTCGCGTTGGTACCGCACTTCGTGGACAAAGCCTTGAATGACTTTGACCCAGCAGCCGTCGCTCGGGTGGTCGTGAATCGGCGAGTACTTGCCGCGGTTCCAGCAAATGAGCATGAGCGCGTACGTCTCGTGGTCGGTCGAGATGAGGTTCCGCGTGTAGTTGCGCGACGTGTCAAAGTGCGCAAACTGCGCGAGCTCGTCGCGGTTCGGCTCGTATTGTCTGTGGCAGAGCGCAGAGGGGGACAGTCGAAGTGTTGTTAGTTCAAAGCGCAGCGATGAACAACAACAACAACAACAGCAAGTCTATCGATTGATAGACAGAGTGAGAGAGGGACGCACTCGAGCAGTGCTTGGAGATTCGTCTTCTTGTGCAGCGGCAAGTGCTTTTGCTGGTCGTTGTGCATGAGCTCGGTCTCGATCGCGTCGGCGAGCTGCGCGAGGTCTTTCGGCGCAGCGACTGCAGTGGTTGGAGCAGGCGCTTGAAGCATCGTGTCGTAGGGAGTGAGTGAGTGAGTGTGAGTGGTGTTTGTGCGATGCAAGCGAGTCGCGTCTTCTTCTTGTTGCTGGACGAGCGAAAGCGAGAGTGAGCGAGCAATGGAGCCGCTCACGTTGCTGTTTGCGCACCTCTTGATTTGAGTATCGCGCGTCGGTCCAGATGTTTTCCGCCGTTGCAAGCCAGGCGCGTCATCGCATTTCAGCCAATCAATTGCATTGTTGCACGCGCAACTTCATGTCTATTTTTTACATTGTTTTTGTATTGAACAATGGTGTTGTTGATCATGCTTGATAGTGCAAAAACCGAGGGACACGTGACGCACCCAGTCGTCGTGTTGACCACACATCTCGCAAGTCGCCTCAACCTTGATGACTTGAGTCGCCGTCGGAGTACTTACGATCGATCTTCATGGGCACTCGCACTGCCTTCTCCTCTTTACCGATGTGTGCTACTGCCAGAGCGCACTGAAAGCGTCGCCGTTGTCGCTATCGCTACCACGATCATCGTCGTTGCTGTTGTTCGTGGCGTCGTTGGCTGGAAGCGCGCTTTGCAAGCACGCTGCGACGTCGTCGTGTCCGGCTGTGATCGCTGCCTCGAGTGCGTCCGACACACAGCCTTCGGTGCGATTCGCAAGCAGGAACTGCACGACGTCCAAGTGGTTGTTTGCTGCTGCGTTCATCAGTGCTCGGAACGAGCACCCTTCGGTGCGATTGTCATGGAGAAACTTGACGACTGCGAAGTGGCCGTGCGCGGCGGCGCTGTCCATGGCTTTGCTCGTGCAGCCGACTGTGCTGCGCTCGTGCAGGAGCGCGACGACATCGACGTGCCCAGCACTCGCAGCGCTGTCCATCGCTGCTTTCGTGCACCCGCCTTTCTTCCCACGACGACTCGCAAGCAAGTGCTCGACGACATCGCACCAGCCGCGTCTCGCTGCCGTGTCGACCGTCAGTGGCGTCCCGCCTTCACTGCGGTGTTTCGCCAGGAAGAGCGCGACATCAACGTGGTCGTTCATCGCTGCAGCGTGCACTGCCGCCGTCGTGCACCCTTCGGAGCGGTGCTCGTGGAAGAACTGCACAACTGCGAGGTGGCCATTCGCTGCAGCTTGGTCCATCGCGTTCTTCGTGCAGCCTTCGGTCCGGTGCTCGTGGAGGAACTCGACAATGGCGCAGTGGCCATTTGCAGCGGCGCCGTCCATTGCTGCAGTCGTACAGCCTTCGGTCCGGTGCTCGTGGAGGAACTCGACAATGGCGCAGTGGCCATTTGCAGCGGCGCCGTCCATTGCTGCAGTCGTACAGCCTTCGGTCCGGTGCTCTTGGAGGAACTCGACCACGTGGAGATGGCCATTCGTAGCTGCACCATCCATAGCAGCAGTCTTCCAGCCGGCACTGCCGCGCTCGTGCAAGTACGTGACGATGTCGAGATGTCCATGCGTCGCAGCGATGTTCATGTACCCGATCGAGGTGTACGGCAGCCCGACATCTTCCAGGAAGAACTTGACAATGTCCAAGCGTCCGCGCGCAGCTGCGTACTCGACTGCGCGATCGTTGTACTCGCCCAACTGGCGCGCGTGCAAGAACTGCATCATCCCGAGGTCGCCGAGACTGCCCGCTTTCTCCATTGCGCGCCACGAGCACTGCACGTCCGTGCGCGTGCCACTGTGCAGCATCTCGAGCATCGCGAGCGACGCAGCGTGGTCCATCACATGCTTCATGCGCCAGTTTCCCTGTTCGCTCAAGTCGTAGCCGCGGTCGTACGCCCACTTGACGAGCTCGACGTCGTCGTTCCACACTGCTTCTTTGATGTCGCGGTACGGGATCGCTGTCTGCGCGCGTGGCCAGCGCTCGTAGAGCAGGTCCATGACTTGAAAGTCGCGGCGATGGAACGCACTCGTCATGGCATCCGACTCGCTTGCCCACGGCACGGCGTCTCCGTCCTTTGTGCGCGTCTCGACGAGCCACTCGATGATCTCGAAGCGGCTGAAGCGCGCTGCGCATAGCATGACATAGCGCATGTCGAGCAGCGAGTGGGCAAGACTGGGCGATTCGTCTGTTGTAGCTGTGGTTGATGCGGTTGTCTCGATGCGCTTGCACTCGGCGTACGCGAGCTGCAACATCGCGAGGTTGTCTTCGATGACCGCGACTTGCGGGACAGCGCCGCGCCGATGCGGAAACTCACGCGGCAGCCAGTCTCGGAACGGCGTGTGGAGCGTGTACGTCGACACATGTTCCTTCCAGAAGCGGTAGAGCGGGAATGGCCAGCCACCCACGCTCGACGTGATCGTGCGCCAGAGCGCCGGCTCCGTCAGGACTGCGAGTGCAGCGGCTCGGTGCGGCGGCGGCACAGGAGCGTGCACAGGAGCGTGCACAGCATTGGTGCTCGTCGTGGTCATTGCTGCTTGTGCGTGGTCGTTGCTGCTGCTGTCGCGTCCGTTCACTTGCTCACTTGGGTGCTGTTCGGGTTGGCGACTTGCACACGTCACGCACATTGACGAAAGCTGCGGTTTGAATTCGCACTATTACTACGAAAATCCTGTGTTAAATGGGAATTGTTCTGATTTTGGACTTGAGTGACGCCGACCAAGAGCAACACTGAGACGGCACTTGCATTTGAGAGCGCAGTCACCACTGCTGCTACAAGGGTGCAGAGATAAAGCTCGTGCGGCATTTAGCATGAACACCGGTCGGCTCAGCCAGCTCTCGAGCTCTTGAGTGCCTTGCATCACACACGTGCCCATGAAGAAGGCGGATGCTCAAAGCGATCAAGCCTGTTGAGCAATTCGCGTCTCGTGCGCAGCTCGCCTAGTGACTCAAGAGCACCTGCCTCTACACACGCTCCGACTCTCAACAAGCTCGCTTGGTCTCAACATCGACAGCGTATGCAGTGGCAGCGACGAAAATCGACCCACCACCACTCTGACCTCGAGGCACTACTCGTACTAATCGCGAACGACCAGCAGGGATTACTACTGCTATGAACCTGGAACTCGAGGTCCTGCTGCCGAGTGTGCTTGATCTGGTGGTCTCCATTCGTCTGTCGAGCAACCATCACTCGACCATAGTAATCGGCGTTGAAGCGCGATGGTTACTCGAAACAAGTGTCGGTCTCAAACACAACAAGATCAATCGATCGATCGCTGGTTCTCGTCCTGAACCAAGCGCCGACACGAGCACACGAACGCACCATCATGTCTCCGATCTCACTCCAACACACTTTGCAATTCACCAACAAGTGCACACTCACTCATCCGCCACTCTCCAGTCGCCAGCGTCACCACTGCGATCACGCACGTGCACACACCGACCAAGCAACTACTAAGTAACTAAACAACCACCAAGCAACATGACTGCCGCCGCCATGACCCCGACTGCTGACAACAGCGCTGCTGGTGGCTCCACTGCCACAGCGACAACGACGACGACGGCAACGATGAAGGTAGGAGCACCAACGACAGCGACGGAATCCAAGACACCATCAGCAAAGATGACCAACACCGGAGCTGGAGCTGGAGCTGAAGTTGAAGCTGGATCTGCAACCGCGGCAGCAAAGGCACCCACGAAGGCGGCTGTGACGGCCCGATACAAGCTCTTCACGCCGCTCACGCTCGGCGACGGACTCACGCTCAAGAATCGCGTCGTGATGGCGCCGCTCACGCGCGCTCGCGCCGACCCAGTCACACGTGCACCAACCGAGATGAGCGCAGTGTACTATGCCCAGCGCGCCGGCGCCGGACTGATCATCGCCGAAGCCACCGCTGTGTCCGAGCAGGGCTACGGCTGGTACGGATCACCTGCGCTCTACACCGACGCCCACGTGGCGGCATGGAAGACCGTCGTGGACCGCGTGCACGCGCACGGCGGCAAGATCTTCGTCCAACTCTGGCACATGGGTCGCCAGGGACACTCGAGCTTCAACGTCAAGCGCGAGCTCGTGGCGCCGTCCGCGATTGCGATGCCTGCCGGTCCGAATCGCTTTACCAAGAACAGCCTCGGCGAGTACGTGCCGCACGAGACACCGCGTGCGCTCCGAACAGACGAGATCGCGGGTGTTGTGGAGGACTTCCGTCGCGCCACTGCGCTCGCCAAGACCGCGGGCTTCGACGGCGTCGAGATCCACACCGGGAACGGCTACCTCGTGGACCAGTTCCTCCAGACCGTGACGAACCAGCGCACGGACCAGTACGGCGGCTCGTTCGAGAACCGCGCGCGGTTCCTGCTCGAGATCGTCGACGCCGTCAAGACCGTGTGGCCCGCTGATCGCATCGGTGTGCGCCTCTCGCCAAACGGCGCTTACGGCGGCATGGGTTCACCCGACACCGCGGAGCTCTACTCGTACGTGATGGAGCGTCTGGACCGCCACGGCTTGGCGTACCTCGCGATCATGGACGGCTTTGGGTTTGGGTACCACGACAAAGACCGGTTGCTCACGGCGTTCGACGCGAAGAAGCACTTCAAAGGCACCGTGCTCGCGAACTGCAGCTACACGCGCGACATCGCTGAGGGTGCAATCCGCAGCGGCGCCGCGGACATGGTCTCGTTCGGCCGCGCCTACATCAGCACGCCGGACCTCGCCGAGCGCTTCGAGCGCGACTTGCCGCTCAACCCGGACGCGCCGTACGAGGTGTACTGGGACCCGAAGAAGGGGTCTGTCGGATACACCGACTTTCCTGTCCTCGTCCGCGGCGATGCCGATGCCGATGGGGACGACAACGACGCTGGCGATGCCGTGTGAGCTAGCGAAGAAGCGACATAGGTCCATGTGGTCGTAGTCTCGACCCTTTGCATACCACACGAGCGTCGATAGCGAGTGTAACCAATACACACTATCTCTATGATCTCTATCTGATGCACCATGTCTCCCTCCTTCTACAACGTGCAGAGCATATGCACGTACACGTACGATGGCCGTGGCGTGCGCTGACACTCCGAACTGCGTCTACTCTTCACTCACGCGCGCGCAATGTCGTCTGCGTCGACTTTCGTGCCAGGGCTGAGCCAGTTCGTGTACGGCACGACCGCCTCGCCGACCAAGTGTGCGAGCGTGCGGTCGAGCGCTTTCTCGATCGCGCACAAGTGGCGAATGTACTGGAGCTTTGGCCAGACGCAGCGCTGGCCGCCGTCGAGGTACCGGTCCATGTCTTCAACGGTCGGGTTCAGGATCGCTTTGATCCCAATGGCTTCCAAGAAGATGAAGTCAGGAATGAGCGTGACGTTGCCCGAGAAGTTCTGCTTGAAGTACGAACTGAACTGGTGGCCGTAGATCTTGGGGAAGAGCCCGAGGAACGCGAGCATCTTGAGCCGATGGCGCACGTCGGCTGCAATGACACTCTCGAGCGTATGGAAGACGCTCTTGCGGAAGTTCGGGTTGTCAATGTCGTCGCCCACGAACGGCACAACGTGCGGGTTCACTTGTGACACAATGAAGTTCGTGACGTTGAAGCAGCTCGCCATGGTCTCCATCGGCAAGTCGTGCTGGATGCTCCCGTCGACCCACTCCGCACCGAGTGACGTGTACGGCACGACGTTCCCCGCAAAGTCCCGCGCCATGAGCTTCTTGCCTTTCATAATGCCAGGGAGCGAACAGGACACTGCAACGGCGCTCCAGAGTAGCACGTGCGGCGACGTGATGTGGTTCAGCAAGAGCTTCTTCGGTCCTTTGTGGCCCGTGACGTCGGACGCCGACACGGTGATGCACACGTGGCGACCGGTCTTGCGGAACGCGTCCTGGAACGTGTAGTACATCGCCTTGTCCTCTGCGTGCATGGGCTCGCCGTAGTAGTGCTGCGTCGTCTTCTCGAACGCAGAGCACTCGACGAGGAAGCCGGTCTTGACGCAGTGCGCGAGCTGCGCCATGAGCGGCGGGAACCACCGAATGCCCATGGGAATGAACCGCGTCGAGATGTTGTTCTGCAGGATCTCGGCCATGAGCTCATCGTTCGTCTTGCACGCAGTCATCGCAGCGGCGATCGAGCCACCAGAGGAGCCAGAGATCACGTTCGGGAGCAAGTCGGCTTGGAGCAGCGCTTTGATCACGCCCATGTGGTACATCGCAATCGCACCGCCGCCGCTGAGACACAGCGCTGTCGAGCCGAACGACTGCTTGAGCTTGCGGAAGAACGTCGCTTTCTCGTCGACGGGGAACACATCGGGCGTCGCGCGCGCGAGGACGTCGAGCGCTTGCGCTACGAGATTGTGGAACTCTTCAATCACGACCTTTGTGCCCGAGTGGCAGCTCAAGTGGAGCCCTGGCGAGTCGATCCCGAGCTTGTTGCGCATCGCAAACGCCGCGGCGATGTACTTGAGCTCTTCAATGTTCCCGCCGGCGATCGCGCGCTTGAGGTTGTCCATGTTGATCCGGAGCTGCTCAAAGTCGCAGTGCTCGCGGTCCTCTGGTAAGATCGTCGTCTTCCAGTGCTCCTTTGCCTCGAGCGCGTCGAGGTACTTAGCCATGTTGGCCCACTCGGCGTACGTCCGCGCGCCTTTCATGATCTGCCGCAGCGACTCAGCGTACCGGTTCCGGACGCCAAACACACTCGCGTACGCGCGCTTCGAGGTCGAGAGCACAAACTTGGTGAGCTTGATCGAGAAGTAGACCGACATCGAGAGCGCGATGCGCGAGAGCTGGTACAGCGCCACGAGCCACTGGATGACGACCACGAGCTGGAGGCAGCAGAACCAGCCGATCCACTTGTACTTGCGCAGCGCGAAGACTGCGAGCGAGCAGATCCCGACCATCGCGGCGACCTGCGCGAGTGTGCGCATGTTTGTCGATGCGAGAGTGCCAGTCGTCGCCCAGTCCATGCTGCGCACGACGCTCCAGCACTCGCTGAGTGCGTCGCCGACGTGCGCGTTTGCCCAGCACGGATGCACAAATGATGGCCACTGCAGCGCGTCTGCGACTGCACGATGAGCAGTAGCGCGCACGTCTGGGAGCTCAAAGCGCGTTGTTGCTGTGAACGTCACGAGGTACCCAAAGACGCTCGAGAGCACAAACACGCCGCCTGCGACGTTTGCGACGAACTGCGCGATGCGATCCGAGTCTTTCCACGCGGCAGGTGACGGTGGCAGGAGCGCGCTGCTGCTGCACACGCGCGCGAGCGCCGGCGACTCGGGCGATGACGTCATGGCGCCGCTCGCCATCGTTGTTGCGTCTGGTGTATTGTGTGTGTCTGGTGCTCTGTGTTGGTTCGAGCCGAGTTGAGCTGTTGCTGACGTAGCTGCTTGGTGGTCGAGCCGTGTGATGCAGTGTAGCGACGCAGTGCAGTGCTGAGTGGGTTCGAGCAGAGTGAACACGCCGAGCGAGATGATGAGCAGCCACACGAGCAGCAGCACGAGCAAGTGTGTTGATCCGAGCGCGCGAGTCGGCAAGTGCTGATCAACGTCGCTTTGCTCTCGAAGCGCGTGTGTGACGTGTGCGCGCACGCGACGCCACCGACTGCCACATTCGAGCCACCGGCTGCTTCGAGAACGCAAAAGTGCTGCTCGCGGCAGCCAAGGTTCGCCGAGTAAGTGAGCTGTGCATGCGTATGAAACTCGTGAATGTGCGCTCAAATGGTTAGCCTGCGTTCGATCAGGTCGGTTGAGGTTGGTACGTCTGCCGGCCCGACATGGGCCGACATGACATTCGCATTGGCTTTGTGTGAATGCACGCGCTCAACGCTCACTCACTCGAGTGAGGCCAAACGACTTGAACGACCCAACGCTCTCAACCAAAGTCAGTTTCGTCTCAAAGTAACGGCTGGCGGACTGTGGCAGTAGTCAGTATAATTCCGTTTGCGTGCAATTAACTCGAGGCGAGGACATAATTGGTTGCAATGAATGAATTGACTCGAGATGAGGACATAATTGGTTGCAATGACTTGAGACGTCGGCATAATGAGTTGAAATGTCTTGATACTTGTATTGACACTTATGCTAAATTGTTTTCATACAAAACGAACGAAAATATCTCGAAGCTCCTTCGAATGCCGTTTTCAAACGCAAGATTCTCGACATTCTCGCTTCATCTTTCGACACTTGAATTTATCCGAGCCAAATGCTGTTTCACGAGGCAACTATCGTCGTGAAATTGACTTGAACAACGTATACCTATAGCGAACATTGTGGCTGTTCAAAAAAATACGGCGAAAGGTCATGTAGCGACCGTTGCTGAATCTCAAACAGGGCCTGGTTCGGTTTGTGTGCGCGCACGTACAGTGCACGACAGTGGTTTGTGAACATGGTCATTTTTTGACTTGCAAGTTTCAAAAGTGCATATTTTTCGCTGAAAATGCGTGAAGACGTAGTTTTGCCAAAAGGAAATAATTGCACCAAAGATAATTCCGATCCGACTATTATTGGTTGAGCTATGGTGAGTATTTATTTTTGAGAGGTGACACGAATCATGAACATAAATTACTGACCAGGTAAAATTGAATTTGGTTTCTATCACACGGCGAAATTGTATGATCTAGTACGTAATATATGCTCCCTGACATTTCAAAATTTTGACACATCTGCTGCGCATCGATTCGACTAATGCTTGCAGCTGCTCTGGAGCCACTGCGCCCCAAGCTGCTTGGACAGCTACTCGTAGCGTGTTCACGTCGTCGTACTGCCGCCCACCAGCGTACACGTGTTGCGACATGATCCCCCAGAGGTTCTCAATGGGGTTCAAGTCGGGTGAGTACGGCGGCCATGCCATCACGTCTACGTGATTGTCCTGGAGCCAAGCTTTCGTCAGGTGAGACGAGTGACTTGGAGCGTTGTCTTGCTGAAAGACTTGCGTGCACGTGTCCATGAACGGCAGCAGGTGCGTGTGCAGCGTCGCAACGTACTTGGACGAGTCGACCTTGCCGTTCAGGAACTTCGGAACTGACTTGGACGTGCTTGGAAACGCAGCCCACACCATCACTGAGCCACGACCGGAATGTCGACGAATGTTGGGCTGCTGCGAGATGTGCTGATCTTGCCACTGATAATGCATGCCGTCTGGACCGTCGCAGTTCCACTTCTTCTCGTCGCAGAACACGACAAGCGCCCTGTCGGTGGTATCCCACATCGCTCTCTCGCCGTCCCACGACATGCGCTGATCTCGGTGGCGCTTCGTCATCGCTGGCTTGGCCGATCGCTTCTTATACGCGAGCCAATCGACATCTTCGAGCACGCGCTGAACAGTCCGAACGCTGCACGTGAGCTTGAGCTTGTCTCTCGCCTTCGCGGCGCTCGTCTCTCCTGCAGCAATGAGGCGGACGATGTGTTGGCGGTCTCGTTCTGTCGTTTTGCGCTGGCCACCGCGTCGGTTCTTGGTCTTTGGCTTGTTTGCTGACTCTTCCGTTGCAGAATACCCAAACATCCGTACAGAACGATAAATTCCGACACAGAAACCTTTATCAGCTAATCACTCTTGAAAATAATACGGAGATGAAATGATCACTCTATTGACCGACTGGCAAGTCGCTACGAGACAGCACTGCGTGATGAAACGAGAAGGTGTGGCGGTGACAAGCGAATCAAATATCCTCTGTCACGACGTCTTCGACGACCGCATCTGCTGCGCGTGTGAGTATACTCGCGCGAAATGCCTTCAGTGTAACGCCGACTGGAGGGTCGCTCAGGAGCTCTTGCTTGTGGTGCGCGAGGTACTGCTTGATTCGGCACTTGAGAGCCGAAAACACGTTCTCGATGTGATCAGGATCGAATACAAAGTTGAAGTCACTAGCAGTTGCAGCGCTCAGCGCTCAAGACCAAGAAGCAAGGCGGTCGCAGCAGGCGCGACATTGTCAAGCGCAGCACGTGAGGCTGGTATACCGCGTCTACGCTCTCCTCTTCTGTCTTCTCGCAATCCTCGCGCCCGCCTGGCCGTCCAAGAGCGCTCACGGAGAGCGAGCTCGAGCGCATCGCGGCGTGGACGAAGCAGCGCGACCGCGGCACCGTGATCGAGCTGCACGCGACGCTCCAGACGGGTACGTCGCTGTCTACTGTCAAGCGTGCGGTTCGTCAGCTCAGGCGCAAGAACTGTCCAGCGCTGCTCTACAAGGTCCTGCTGACATTCGACGACAACGGCGCCTTCACGAGACGCCTTCTTGCGTTCATCGCCGAGGCAATCGACACCATTGAGGTTAGCATGTTTGCCTTTACTAACGAGAAGTTCGTGCATGCGTTAGTGAAGGCTAGGAAGAAAGGTGTGCGTGTATTCGTGTTGTTAGATCGATCGGTAACTCCTGTTTGGGTCTACAAAGATCTCACCGAGGCCAAGATACAAGTCACACTCAAGAACAAGCGCGGCAAGATGCATACTAAGTACGTCGTTGTGGACGGCGTGGCCGCTGCGCAAGGGTCCTTCAATTGGACTGGCAAGGCGGAGTACGAGAACGACGAAGTCTGCGCCTTCACCTCGGAAAAGGACGCTCGCGGGCTGCACAAGCACTTCCTGACGAAATGGAAGCTGTACAAGAGCGACGTGCAGCCAACTCCAGAATGGACGCTTTGAATCATGCATTCCACAGCACTCAAGTGTAAGCCGATCCTGTCGCATCGCTCGCTTGCGTCGCTGTCTTGCGCGCGCTTCATGCATGTCGGCATGAATACAACAGCTCCATTCGACGACAGCACGATCTTTGGCTGCTTGTGTATATCTCTGTCTGTGGATGCATCCAGTGCAGACGTCCTGCAGTGATGCAGAAGACGTCGTTGTCACGAGCTTGACGCGGCGCGCAGATGAGCCGCTCGTTGTCCGTGCGCGCTCGCGAGTTGACCGCGGCGGACTCGCACTGTCGTCCTCTGGCTTGGGTGACGGCACTGACTGGCGCCGGCTCGATGCGCGCGAGCCTGTCACCCGATCCCGTTCACGCACCTGAAGCACGGCGACGAGTACGCGATTCCGCCGCAGCAAGAGCCTTGGAGCGTCCGCACGCGCCGCGTGATCTCGTACTACCGGCAGTACGTCCACCGCACGCTGTCGGATCTCGAGCCGCAAGCTCGCGCGAGACGACGTCAGGCGATCTTTGACCAACGGATGGATGGACAGAGTCTTGGAGCAGTAGCAAGTTCGTCCAAGCCCAAGCAGTCCAAGCAGTCCAAGTCCAAGACAGCAATGGTCACAATGGTAGCAATGGTCGCAATGCATTCGACTCAAATATATCGATACAAATCCCTCGTCAAACAAGCATCAGGAACGGCAGCAAATACCAGCAGCATCAAGCACGCGCAAGAGAGATTGAGCGCGCGACCGACGCGACAGCAGCAGAAGAACTCGAGCACGCAAGGACGCCGACGCGACTAAGAGCAAGCAGCGTGAGCGCTTGAACGAGAGGCGCATTCCAAATCGGTACGCCCATTGACGACAACGCTCGCTCTAGCGATCGACCAACATCACTCGGTGACAGCAGAGCCACTGCAGTCTGCGCACGTGAGTGAGGAACGCGAGCTGGTCAGAGCGCTCACGTCCGTACGCGTTCAGTGAGCCAGCCTCCGTGACCTGCCAACGGACGCACACGCGAGCAATCGCGCCAGTGCAGCTCCAACAGAGCACCACAGTAGCGCGCGTCTCTCATAGCTCATCGCACACACAACGCAAGCGCGAGTCGCAATGTCCCATCCGTTCCTGACGCCGTCCATGGCGTCTGGTGCCGCAGCAGACAGCGCATCGACGCCACACACTCGCCTCGCTCCTGCTTTGAGCAGCAGCACCAGCGCATCGACGACACACAATGCGCTGTCGTCGACCACATCATCGCCATTCGCGCAAGCGTCGCGCTTCCAAACGCCTGTGGGTCCGTCGACTGGGCGTCTCCATAGCACAACGAGCAGCAGCAGCGCGCCTGCAGTTGCGCTCGAACGGCTGCGCAAGCGGAAGCGACGCGTCGCGGGGTCTATCGATAGACTCGCCTTGGTCGACGCCATTGACCTCACGCGCGACGACGGCGACAGCGAGAGCAGCAGCAGCGACCACGACAACGACGCAGCGAGCGACCCACTGATTCCCATTGCGACACCTGCCGCCACGACGCGCAGTGTCATGAGCGCGTACTATCAGCAGCAGCGCGGCGTGCGCGCGAAAGCACTCGACCCGTGCGACGAGTCACCGCTTGGCGACTGGAAGCCCAACGCAAAGACCTCGGGTCTGCGCGACAGCAGCAACGTGAACGACAGCACGCGAGCGCCGAGTCGTATGAGCAGCAAGAGCCGCAAAGCGCGCACTGCAGGTGTCGCGTCGCCGCCACCAGTGCATCCATCGAGCGGCCCGAACCGGCTGATTGCAAAGCTCCGGCAGCTCGTGCGGAGCTGCAGCAAGCGCCACCACGTCGGCGCTGCGCTCTTCTACGCCGACAAGCTCGTACGTGTTCTTGTGCTGTTGTACTTCCGACAGACAGAGCGAGACTCACAGCGTCGCCGTGGACGCTATGAGACTGCAGATCTCGCTCTCGCCTGGTCATGCGCAGGACGTGCTGCTCTTTGCCGACGCGTGCTTCCTCAACAGCGAGTTCCACCGCGCGATCCACGCGATCAAGAGCGCCAACTTGGTCGAGATCGACAACGTCCACGCGATTCGGCGCACGACGCTCGAGGCGCATCTCTTGCTCGGCCAGTGCATGGTGCGTGCCGTCGTCTCTGACAATGTGGCGCTGCTGGTTGATCCTCTCGAGGCATCGCGTGTCTGACGATCCGTCTCTCGGATGCGCTGCGGTAGCTCGCGATCAAGCAAAAGGAAGAGTGCCTTGATGTCCTTGGGAAGGTGCTGCCAGAGGACGAGAACGCGATCGTGGCGTTCGCGAGACGCTACGAGAGCGACTGCGAGAGCGACGACGCGAGTGGGATCAACGTCGTCTCGGCACTGGCGCTGCTCATGGGCGAGACGTTCGAAGCCGTCGGGAACCGCGAGAACGCCGCGACGTACTTTCGCATTGCGCTCCGGTGCGACGTCTACAACTCGGAGGTACGCGCGCTGTTGTGTCTGTTCGGTGGCGTCCGAGGGTGATGCGATGGTCGCATGCGTAAGTACTGACACTCGCCATGACTCTGTGAATGGATCGCCAGGCGTTCTTCCACCTCGTAGACAAGCAGATGCTGTCGGGAGCTGACGAGAAGAAGCTCCTCGCGTCGCTCAACTTCTCTGCTGACGAGATGGGACTCGTGCGGCTGCTGTACCTGAGCCACGTCGGGAAGGTGCGTTCATGGAACTGGACACGTGCTCAAGGCGATCGACAGAGAGCTGATGATGTCGTGTGGTCTTACCTGCTCCATTCAGTACGACCCAGCGCCGTCGGTCGACGACAAGTTCCGCGAAGTCGAAGACAAGTTCGGCATCGCGAGCAATCTCGACCTCGTACGTGCGCTGCCTGAGGCTCTGGTCGTAGACAGAGCCATTAGTCTCACGCCTGTGTCACGTGCTGCGTGATCTGCAGAGCATCGCAAAGGCCGAGACGTTCTACTACCAGCACGACATCCAGCGCGCGCACCAGATCTGCCAGAGGTGCGACGCACAAGCGCCACTCACTGACCCTTTCGCATTGGTACTGATCAAGCCATGCTCCCCTCACTCTTTAGTGTGCGCGACCGAGATCCGTTCAACGCGCGCGTCGTCACAGTGTTCGTCGCAACGCTCGTGGAGCTCGGGAAGAAGCGCGAGCTGTACCAGTACGCGCACCAGCTGGTACGACTGACGTCTTTGCACTTTACAAGGTCGCCCACGTCCTCACAGACGCTCTCGTACAGGTCGACGTTTACCCGAAGAAAGCGTCGGCGTGGTACACTGTCGGCTGCTACTACCTGCTCGTGCACAAGTACGAAGCAGCGCAGCGCTACTTCCAGTACGTCTTCTCTCTCGATCTGTGTAGCTTCCTGCCATACAAGAGCTCACACTCACGTGCTCGTCGCTCCAACACCAACAGCAAAGCCACGACGCTCGAGCCGACGTTCGCACCTGCGTGGATCGGCTTTGGGAACTCGTTCGCAGCGCAGGACGAGAGCGACCAGGCGCTGTCGTCGTACCGCACAGCGTCGAGTCTCTTCCCGGGCTCGCACCTCCCGTCGCTCTTCATCGGCATGGAGCACTTGCGCACGAACAACGTCCCGCAGGCGCTCGAGTTCATTCACCACGCGCGCGCGATCTGCCCAACGGACCCGCTCGTGTACAACGAACTCGGCGCGGCGTACTACAAGCAAAAGGACTACGCGCGGGCGATCGAGATGTTCACGCAGGCGCTGCAGCTCTGCAAGCACTTGCCCGAGCGCTTGCTCGAGGCGTGGGAGCCGACGCTGTTCAACCTCGGCTACGCATACCGCAAGATGCGCAAGTTTGACCAAGCGATCCACTACTTCCAGAGCGCACTGCGGCTCTCGCCGCGCAACGTACGTCCTCTCGCTATGCGATGTACAGCCTTGAGCCAACTAACTCACGCTCTCAGTCTCTGTTGGTCCCATGGGCGTCGCGCAGGCGTCGATCCTCGCAGCGTTGGGCTTCACGCACCACATGAAAGGGAACCTCGAAGACGCCATTGAGTCGTACCACGCGGTACGCTTCGTCCGATCGAACCTTGTCGACTCGCTAGCACACGATCATACGGCTGACTGGACTCGCATACCCGTGGCTCTGACTGCAGGCGCTCGCGTACAATCCCGAGGAGACGCTCGCCGGCGAAATGATCACGATCGCGTTTGAAGAATCGCTTGCGACGCGCCACGGCGCACTCAGTTCGCTTGCGATCCCGACGCCTGCGCGCCGCACGCCCATGGGCATGCACTCGAGCCTTCTTGGTCGCCCAACAGACACGTCGCAGTCGGAAGACACGGTCCGCCGCACGCTCCAGCTCGACCAGTCGTTCAGTAGCATCGAGCCGAGTCATCGGTCGCTCGTGTACTCGAGTCTCGACTTTTCCGACGACAGCTCGATGATGAACATGGACGAGTGACTGAGCTAGGAGCAGTCGAAGGATCCGTAGGATGTAGGACAAACATACCAAGTCGCAGAGGCCTCGAGTGCTTCTCAAGTCCGTCAGACACAGACACAGATGAACAGCACAAGCGTCTTTGTCCTTGTTCTCATGCCCAGTACTTCTCGCCCGTGATGCTGTTGTAGTAGTAGGCGGCGCCGGTGTACTGGTCAAAGAACTTTTCCCACGGATCCGGTGGCGCAGCGGCCGTTGCGTCGTCCGCCACGACGTCTTCTGATGCTGCGGCTGCCGGTGCTGCACTTGCGTACTGCTGCTGCTGGAGCATCGGGTTTGCAAACTGCTGCAGCATCGGGTTCCCAAAGCCAAACATCATCGACGCCATCGCCGCTTGGTACGCGTACGCAGACGCAAAGCCTGGGTACATGCTCGCCATGGCGTTCGCACTGTAGGCATTCGCGGCGTTCGGGTCCTCTTCGTAGTAGTGATACTGTCCGTACTGGTCGTAGTAGCCGTACGGATCAGCGTAGCCCTCGGCGCTGTTCGCTGCGTAGCCGTTCGCATCAACGGCCTCGGCGCTGTAGTTTGTGTAGCTGTCTTGCTCGTGGTCGACTGCCGACGCCGTGGCCGCGAGCACGATCTCCATGGCTTTTGCTGACGCTGGTGTCGACGATGGCGGCGACACTGGCCGCGTCCAACTCGCCTCTTGCGTCCGGATGTTGTAGAAGTACGACGCCTGGGCGTTCTCGTCCCAGTACTCGACCCACTCGTCTTCTTGTACTGCCTCGGCCTCGGCGTCAGCGTCGTCACCGACGACGTCCGTGGCGTCCGACGCGAGCACCTGTGCGACTTTGGCCTCTGCGGCTGCGAGTGTCGCCTCGATCGCTTTCGCACGCTCGTCGCGCTCGCGCGCGATCTTGGCTTGGATCACACGCACGCGCTGGCGACCGAGGTACCCGCGCGCGAACGACTGGATCGTACACGCGGCTGCTGCGCGCCGTGCAACGCGCTCTTTCTCGAGGCGCGCGCGCTCGAGCATCTGCACCTCGAGCGCTTTGAGCTCCTGCTCGCGCGCGCGCGTCTCCTCGTCCATGATCGCTTTGAGCCGCGCAAGCGCGATCTCTTTCTCCTGCACGGCTTGGAGCCGCACGCGCTCGGCTTCGTCGTGGAGACTCGCGAGTTGCAGCGCCTGTGCGCGCTGGAGCTTCGCGATGCGCTGCTTTGCAATGTACTTGAGGCAGATCGCTTGGATCGTGAGCGTCGCTTGTTCGCGACGGATCGCCAGCGCCGCGCGCTCGAGCTGCTTGGCTTCGTCCTGGAGCGCGTCGCTCGCGCGCTGCTGCTGGTTCGGTGCGATCGCGCTCGTGTCAAGCAGCGCTGCAAGCTTGAGCGCAGCGAGCTCCTCGTTCTCCTGCGTGCGCGTGAGCGCTTCGTGCTGCGCCTGCGCAAGGCGCTCGTGCTCGAGCGTCTCACGAAGTTGCTCGACGCGCTGCGTCTTCTCGAGCTCCATGATGCGCTTCGAGCTCGGCTGGTGCAGCAGCATCGTCTGCGCTTTGAGCTGTGCGAGCTCTTCGACTTCCGCGTCGCGCCGCGCTTGCTCCTCAGCCCGTTCATGTGCGACTTGCTCGCGGAGCTTGTTCGCTTCGTCGTTTGCAGCGCTCTGCTGGAACAGGAGCTCGAGCTTGAGCTTGCGCAGCTCGTCCTCTTGCTCCTGTCGCAAGCGCTCGATCTCGTCGTGCGCTTTCTCCGACGCCATGAGCGAGATGCGGCGCTCAAAGTCGCGCCGGCGCTGCAGCAGGAGGCGCTGCGCCTTCGCGCGCCGCATCGCGCACTGGATCACAAGCGCCGCGCGCTCTTGTACGAGTCGCGCCTCGGCGCGGAGCTTGCGCTGCTGCGCTTCGTGCTGCTTGCGGAGGTACCGCACGCGCGAGAGGAACCGCCGGACGCAGCATTGGATCCGCACCGCGGCGCGCATCTTGGTCTGCTGCACGAGCTTCTCGAGCGCCCGCGTCGCGGCGTCGCGGTGCTCTTGCTGAAGCTTTGCGACTGCGCGGCGCGCTTGTTTGCCGCGAAACACGGTCTGGATGCGCACGGCGGCGTTCACGCGCTTGTTGTCGGCGCGCCGCGCATGCTCGCGCGCTTGGACGATCCGACGCTTCTCACTCCGCGCGAGTTTGCCGCGCGCAATGCCTTGGATGCGCCGCGCGGCAGCGTCAGCTTCGAGCTCGAGCGCGCGCTTGGCTTGGAGGCGCAAGTGCGACGCGAGGCGGCCGTGGTAGCCGCGCCAGCACGCTTGGATCTGCAGCGCGCTCCGGTTCATGAGCGTGAGGTTGAGCCACTTGAGCTTCTCAAAGCGCGCGCGCTGTGCGACGCGCCGAGCGCAGTACCCGCGGTACGCCGCTTGGATCGTCAAGGCGCTCGTGAGCTCGAGGAGCTTGGCGACGCGCTGGGCTTCGAGGCGCTCGAGACGCATGCGGAGGTACTCAGCCCGCGTGTAGAAGCACCGCCAGCGCGCTTGGATCACTGTCACCGCCGCTGTCTCGCGCGCGTACTGGACGAGGAACAACCGCTCGCGGCGCATGAGATGCACGCGCGAGCGTGCTTGGAAGACGCGGATGCGGCGCTGGATCGTCGTTGCCGCGGCGTTGCGGCGCCGGAGCGTTGCAACAGCGCGCCGCGCGAGCAAGCCGCGTGCGTGGCGCTGGATCACAACTGCTGCACTTGATCGAGTGCGTTGGAGCTCTCGGCGCGCGCGCTCGCACCGAGCGAGGTACCGGCGCACGCAGCACTGGATCCGGATCGCGCAGTCGTGCTCGAGCTTGGTCTGCTGGATCACGCGCAGGAGCTCGCGGCGCTGGTGATTCCGGAACGCGCGCTGGATGCGCATCGCTGCGAGCGCTTCGCGCTGCGCTTGGAACAGCGCGCGAGCGACGCGCTTGCCAGTGTAGCCGCGGTAGCACCGCTGGAGCAAGCTTGCGCACTCGTGTTCGAGCTTGGCGCGGCGTATCCGCGCAACACGGCATCGCGCGAGGTGGCCACGCACAAGCGCTTGGAGCGTTGTAGCTGCTGCTGTCGCTCGCAAGCGCGCGAGCAGCAGGCGTGCGAGCTTGCCGCGCAGCACGCGCTGGAGCTCAATCGCTGCGCAGTGGAGCTCGTTGCGCGCGTCGCGGAGGCACTCGGTCTTCCACTTGACGAGCTTCCGGCGCGTGACCTTCCGCCGCCACTTGGTCATGAGCTCGCTCATCTTCTGGCTCGCTTTGCACTTGAGGAACCGGTTCGCCTGTACCTTGTTGCGCTCGTACATGCTGAACGCGCGCCACTTGTTGAGCGCCCGGGCGATCGCTTGGCTCTGCATGCGCGCGACGAGCTGCGTGACCTTCTCGATGCCCCAGCGATGGCAAAAGATCTGCGCCTTGAGCGACCGCACCGGACAGTGCTGCTGGACCCAGTGGAGCCCTTCGCGCACCTTCGTGTTGAGCTCCTGGATCCCAAACTCGGAGATCGCGAGCTCGCGCCGGAGCTGCGTGAGGTCGACGCGCGCGCCAGGACGGAGACACGTCGGTGTCGGTCGCGTCAAGTGCGCGTCAAACTGCTGCAAGTGCCGCTTGGACTGGAGCGTCGCCATTTTGAGCGGCGGGAGCGGCGACGTTGCAGACGACGCTGGCGACGCCGCTGCAGGGCTTGCGCTGTAGTGGGAACTGCTACTGCTGGCACCAGGTCCAGTGCCCGTGACGCCCATGTGGTTCGCAACGCGCAGTAGTCGCTTGCGCGCACGCATGAAGCCGATGAACTCGTCAAAGTCGATCTCGCCGTCGCGATCCGTGTCGGCTTGTGCGAGGACGCTCGCGAGCTCTGCGTCGTCCATGTCTTCGCCAGACTCGAGTAGGAGCTTGCGGAGCTCGCTTGGTGAGATCGCGCCGCTGCCGTCGACATCGTACTGCGTGAAGACGGCCCAGTACCGATCGGTCATGGACCCATCTTCATTGTCACTGTCGTTGTCGGTGTCGCGTGCGCGAGTGGCGCCATTCGCGGCTTGGTCGCCGCCAAACGCCGCGTCGAGGGCTTCGTACTCGTCAAGCGTGAGGTTGAGCTGCGCTGCGATGGCCATCTTCTGGCGCTTCGCTTCGTCCATGTCTTCGAGCAGCACAAGTGGGTCGTCATCGTCCTCGTCATCGTCGCTCGGGTCGTCCGAGTTGTACGCGAGCGCAACGTCGTACGACGACCGCCGCGCTGCTTTCATGAGCGAGTGACTGCGTGCATGGGACGCTTGGTGGTGGTGGTGGTGATGGTGCGTCACCTGATGCGTGTGTCGCCGCAGGCTCTGCTCGACCTTCGAGTGGTGCTTGGGCTTTGCGCTCGTGGCTGTTGTCGCTGTACTTGGACTGGCATCTCGCGTCACGGGTCGCCCTTTGCCGCCACCCAAGCGGAGCGCATTTTTGCGTGTCGTCGCCGAGGACGCTCCGTGCGCACCAGCAACTGCAGTCGCTTTGCGCTTGAGCTTCTTGCGCCGCGCCGTCGCGAGTCCACTGAGCGCCTCGAGTCGCACTGGCGCATGTGTGACGTGGCGCGAACGGCGACCGCTGTGTTGCTGCGGTCGGTTGTTGCTCTGGTGTGCGCTGCCGTACGGCGCACCACCGCCGCCGCTGCTACTCTTGGGTCGAAGGTGCGGAGTGTGCGGGAGTAGCCGCTTGAGACTATCGACATCGAGGAAGAACGGTTTGTCCTTGGTGCCAGCGCCAGCGATGGAGCTAGACGCAGCGAATGACGCAGCGTCGATGTCTAGAAACGCTGAGAGAGGCGCTGGTGACGACGCAGATGTGTGCAGGAGCAGTCTGTCCGTGCTGCGAAGGCTGTTGGTGGCGCTGCTGCTGTGAGTGATCGCAGTCAATGAGCTCGTGGACTCGCGTGTTTGTGGCAGCGCTGGGAGCGAGATCGAGTGTGGGAAGTTGAGACTCTGGAAGAGCCACGGCTCGCGCTCCTCGATGAGCTGCTGGAGCTGACGCTTGCGCTGCAGCAGCGCCTGCTTCTTGCTCGGTGTCGGCTGCGGACGTCGAGCGTTGGTATTACTCGCGTGCCGAGCGTCGTCGTGGCCACTGTTGCTACCGGCATTGTTGTTGTTGCTGTTGTTGTCATTCGCCATGGTGTGCGCACTTGCGCGCACAAGACGCACACACGTAGACCAAGGACAAGAGAGCGCGCACTTGCCTAGCGACGCAGCATGCTTGAGGCGCTTGTAGTCGGCGCACTTGGTATAAAATCGCGAGTGGCCGTTTCGTTCGGTTCTCGCTGCAAACTCTTAGGTATCTCGAGTACGCTTGGGAATCTAAGTTCCTCACCCGCGCTCGTAGCTTCGAGAGCTCCGAGAGCAGACTCGCGCTACGTCTGAAGCCTATCGATCGCACAACGATGCCCATGTCGATGGTGCTACACATTGCAGATGGAGTTCCGACGTCCATGTCTTCGAGACCGAGAGATGCAACGGAGATAGGTGCGTTCATTCGGATCGGAGGTCTCGAGAGGTCTGGTACTGCAGTGCTTGCGGATAGCGTCGCTACAACAGATCGCACCAGTGCTGAGGCACAGCGACGAGTGAGCACCAACAGCACCAGCGCCAACACGACTATCAGCATCACATCAAAGTGCTCCAATGTGTGCGACACGCTCTGCTTTGTTGCTGTCGGCGTGTGCATCCGTTTCCTCGCGCTTGACCATCGACTCGGACATGCAAGAGACGACCTCGATAGCGCTGCGTCTCGGTGGAGCTCTTCATGCATGTGCGTCGTCCAGCGCGCTTGAGCGCCATGACGAGCGCGTGAGCACTCGGTGGTGCGTGATTACAGCGTTGCTCCGACGTTGAAGCTGTTTCGCTCCAGTTGAAGCGAACACTATGTGGTCCACGCGCACAAATGGGAATCGTAATTTGTATTCGCTCGCATTTACTGTTTAAACCAAACGTACTTTCGCGCCTGTCAGCAGCTTGAGCTGTTTCAGTTGAAGCACTTTGAGGCGTCGCGGTCAGGCAATGGCCACGAGACACGCACGAGTGCTCGAAGCAGCGCTCGAAGGAGCGCTTCAGCTCCTGCGGCAGTGCGTCGGTCAGTTGGCAACACGCGCGCACCGACGCAGTCGCTCCATTCGAGTGAGCGCATTGACACCGCCCGCAGTCGTCGTATCAACAACAACTACAGCAGTGCCATGGCGACGATGTCGTTCAAGAGCGGGCGGAACCTCGCGCTCACCGGCGCAGTCGGTGTCGCGATCGCTGCGTACGGCACGTACGTCGAGTACCAAACGCGCACGCAAAAGAGCAAGTACTCGGCGCTCTGCGACTCCAAGTACTTTTCGTGCTCCAAGGTACGACGCTCACACACTTTGCACGAGGGCACCGCCCATGTAAACTGCAGGCTGCGACTCACGCCATCGCTTGGATCGAGCAGGTGATGACGAGCGAGTACGGGAGTCTGCTCTCGCACCACGGCGTTGTCGAGAAAGGCTCGGCGCTCGACCTCCCAAACGTCGTGCTCGGTGCGTCCTATCATTGCTCTCGTTCTCTCGCTTTTCGAGTACGAGCGACCTGACTGACGCCCTCATCAACAGGGCTGTTTGCGTACCTGCTCTTTGCGCTCTACCCGCTCGTGCGCCACGTGCCGTTCCATGCGCACTTCTACGTCCTCGCGTCGAGCTGTGCGATGGTGCGTCCGCTGCATATGCGCGATCGTATGAGGACCATACAGTTGGAGCCTAATCGTCTGTGTGACTCTCTCTCTCTATTAGCTCGCGACGATGTACTTGGCGCTCGTGCTCGCGTTCGTGCTCAAGAGCGTGTGCGTCGTGTGCGTCGCGTCGTACGCAGTGAACGTCCTGCTCTTCTGGAACTCGCTCCAGCTCCTGTACGACTACCAAGTCGCAGAGGCGAAGCGGCATCGCCTCGAGCGCAAAGGCGCTCTAGGCTCAGCGTGAGCGAGAGCGAGAGCGAGCGTCTCGAGAGCACAGACCCTAGTTGCTACGTCGAGGCACGCGGCGCGTGAGCCACCCGAGCGGTCTGTTGCCCATGTACATACACAATCGTTCATCGATCCGTGTCAGTCGTTCTTTCTCCTCCTAGTATACAAAGTCTCACATCAAAATAGGAAATGCCAAGCAGTACGTACGCGCCAACGCGCCAGAGCGCTGCGACCTTGGGGAACACAATGTGCGCGTCGTAGTCGACTGCGAACGGCGCGTCGCCGACAAAGCCGATCGGCTCGTGCGCGCGGACGCACTGGAAGTTCGTGTCGCCGATGCCGTTCGCCCAGCGAAAGCCCGCGTCCGTGAGCGTGAACACTTGCGTGATCTCAAACGTCTCGAGCGGCGTTTGTGGCGTTGGTGGCGCTGCGAGTGGCGCAATGACCTGCGCGTCGTGCGCGAGGACGTCGAGGATGCTCGCGACAATGCGCTCGACCTTGGCGTCTGACACGTCTGTTGCAACGCCACTCTCAAAGCACACACCGAGACCGCCATGGGCACCGACGAACTCGTCTGTGAGCGCGACGTGGCCGCCTGCGAGCAAGTACTTGGGGTCGTGCAAGAGGATCGAGCACGGAAGGCGCTGTGCGATCTGCAAGAGCGACGACGGCACGACAGTGTGCCCAGCAATGCGCACGAACGGCTCGGACGGTTTGTTTGTCGAGTGGAGGTCGAGCAGGATGTCGGACGTTGCTAAGATCGGTGCGAGCTCACGCGCACGGCGCTGCTCGTACGACTGCTCGGTTCCTGGTGCTGGCGATGACAGGACATCGAGTGGGAAGCAGCGGTTCAGATCTGCGTGCGGCGATGATCCGCGCGTACCAATGCGTATCGCTGCTGGGTTCCCGTACGCGAGCGTGATCGAGCCGCGCGTGAGCGTCGGGATAACGTGTGTGCCAGCGGATGTGCGCAGTGGCGAGACGCCAAAGAGCGCGAGCCGCAGCGCATCAAGCACCCGCACGCCGATGCGCTCGTTGCCGTGGACACCGCCAAGGATCGTCACATGTGGTCCAGCAGACGCACCAGTCGTCGCTGCGGCGAAGCGGTAGACGCCATGATGGAGTTGCGTGAACGACGCGACCTTGAGCATCTTGACGTTGCGATGATGACCGAGTCGAGTCCAAGGGTTAAGATTGCGATAGTGAAATAAATAGGTGATCGTATTTCTCGCTCGAGCTTGAAGCAGAGACAAGAATCAGCATGAGCTCCATGACGATCATGGGTATGCGCGTGCTCGTCGCGACAGCGCTGCTGCTGCTGTCGCTCGATGTAGCAACTGCTGCCGCTAGTGAAAAGCAGGATGTGCTCGATAAGCACATGTCGACCAAGACAAAGTACCCAACGCCAACGCTCGCAGAAGAGATCGAGACGCGCGCACGCGAAGAAGCGGAAGCTGCTGCGCTCCAGTGCCGCCCTGTGCAGCTCAACTACGTCGTGCGCCACGGCACGCGGTTCCCGACGATCAAAGACATCCGTCGCATCGACAGCGTGCACCGCAAGCTCCTGTTGCACCAGCGCGACGCGGACATTGCGTGGCTCCACAACTGGACGAATCCGTACGATCCCGAGCACGCTGGGTGGCTCGCACCGATCGGCGTCGACGAGCTCATTGACATTGGCGCGCGCTTGCGTCGGCGCTTCGGAGCGTCGTTCCGTCGGCACTTTAACGCCTCAGCGTTTGTGTTTGAGAGCACGTGGAAGGTCCGGACGCAGCAGAGCGCGTCCGCGTTCGCCTATGGCTTCTTTGACGAGCGCCACGAGCCGGTGCACGTCGGCATTGCGCCAATTGGCGCGGACCACGAGCTCCGGTTCTTTGACAACTGCCCTGCGTACGACCGCGCGATCGACGACAACGCGACTGCGACGATCCACTACGCCGACTACCGCACAAGTCACCAGATGCAGCAGAACGTCCTTGCGTTCCGCGAACGAACAGGTACGGCGCACGTCCAGACTGAGCCATTGACACGGAGCGACATGGAAGCCGCATATGCTGCGTGTGCATTCGACGTCGCGATCTTCAGTCGGTACGATCGCTGGTGCGCGCTGTTCACACGCGAGATGCTCCTCTCGATGGACTACTACCACGACCTCAAGCACTTTTACAAGAAGAGCCACGGCCACGCACTCGCGTTCGAGATCGCTGCGCCGCTGCTCCAAGACGTCTTCGAGTCCATGCGAGCGCGTGTGATGCGAGCAGCGCACGTCGACGGCCACTTTCGCTTTGCGCACGCCGAGACGATCTTGCCGCTTGCGTCGCTCTTGGACCTGTCGTACTTTGATCGCCACGCGAGCGACGCGGCCGGCCACTTTCTCGCCACCACGCCGCTTGACGTCGCAATCACGCGCGCGTTCCACGCGTCGACGCTCGCGCCGTTTGCTGCAAACATTGGCTTTGTGCTCTACGAGTGCGACGGCGACGACGACGATGCACCAGCGTACCGCGTCGCAACGCTGCTCCACGAGCGCCAAGTCGCGTTCCGCGCGTGTGGGAACGCGACGCTGTGTCCGTTTGAGCAGTTCGAGCAGATCTTCCGGCGCTGGCTCCACGAAGTCGACTTCCACGAGCAGTGCGCATGAGCTCTGGAGGTCAGGACCATGTCACTCGGACAAGAATGATGCATTCAAATAGTGACATGTCACTATTCTCACTTTAGTGCCATTGCGACGTTGTATAGTGACGATCTTAGACCTTGAGCAGCAAGACGTCGCGGCAGTACTGGAGCCAGAGGGCTTCACGCTTCTCGTGCGTCGGGAGCAAGCGCACGAGCATCGGGACGAACTCTTTCATGAGCGCTTTCGTGCAGATCGAGCTGATGTACGCGTAGAACGCGTCGAGCGTCATCGCGTCCTGCCCAAAGAGCCGGCAGTTGTCTTTGAACACTTGGACGTTTGCGTACGGACAGCGCGTGGACACGAACGCGAGCACTTGCGTGTACACTTCTTTCGTCTCGGCGCCGTGCGCTGCGAGCGGAAGCGGCGGCACTTGCTGCGGTGCTGGACGCGCGACGGGCGCAGCGCTGTAGTGCGTTGGCTGCGCCGTTGGGACGTACGGCGTCGCTGGGTTCGGCGCAGGGTACGACTTGTACGTGAGTGACGGGTTCGTCGGGTGCGTGTACGTCGAGAGCACGGGTCCTGGGCCAGTCGACGCCACAGGCGCAGCAGGCGGCGCAGGCTGCGCGTACTGGTTGTACGACGTCGCTGGTGCTGCGTAGCCGGTGGCTGCTGGCGCAGCGTAGCTGCTCGTGCTTGCGCTCGGCGCTGAGTTGTGCTTCTGCGACGAGAACTGCGCGTAGAGCTCGCGCTCCGACTTGTACTGCCCATAGCGCCGCAAGCGCGGGTCGTTCGGGTCCGGCGTCGCAGTCGATGGCGCTGCGCTCGCAGATCCGCGGTGCTCAAACGACGAGCGCGTTGTCGTTGTTGGTGTCGATGACGACGTCGAGTGCGCGCTGTTGTTGAGACTGCGTGCAGACGACGAGTTGCGGTTGCTGTAGTCGCCATACACAGGGTACTAGCGCATCCAGACACACAGAGAGCCTGTCAGGCGCTCGTTCATACACATAGGCAGACAATCAAGCACAAGACGTACCGCACTGCCGACGCTCCCGCCGTCGCCAGACGTGATGCGCTGGATCGCTTCGTAGAGCACGTCGCACGAGCCCGACGGCGGCTGGACGTGGCCGTTCAAAATCTCCATCGGCGTCACTTCGCGGCCGTAGAACTTGGCGTTCATGTCACCGCGCACCATGATCGTCGAGCCGTGGAGCCCGACGCCAGCAAACATGCCTTTCGCGTGGCTGTACGTGAAGTTGCCGCTCAAGCCGCCGCTCCCGGCGTTCATGCTCGCGCCAGCGGCGCGACCAACAGGGCCAACTGCGAGGTCCAAGCCCGCGCCGACCGACACTTGCGTCCCTTTCTTGAACGTATTGAGCGCCGAGTTGGAGCCCAAGACGATCATGAAGTCGATGATCTCGCCGCCGATCTCAGCGCCAAAGCCAATGCCGGCCGTGCCAATGCCCGACGGCGGCGACCACGAGCCGTCTTCGAGGCGCGCGATCACGACGCCAGTGCCCATCTTGCCGGTCCAGATCATCCCAGCTTTCACGACTGTGAGGAACGCGAGGCCCGCGCAGCCTTTGATGAGCTCGACCGGGATCGCCGAGTCGGCGTCGAGCGTCGAGTCGAAGAACGCGTTGATGATGTTGGCGGCTTTGCGCACTTCTTTCTCCATCGACGACGAGTATGGCTTGTTGAGCACCATGGCTGCGAGTGTGAGCTTGTGCTTGTCGTGTGGATGTGGTGGATGTGGTGGATGTAGTTGTCGAGCGTATGTGCTTGGTTTGTGCACGCAGCGGTGCTGAAGATGACGAAGAAGGAGCTCTTCTTGCTTTGCTTGTGTCTTTGAGTCGAGAGAGCTTCTCGAAGTGGGAAACTCAGGCGAGAACACGCATGTCGCAGCCACTTGAGTTCACTATCGAGCGAGCGGGTTAGAATGTCGAATAGAAAATGGTTCGGCTGATTCGAAACACATGCAATGCTGGTGGTGCCTTCATGTCCTCGACCTCGTTGAGAGCTCATGAGATGGCAGCATGCTGTGCGATCGATCTATCTTGCCGTACATGCGTCTTGAGATCTCTCCATGACATTGCCGATGGTTGCACTGTCGATGGCGCTACGGAGCGTCACGCAATGAGGAGTTGAGTTGGAGGTCGAGGACGCACTTTGGGACCTCGAAGCACATGCCAACCCCTTGAGCAAGCCCAAGACTTAGCGATCCGAAGCACATGCAAACACACCGGAATGATGCTTGAGCGCTCATACTCATACACGTACTCGTGCTCACACGCTCACACTCGAGAGCAAGGTCGTTCAGGACGCTGAGGACTGTCCCTTGAATTCCGCACGCTCGAGGTTGAGATAGAGACGCTGCTCGATACAAAGTGCAAGTACCGGATGTCGAAGCGACGATTAAGCTTGAAGTTTGTATGGTATCTACCAAGTCTGTGTGAGTGACAACCGTGCGTCATAAATGAATCTTTCGTGAAATGCGCGCATGTGATTCGTTGAAAAGTATGTGACCGAGGCGTCATTCATTTTCTGAGTGATTTTGAAATATATTTCAGCATTCCACAGTGCTATTTTATCACAGTGTAATTCGTCACATAAAGTCTATTTGTTGCACTTGGTCATAACTGTCCGTGTTTTTGTCACTATCAAATGACAGCACCAACATACAAAGACCAAATATCTCCATCCCGCACACACAGCACTGGATGTTTGTATGCTCGAGTTTTTTTGCAGCCGAACCAAGCACCAATGCAAGCTTGTCGAAGCTCGAGCTGCTCGAGGAGCTCACTTCGCAAGTTTCCGGATCGGAAGCACTCGACCACCCCCTCCCTCTCCAGCGCGTCTTCCCGCTCGCTCTCCCCCTCTCTTCACCTCCTCTATCTTCACCATGGGTCTCCTTGACATCGTGCCGGCGGGCGTCATCTTTGGCGCGGACGTCATCAAGGTCTACAAGTACGCGCAGGAGCACAACTTTGCGATCCCGGCCGTGAACGTGACGTCGTCGAGCACGGTGAACGCTGCGCTCCAGGCTGCGCGCGACATCAAGTCGCCGATCATCATCCAGGCGTCGAACGGCGGCTCGGCGTTCTTTGCCGGCAAGGGCATTGACAACAAGAACCAGGAGGCGTCGGTCCTCGGCTCGGTCGCCATGGCGGCGCACGTGCACGCGGTCGCGAAGGCGTACGGCGTGCCGGTGATCCTCCACTCGGACCACTGCGCGAAGAAGCTCCTGCCGTGGTTCGACGGCATGCTCAAGGCGGACGAGGAGCACTTTGCGAAGCACGGCGTGCCGCTCTTCAGCTCGCACATGCTCGACCTGTCGGAGGAGTCGCTCGAGGAGAACGTTGGCATTAGCAAGGACTACTTCAAGCGCATGGCGAAGCTGAACCTGATCCTCGAGATTGAGCTCGGCATTACGGGCGGCGAAGAGGACGGCGTCGACAACACGAGCGTTGACAACTCGGCGCTCTACTCGCAGCCGTCGGACATCCTGTACGCGTACAACGAGCTCTCGGAGGTCTCGTCGTACTTTACGATCGCGGCGGCGTTCGGCAACGTGCACGGCGTGTACAAGCCGGGCAACGTGAAGCTCCACCCAGAGATCCTCGGCGACTTCCAGGCGCACGTGAGCAAGGAGAAGGCCACTGAGTCGAAGAAGCCGGTGTTCTTTGTGTTCCACGGCGGCTCGGGCTCGACCGAGGCGGAGATCCAGGAGGCCGTGAAGAACGGCGTCGTGAAGATGAACATTGACACGGACACGCAGTGGGCGTACTGGAACGGCCTGCGCAAGTTCTACGAGTCGAAGAAGGATTTTCTCCAGGGCCAGATCGGCAACCCAGAGGGCGCCGACAAGCCGAACAAGAAGTACTACGACCCGCGCGTGTGGGTGCGCAAGTCGGAGGAAGAGATGATCGCGCGTCTCCACGAGGCGTTCCGCAACCTCAACTCGGCCAACGTCCTGTAAGCGCTCGCACCTCATAAGTGTGCGTGACGGAGCGTCTTTGTGGACTCGGTTCACATAGTGCGCTCGTAACATGGCTCCTCTCTTGTTTTCCTTCATCCTCTTTGCGTCGATCTGTCGTCTTGTTCATGATGCAGGCTTGATGTCTCTTGTAGGAGCTGATCATAGCGAACATCGAGTCATTGTGACACAGCCATGAGTGCACAAAGACCATGAAGCGCATGGATCAAGTCGAGGTGATGCGGAATCGAGCGTTTGCGCGTCGAGTGGTACGTCATTCATCAAACAAGTCGTCTCTGTTGCAGATAGAGTCTATAACAAAGACAGATTTACATGTATAGCTTACATCAAAGACGGATTTACAGATATACTCTAAAACAACTCTTTTCATTTGTAGCTGGATATATGTATGTAGATTCGAATGCATTATTGCAAGAACGATGAGCAGACGCGTCGCTTCGAGCACCTCGTGACTGACCTGCACATGCATTGCTACATCCACCAGAACGTGCTTAAGCTCTTTGCGTACACACGCACGGCACACGACAGCAAGATGGTCGAGATGGAGAAGCCGCTGCTCAAGAAGCTCTGTCGCGACATGGACCTCTACGTCACGCCGTCGATCAACGACAAGCTCTATCTCCACTACAAGGCACGACACATCAGATCTGCTTGATACGAGGAGCGTCCATGTGCTACATCATGTGACTTTGACTGACTGAATGACTGTGCACGCTACGACTGCAGGGCTTCCGCACGATCAAGAACTTGGACGAGTACACGGGCCTCAAAGTGCTCTGGCTCGAAGGCAACGGACTCGGCAAGATCGAAGGGCTCGAGCACCAGACCCTGCTCCGGACGCTCTACCTCCATGAGAACCTCATCACGAAGATCGAGGGTCTCGACGCGCAGCTCTTGCTCGATACACTCAACCTCTCGCAGAACCAGATCACGCGCATCGAGAACCTCGCGCACATGAAAGCGCTCTCTGTACGTCCACTCGTGTTGGTTCTTCAGCGCTGCGGGACTGAGGCAGCTCATACAACACGTACTAACTCTGTTGCTTGCCTCTCTCAAGAGTCTCGCGCTCAAGAACAACTACCTCGTGACAGCCGCGGACATTGAGCACGTCCTCGAGCTCCCAAACCTCTCGGTCCTCGACCTCCAGGGCAATCGCATCACGGACGTCGATGTCGTCGACGTCCTCGCGCAAATGCCAGAGCTCAAGGTGCTCTACCTCCAAGGCAATGACGTCGTGAAGCACGTCAAGCAGTACCGCAAGACAATCATCTTTCGCTGCCGCAAGCTCAAGTACCTCGACGACCGTCCAGTCTTTGACGACGAGCGCCGGCGCGTCGAGGCGTGGGGCAAAGCGCTCGAAGCGTCGAATGGCGACTACAAAGCTGCGCAAGAGGCCGAGCGCGAAGAGATGGACGCGATCCGGCGCGAGAAGAAGGAGCGCGACGAGCTCAACTTCCTCCACTTTGAGCAGATGATGATTGACGGTCGCCGCAAGCGCAAAGAGGAAGAAGAGGCTGCGAAACAGAAGAAGACGATGGAGCAAGAGCAGCAGCCAGAGCAGCAAGACGAAGTTAGCGCGTTCTCGGGCGAGCGCATCGTCCCAGTCGAGGACTGCGCGTTCATCCAGCGCGAGCGCGAGAAGCGCTGGGCCGCAGTCGTGAACGCAGACACTGACGAGCAAGGCACGGACGCCGAGCGAGCAGCAGCGAGCGGGAGCAACCAAGACGACGACGAGAGTGGCAATGTGCCTGACCAGCACGATAGCGCTGGACGCGAGACCGAGACGAACGCAGATGGTGACACTGGAGCGATTCCTGTGGATGCTCGCCGTCTCGAGCTGCTCCACCAGTGCGCAACTGTCGGCTCGGGACTGCACTCGTCGCGCGACCCGTTCGTCGAGTCGTCGTTTGCGGCTGAGAGCGCTGCGGACGCTGTGCGTCGGCAGCAGCAGATCAAAGACAAAGCGCATGCTAAGGTCCAGGCGCTCAAAGCAAAGAAAGCAGTTGATGCCGCTGCGAGCGGCTGCCTCCCAGCAGCGACGCGACTCGTCACGTGCGACAGCAGTGTGTACTTGGTCGATGCTGACGCTAGCAGTAGCCATGGCGACAGCACTGATACCAAAGCAACTTCAGCAACACCAGCAGCAGCGACGAAAGCAAACGTGGACGCTACACCGCCAATCATGCCGCCTCCAGCACCAGGCGCTGCGTCACGGCGTCCACTGGACGAAGCGAGCGCTGCTCCAACGCCTCCGACACTATCACTGCCAACTGCGACGACCAACAACGACGCGAGCCACACAAACGTCAATGAGCTGGACTAGCTAGCCGTGGTGTGTAGCTGGAGCGATCCATGCGTCTGTATCGCTTTGATAGCAAAGTCAGAGCTGTTCACAGTGTCAATCCAGTGAGTTCACCATTGATGCATGTCGATCTACCGATGTGTGCCTCCACTTTGCTTTGTCAAGCGTTGTCACAGTGAACACCTTGGAAGACTTACCAGGATCTGCTCCGTCAAGCGACGCGTCTCCTGAGCTCGTACCAGATCAATACACAACAAGGGAGCACGGGACCTCCTCCTATCTCCTCATACCGACGCGCTTGCTGCTGCCGCCGCCGTCGCAATGGCGATGATCCTGACGCAAGAAGAGATCGACGCGTGTCGCGAGTCGTTCGTGCACTTTGATCGCGACGGGAGCGGGACGATCGACAAGTACGAGCTCGCGAAGGTGCTCGAAGCCATGGGCCAGAAGCCGACGGACGAAGAGCTCTTCCAGATGATCGCCGAGGTCGACAACGACCACAGCGGCGAGATTGAGTTCAGCGAGTTCCTCAAAGTGATCGAGGCGCAGAAGCTCCGCGCTGCGCAGTTTGACGACGAGTCGGACTTCATCGACGCGTTCGTCGCGTGCGGCGGCAGTAGCGACAAGTCCGGTCACGTCGAGCGCCGCATGCTCGTGCAGCTCATCAAGAAGGACTTTGGCTTGCCGATCGACATTGACCGCATGCTCGACGAGCTCGACACGGACGGCAGCGGCGAGATCGAGTACGACGAGTTCAAGGCCTTGCTGTCGTAGTCGCTTGTAACAAAAGTGCAAGTGGCTACTTGAGCTTGCTCTGGAAGTGCATCTTCTTCTGCCGCTTGCGCGCGGATGCGAGCTGCGCCACCAGGGGCTTGGACTCGTACCCGCAGGCTTCGCACTGCGCACTGCTCGTGTCGTTCACGAGCGTACAGCGCGGACAGTCCCACTTGGCATCGTCGATAGACGCAGACGCAGGTACAGCAGTGTGGCTCGACTGGTCAGTCGAGAGGCTCGTAAAGCCTGTCGTTGTGCTCCCGAGACTCGAGCGACGGCGCGACGCCTGCGCGCTCGCACTGTCGTCTGCATCGGATGAGAATGAAAAGTCCTGCGTCGCGGCCGAGACGTCAGGCGAGAAGAAGCCTGCAGGTCGCTTGCCTGTGCTCTTGGTCGTCGTTGTCGAGCTTGCACGACTCGCAGCTGGTGCGCGTGTCTCGACGACGTGGACGTCGTGCTCTTGTACGGATGCGCTATTGCCATCGTCGTGGTCGTCTGTGAGGTCGACTGAGCAGTTCGCCGAGTCGACGGTCGCGACGCTGTCGTCTTCAAAGTCGTCGTCGTACCGGTTCTTCGGGTTCTGCTGCTGCACAAACTCCGGTGGGCGCTCGAGGCGGATCTCGCGCGAGACCGAGTGGATGTACAGCTCGCGCTTGTGCGTGTGCGAGTACACGTGGCGCCAGACGCCAGTGCTGACGCTCGCAGTGCTCAAACCGAGCGACGGCGCGTGCACCGCTTCTGCTGGAACGCTCAACCCATCCGACGCGACGACAACACTGTCAGCGGATGCAGCTGCTGCGCGCTGCGGATTCGCTTTGCGCTCAGCGATCTCTTGCTTCAAGCGCTCAAAGTTCGCTTTCATCTGCGCCGTGAGCGCCGCGGTCGGCGACGCGTTCGTGTGTCTCCGTGCGGTATCCGCTTGCTGCTTGCCCTGCTGCCGGAGCTTGTGGTTCCGGATCACTTCTTCGCGCAGTCGCGCTGCGGACTTGGGGTTGCACGAGTCGATCTGCGCGTTGTTGAGCAAGACGTACTGCGCAATGGATAGAGGAAGAAGCCATGGACCACAGCCACACATTGTGTCAGTTCGCTTGTTGCCTAATATAGGCGATGTACATCAATAATGGAGACCAACGACGTACTTCTTTGTGGATCTGGATGATCTCGTCGCGGTTCTTGAGCGGCAAGCGAATGCCAATCGTCTCGAGGAGCTTGCGCACCTCCTTGTCTTTCATGACGTTGTACGACACGACTGGCAAGCGATCGACCGTGCGCGCTTTGCCATTTGTTGATCGCGTCGCACTGCCGCCATCGCTTGCGCTCGTGCGCTTGGTTGCGCTCGTGGGAGAGCGTGCAGCCGCAGTCGTGTCGAGCACGCGCAGCAGCTTGGGCTTGAGCTGCTTGAAGAGCAGCGCGACCTTTTCCATCGACCGGTTCGCAATGAGGTCGCCTGGTGCGCACGGCTGCTTGCACTCGGGACAGCACCCGCCATGCGCGCCACGCGTCTGGAGGAACTTGCGCACGCACTCGGAGCAGAAAGCGTGGCTGCACGGCAGCAACACGGGGCCGTGGAAAAAGTCGCCGCAGATCTGGCACCGCAGCAGGCTCTCGATCTCGCGGAGCTCTTCGCACCGGTCGACCGGCCACTCCCACTCGCCCATGTCATCGGCGCCAGCGCCGCTGCGCGCTCCGTCGTCCGCGACAACAAAGTCCATTGATGCCGTCGGTCTCGCTCGTGGCGGGTACGAGTGAGTGTGTTTGGCGCCAAGTCAAGTGCGTCGGACGTGCGGTTAGCGTTTGCTGATAGATGCACGTCAGTCTTTTATTGAAAGTATTGACGTGCATCTACGAATTCTCGAAAGTACTAGTGACACGTCGCCATCGAGCAAGCACCAGTCAAAACGACACCAGTCAAAGCCAAGAAGAGCTCGTCCAAGTCGCGCGCCACTACGCACGACTCGATCGACGTTGCGCGCGCGCCAGCAGCACTCGAGCGACCACCACTACTAGCACACACACGATGGCAGGACAGAGCCGAGCAGCGCAGCGCCGCGAAAAGCAAAAGCAAAAGCAAAAGCAGGGCGGTAACGCGAAACCAGCGCAGCAGCAACAGCACAATGCAAAGAAGCAGCAGCAGCCATCGAACGCACAGCAGCAACAACAGCGCAAAGCAAAAGCAACTGCGTACGATAGCGGCAGTGACAGCGACGATGAGCAGTTTGGCGACGCTGCGCTCGCTGGTGTGATCCCGCTCAAGTCGCTCGAAGACGCGAGCGTCCGCGACTTTGTCTCGGAGCTCGAGCAGAGCGCTGCGAGCATTGCGGCGAGCAAGAAAGCGAGCAAGCGCACGCGCGCAGAGCTCGCGCAGCACGAGATCGACACGAAGAAGAAGCGGTACCGCGAAGACAAGGCGCAGAAGATCGTCTGGCGCAAGTTCGACCGCGAGAACCGCTCGTTTGAGCAGTACTACCAAGCGCTCTTGCAGCTCCCAGCGGACGAGTGGACGCAGTTCATCGCGAGTCTCAAAGAGCCCATGCCAGTGCACGTGCGCGTGAACGGTATGTACTGAGCGTGTGTGCTCGTGCATCCGATGGTGGTGATCGATTAATGATATTGTTGTATTGCTCACAACTGACCATATCTGCTGCAACAATAACAATAATGTTCAGGCAACTACAAGAGCTTGGCAGAGATCGTGACTGGGACGCTCGAGACCGACTTTGACTTGAGCGACATGCACGTCAAGCTCGCGTCAGGCGAAGAGCAGCAGGTCGCGTTTGCGCCAGTGCCGTGGACAGAGGACAAGTCGATCTGGAAGGTGCGCTACTGCTGATTGAGAGGATTCGTTCGCTCGATGAGAGACTCACAGTGTGCTCTTGTATCGGACACTGCAGCTCACGATCGATAGCAAGAGCTTCCGCAAGTCTGAGCCGCTGAAGGACCTGAGCACGTACTTTCGCACGCAGTGCCACCTCGGGACGCTCTTGCGCCAGGAGCCGTCGACGAGCATTGTGCCAGCGTTCCTGAATGCGCAGCCAGGCGATCGCGTGCTCGATCTCTGCGGCGGCGGCGAGCACCGCGCACCGATGATCCTCGAAGCGCTCACGTCTTCGAGTCGCAACGACGACGACAGTGATGATGAAGACGCGGACAGCAGCAGTGAAAGTGACGACGCAACTGCGCTGCTCGTTGTGAACGAACGCGACGCGCAGGCCGCGAGCAGCGCGCACCGGAGTCTCTCGCGGTCGCTCGCGCTCACGCGCCACGTCGTCGTGACCGCGCACAAAGCGCTCGAGTTCCCACAGCCGCACGCTGCGGACGACAGTAGCGATGACAGCGACGCTGCGCTGTTTGACCGCGTGATCTGCTCGGCGCCGTGCTCGGGCGACGGACTGATCCGGAAGATCCCCGAGCGCTGGCGCACGTGGAGTCCGTCGCACGCGTTCAAGTTCCACGCAAACCAAGTCGCGCTCGCGCTCAAAGCCATGGCGCTCACGCGCGTCGGCGGCTCAGTCGTCTACGCGACACGGTCGTTCAATCCAATTGAGAACGAAGCGGTCGTCGCTGAGGTCCTGCGCTCGGGCAACGGCGCGTACGAGCTCGTCGACGTCTCGGACATTGTCCCAGCGCTCCAACGCTCGACTGGTATCGCGTCGTGGTCGGTCCTCGACGACGAGATGGCGACTGTCGCGTCGTGGGACGACGCAACCGACGATCAGAAGCGCTCGCTCCGGGCGACAATGTGGCCACCGAGCGCGTCGGAGAGCAAGACGATGCACTTGGACCGCTGCGTGCGGTTCCTCCCGCACCAGAACGACACGCACGGGCTCTTTGTCGCAGTGATCCGCAAGACGCAGCACGTCGCAGCGGCGCTCGCTGGTCCTGCGGTCCCTGCGAGTCTCAGCGCAAAGGACAAGAAAGCGCTCAAGACCAAGAGCACTGTGCGAGCAGCGAAGAAGCACCACGGGAGCTTTGCGCCAATCGACGCCAAGACGCTCGAGACGATCCGCGGCGTCTTTGGCCTCGCGTCGACGCTCACGCCCGCGCACTTTATGGAGCGCACGGGCGTCGTCGCGAAGGACAAGACGGTGCACTTTGTCTCACCAGCCGTGTCGACGCTCTTGGACGAGCAGTTCAAAGGCCGCCTCGCAGTCTACCGCGCCGGTGTCGAAGCACTCCGACGCACTGCGACCGGCTACGACCTCGCTGACGACGGCGCACGCGCATTGCTGCCGTTTGTCTCGCGCCGCGTCTTGTCGCTCCAGATGGACGAGTTCGCGGCGCTGCTCGCGAGCAAAGAGATGTGGCTCAAGAACGCGAGTGAGCGCGTGCGCGAGGCGCTGAGTGCGATGCACGAAGGCAGTCTCATCGTCGTGCTCGACGACATGGAGCCTGCGCAGACAGCGGACCAGGACATTGTGCTCGTTGCGACGAAGCGCCACAGCTCGTACTCGCTCGCAGCGACGTCTGCGGCGATCGCGCGCGTGAAAGCGCTCATCTCGGAGCTCAACACGGGCGACGGCGACGACGACGGCTACGACTCGTTCGAGTACGAGGACTAAGGCTCACTGGACGATGTGAGTGAGTGCTCTTGTAAGCGATTCAGTAGACTGAACAGAGAGGAACGTTGTGATAGACTGCGTCTTCAATGGCCATTGCCCATGTCAATCGACGAGCATGACGCGCCTGGAGCACTAGCAGACCATCATGAAGCCGTGACAGCATGCGTGGGTGGTGGTGACTTCTATTGTTCCTCGGGTTCGTTCGCGCACTCGCTCGTCTAGACTACAACTTCCTACCGCACGCGCGCCACTGACGACGACGACGCGTGCGCTGCCAATACCAATACCAAACTATCTCTCTCTCACTCTCTCTCTCTTGTACACGGGCAGGCGATGCGGGAGGATCCGTCAACGACCGTGTATCCGACCTTGACGACCGCCCACGCGCACTGCCACAACTGCTTCCGACCGCTCGTCGACCGCACATCAGACTGGATCATCGCTTGAGCGCACTGCTGCTGCTGGCTTTTGAGCTGTGGCTCGAGTGCCCCGACGCACTGAGCAAGCAGCTGAGCGCCGACGGCGCAAACTTGCTCGGGCGGTGGTACTTGAGCGCGTAGTACGAGTCTTCAAAGACTGCGACGACCTTGGAGAACGCAAAGCTACTCGCGCTCACGTTCCGGTCTGGGTGGATCGGGTCCTCAATCACGAGCGCAGGCTTCCCAATCACGTCGCTGCCGTGATCTGCGAGGCGGTAGATGTACCCGCCATCGCGGATCGAGATGCCGTTCTTCCGGTAGTCAAAGATGATCCCAAAGAACTCGAGCAGCATGAGCGTGTGCTCGCCGAGACAGACGCACGTCTGCGTCGCAGGCGCTAGCGTCGCTTGCTGCTGCTGCCGTCGTCGAACGCTCTCGTCGTCGCTGTCTGCCGCAGTCGACGACGCTGACGACGAACTGCACGAGTCCTCGGTGTCGGCGGTGCTGCTCGTGACGCTCACAGCGTCGAGCTGTGCGTCCGAGGCGCTTGCAGCAGCAGCGGCGTTCGCAAGAGCCGTGGCTGTCACAGTGCTGCTCGCTGCTGGCTTGGACGACGACGATGGTGTCCGCAAGACAGTCGACGACGACTTGGTGCCTGCTGCTGCTGCGACTGCTGCAGCGTAGCTCGACGGTGGCGCTGGCGCCTTTGCGTCGTCTGGCGGCGACACTTTGGCGATCCCAGCAGCGACGGCAGCGTAGCTAAAGCGCGGTGGCGGCTGTGCGCTCTCAGCGCCAGACGCACTCGCACTGCTGTTGCTGCTACTGCTACTCGCGTCCGACTCTTTCGACGATGTTGACGACGCGCCAGTCGACTCTGAGACCGACTGCTTAAGGCTCTTGGACCGCGTCACGATCGCAGCGTACGACGACGTTGGCGCGAGCGGGAGCTTCACGGGCGACCCCATGTCGCTCGGCGTAATGCTGTTCTTGGCGCTCTTGCTCGCAGCTGCTGCTGCTTCTGCGTCTGCGAGCGCTCGTGCTGCTTCAGCAGCAAGTGCAGCAGGCGACGGCGGCGCAGCGCCAGACGCAAAGATCGACGCGGCATGGAAGCACCGCTCGCCGTGGCGCCAGAGCTGCGCAAAGTGCACAATCATGAGCACGATCGAGTACGAGCTGAGGCCGCCAGTGTACGCGTCGTTCAGGTCGCGCTCGCGCAGCAGCTGCTTGAACACGACTGCGAGCGGATAGAGCTCGGGGAGCTCCTCAGCATACCGCTTGATCAAGTCGCGCGCAATGAGTCCGCTGTGCGTCGACGACGACTCAAACGTGATATCGATCGGCACGCGCGTGTCGGCGCTCACGAGCTTGAGCACTGGGATCTTCGCGGTGTCGAGCAGCAGCAGCGAGTGGACCCACGACTGCGCTTCGAGCGCTTTTGCGAGTCGCCGGAGGTTCTTCACAGTCACGACAGTGTCGTTTGCTTCAACAACGTCCTAATATAGGGATTACCCCGTTCGAGTGCATCACTCAATGTTAGTATCACAAACGTCACTCGCGCGAGGGAGTCGATTAGGAACTGCACGTACCAAGATCACGAGGTCGACGTCGCTGCTCGGGAGCCAGATCCCAGTCGAGTACGACCCAAACGTCTCAACAGTCGAGCGCGGCCAGAGCGACTGCACGCACGCGCGCACGTTCGCAATCATGACTTCGATGTGCACCGCCATGTCTTCGACCGTTCGTCGCGTGTACTGCGCGTACTCGAGGATCTCCGTGTGCAGTCTGACGCAATAGCACACACGTATACGTGCGTCCGTCAGTCACGCCTTTGGCACCATCACTCTCTTGGAGTCACAAACAACGTACCGCTGTGCGACCGAGTCAGCGGCGGAATCTTTTCGACTGCGGCCCCAGCTCGGGAGCGACGACAGCGCGCTCGGGGCGAGGAAGAGCGTGTGGTTGCGGCTCTTGAGACTGTCCGAGTCGAGCGACCGCTGCTGCACGTGCTGCTGCTGGTGTTTGACTGTCGACGCGGCGTTGCTGGTGCTCGATGACGATGACAAAGTAATCGCAGTGGTGCTTGCGTTTGCAGCAACAGCAGCCGCCGCTGCAGCCGCTGCAGCTTTCTTCTTTGCTGCTTTTGACAGCTTGGCTACAGATCCGAGCGTCACGCCACCACGCGTCAGTCACACGTAGCACACAAAACACACACACGCAGCGCGATGTGTTGCAAACGCACTCTTCTTTGTTGGCGTAGCAGTGGCTGGGTTCGTCTGCGCTGGCGCTGCTCCCTTCTTGGTGAGCTGCGCGGATGCGCCGCTGGTATTGCTGAGCATCGGCGCGTTCGCGGCTTTCGTTGATTGCTGCTGCTGCTTTGTCTTGGACGGCGCTGGCGGCGCTTTCTTCTTGCGCGGCTGGTCATCGCCTTTGCTCGGCGCTGGCGGTAGCGCCATGATTGCTGTTTGACGTCGGTGATCCACTGCAATCGCAGCGGCAGTGTCACGGGTCTTCATTGCGCCGTAGCTGCGATGATCTGGCGCAAATGGGTGAACGGACGGACGGATGGACGGATGTGTGGACGAGTGGCGGACCGACAGAGCTACTGGTCGATCGAGCGCGCGCGCAGGTGGGACTGGAACTGGGGGGATCCGATCGATCGCCCTCTCCCCTCCTCACAATGTGCGCTGCGCTGACGCTGCGTGTGCTGCTGCTGCTCCTTGCGGTGGTGGTGACTCGACTGACTGACTGCGTGTGCTCTCGAGATTGAGCAGAGCCGCTCGCTCGAAAATGAATGGAGAAAGCGCATCAGATAGTGGACGCGTAAGCACACACTAGAGAGGGATTTCTGTTAGGTGTTCAGTCGTATCGCTCAAACAGAGCTATCACTACAATCAAATCATTAGAGAACATAGGAAAATGTCTATACACCAGGCATTTTCGTATGTATCGTCGCTGCTCGCTCAAGTACGATTCCAATTGGTCCCTGCTTTCCACTTGAATCTTTCTAGTCCTCTTCGTTGAGAATCTACTATACCAATAGCATACAATGTTTCCTCTTGATTGCTTCCCAGCTATTTCTAGACAACAGGGCTTATAATCAGATCCAAGTCACTCCATTCCCATCAACTCTCTTGATTCTGTATGTCCACAAGAGAATCCACATCTTGAACTGCTTTGTGGCAGAGACCATCAACTCGAACTTCCAAGTCGAAGTCGAGGCAAGTGCCGCGTGTGCTGCAGTCGCGAGCTCTGCTGCGCTCCGTGCTCGCTGTCCCCAGCTCCTGCTGCTCGCGTGCTCCACACCGCCTGCTTGCTCTCGCTGCGTCTGCGCCTCGCAACTCGTTAAGGTGCGGCGCACTCGCTCGCTCCCTCCATAGATCGCGCGCGCTCGAGCGCTGGATCTCAAAGAGCCGTAGACCACACACGCGCGCGAGAGACAGGCAATGGCAGCGCTCGTGACGCAGGAGCTGCTCACAGACCTCGCGCTCTTGTCCGCGCTCAGTGTGCTCGTGCACTACTGCTTTGGGCTCCTCGGCGTCGCAGCGGCTGTCGTGATCGCCACGCTGCTCGAGCACGGCGTCGACCTCGCAAACGCACTGCTTGACCGCGGCGCGCGCTACGCGACGCTCCAAGGCGAGCTCGCAGGCAAGGCAGCAAACGCAGTAGCTGCGATCCGCCGCCGGCGCACGACCAAGACTGCGCAGCGCACTGGCGACGGCTTCTTTGCTGCGCGGCGCGATCACGCACTGCATCATCTGAACGACGACGTTGGAGAGTGCGACGAGCTTGACGATGGCAACAGCGATCCACGCGCACTGCTCGAGCGCTTTGCAGACGACAACGTCACAGTCGACAACGACGCAGCGTACGACACTGTCACGACGCTAGAGCAGCAGCAGCAGCAGCGAGCGCAGAGCGACGTTGCGTCCGAAGAGAGCGCTGCGTCGTCTGAAGACGCGGCGTCGCATCTCGTGATCCGCGACATCAGCAACCACGCGTCCTCCTCTACTGCTGCGTCCAGTCGGCATCGCAGGCAGCAGTCGCTGCCATCACCAACGCCATCGCCACCGCAGACCAGCTCCGACCGGTTCATTCCCATGAACGCCCGTGCGCCAGTCGCGTTCGAGACCGACCTCTTCGCTGGCCACGTCCACTTCTTCGTGCGCACGACGCCAGAGGATCCGCACTGGACGCACTTGTTCCGCGGCCGACGGCGCATGTTCTGGATCCAAGTTCAAGGCGCGTTCAAGCGCGCGCCGCGCGGCACGGTCTACCTCGGTGGCGAGCTCCCGGACGAGATCGCGCCAGGACTGTTCACGCGGAGCGTTGCGCTCGTGATCATGGGCCTCATCCAGCAGCTCATTGGGAACGTGAACTACAGCTTTGGCGACGCCCAGCGCGACGTGCGGCCGTCGATCGCTTTGCCGCTCTACCAATCGGCCGACCAGCTCGTCGTGACACCAGCCGGCGAGACGCCGCCGCGCATGGGCGAGCGCGACTTTGGCGAATCCGAGGCCGCACGGCGCATCCGGCGCGCGACGCCCGTTGGCGCCGAGACGTACGTCGTCGGTGCGACGTACTCGTTTGACTTTCACACGATGTACGTCGACCTCACGCGCTGGCGCACGACGAACCTCCCAGGCGTGCGCGAGATGGCGCTCAGCACGTTCTTTGACGCGCTGCCGCTCCACATGGTCGCGTACGACATCGTCGCGTCGCCGTCCGAGCGCCACTGCCAAGCGCTCAAGCAGTACTTGTTCCAATTCGAAGTCACGCACTCGCAGCGCGACCGTCGCGCGTCGCAGGCAACGACGCCACTCGCACGGACGGAGAGCAGCCAGAGCGAAGACACAGCCTCGGTCACTGGCGTCGCGAGCACAAACGGCGGCGACAGCGCTGGCGCGCTGAGCACAGTCGTGAGCGACACGAGCTCATTCGACGACCAGATCCTCGCATTCGACGACGCAGTCTGGCTCGAGCACGAGCGTGCGCGGCGCTTCGCTGCGCTTGCGCTCTCGTACGTGTGCTGGCTCGAAGAGGTCGACGTTGCGACGGGCGTGCGACGCGTTCAGTATGTCTTTGCCATTCGCGAGACGAGTGCTGACGAAGAAGAGGAAGAGGGCGATGCGATGGAGCGTCCGTCACCGCAGCAGCTCGCAGTCGTGAGTGCGTCGGCGCTCCGGACGCTCCTGCAAACGCACTACAGGCGCAGCGCCAAGCACCGCGCGAGTCGTCGTCATCACCGGCGCTTCGATCCCAACTCCGTCACAACTACGAGCAGCGACGTCCTCGCGCCGCTGGCGTCGCTTCGTCTCCACAGTCAGTCGCGCATTGGGAGCTACAGCACGATCAGCGACGAAGCAGCGGTCGTCGCTGCGTGCCTCACTGCGCTCGTTGCGCACCAGCGCGAGGCTGCTGCACGTGCGAACTCGCTCACCAACACTGTCGACCCAAGCGCGACTGAGCCGCTGAGCCGTCCAGACGCTGTGCTCGACGACACGGACAATGACGACGTTGCGTTCCACGCGCAGCTGTACGAGTGCGTGACGCAGCGCTCGCAGCTCCAGCGCGCAGCGTGCTCGCCGTCGACGCTCGGTGTGAACATGAGCCAGCGCGAGCGCGACGACATGCGCGTCGTGTGTGACGGCGTCGTACTTCGCTACTACGCACACGCGCTCGTGCGGCAAGAGGTGCTCGTCGTGACAGCAGACGAGCTCCTGTTCTATCGCTCGTACGCGAGTCGCGCGGAGAAGCGCGTCGCGTGCAGCCACGTGCTGAGCGTCCAAGCGCTCGCGACGTTCCCTGGACTCGCGACAGACAGTGTCGTCGACGCTGCAGCGTGTGCGTTTGCGCTCCAAGTCCAGACGCTCGCAGAAGAGATCGTGCTGTGCGTCGGGACCGAGCACGCGCGCTCTGCGTGGCTCCGCGTCTTGGGGCAGCACTGCGCTGTGCCGTCGTCTGCTGCTAATGACGACGCGGCGCCTGCAAAGACAGTAGACGCACTGAGCAGCGCAGCGCAGGTGCTGCAGATCTGCTCCGCGTCGAGCACGCCGCTCAAGCCAGCAAGCCGCGTCGTCTTGAACGCGTGCTCGCTGTTCCCGCCGCGTCAAGCCGCTCCAGACGAGCAACACGCGAGTCTTGCGCTCGTCACTCATGCGCTTAAGCTCGCGCTGAGTCTCCACGCCCGCGGCTGCGAGCGCGTGTCGGTCGATGAGACGCTCGCGTTCCTCGATGCTGCGAGTGCGCTCCGGACGCTCGACCTCCGCGCAGCGCAGCGCACGCTCTCGCATGAAGCGCTCTTGGCGCTGTACCTCAACTTGTACCACGTCGTACTCGCACACGCGATGCTTGTCCACGGCTTTCCACGCACTAGCAGTCAGTGGGCGCCGTTCCTCACCCGCATGTGCTACAGCGTCGGGCTCGACAGTCGCACGGGGGAGCAGCTCACGCTCTCGCTCGCCGACTTGGAGCACGTCGTCCTGCGCAAGCGCATGGCGCCAGCGGAGCTTCCGTACCTGAACGTCCGCGCATTGCTCGTGCGCGACGCCAAGGACAACCGCAGCTCGAGCCGCTCGGAGACGCCTGCGAGTGCGACCGAGCAACTCCGCGAGCGCCAGTTTGCTGGACTCGGCGTCTCGCACCCCGACTTTCGCGTGTTATTTGCGCTTGCGATGCACCAGCAGCACCGACACGATGGCGCCGCTGACGTTGTTGTGTTCACGCCAGACGCAGTACACGAGCAGCTCAACGCTGTTGCGCAGCGCGCGCTCCAGCACGCGCGTGGCGTCGCCGTCGAGCAACGCCGCAGCGGTGAAGCGACGATCCTTCTCCCGCGCATCTGCGAGTGGTACCGCCTCGACTTTGCTGGCGGCGGCTCGCCGCTCTACTGCGCGCGCAAGCTCGTGGGCTTTCTCGACGACGCGACGCAGCACCGCGTGCTCGATGCGCTCGATGACCCACTCGCGACGCGCATCAAGTTTCAGGACTTTGCGTTCGCGCCATTGGCGGCGCTCGCGCGTCTCGACGTTGCGCTGGCACCACGAGCGATCGATGCTGGCGTGGAGAGTGCAGTCGAGTCGGTGGAGAGCGGCAGGGACACTGTCGTGGCGATCGACAGAGAAGACAACGAGGCGTTAGGTCGCAACTTGGTCGAAGGCGTCAGTAGCGCCGACAGTGTTGAGCCCGAAGCCAACTCTGTCGACGCCAATGACGACGACAGTGTTGAGCACGTGATGGCGCCACGCGAAGACACGAGCGAGTAAGAACAAGTGAGCGAAAGAGTCGTAACGCAACGTATCGCCGTGTTTCGTGGCGTGGGATCATCTTCACGAGGTCGCGCGCGCGCACGGAACTACTGGACGCGCACTTACGACACTACGCGCGTCGTGCTGAGCGCGGCCTCGTGGAGGTCTACAGATCGCGACTTCATCTCGTTGGACGCAAGCGCCACTTGTCGAGCTCTTGCGCGAGCTGCGCGGGGCTCTGTCTGTCCTATCGCCCTCCTATCATGGCGCTCCGGTTCCTCGAGCGCACGCACAGCACACTCGAGCACGCGACTGCTTGTGCCGTGCAACTGCTTGTCCTAACGCTTCGTCACACACGCGCGCGCGCTCGGATCGTCGTCGATGCGGCTCAGCTCGATGATGTCGTGGCCGATGGCGCGTCGCGCGACGACGCTGTTGGTTCGTTGTGATTGCCTTTCGAGATCGACTCGATCATCTTGACGATGCGCTCGTTCTTGTCGCGAATGTACTGCTCCTCGAGGATCTGGAAGTGATGGCAGTCGCGGTCGGCACTGCGCAAGAGACACGAAGGATCAGTAGGTGAGTCCAATGCGTTTGGATCAAGAGTGAGCGAGAGTGAGAGAGGATGACGCACTTGTTGTAGGGCGGGATCATGATGTCGAGCATTGCGCAGCCGTTGTCAGACGCCGCGTGGATCTGGTGCAGGTTGAACCGCCGCGGATCGAGCCACATCGTCGACTCGGCTGGGTACGGCCCTTCGCGACTCACGCGCGCGTACAGAACCTTTGGATCTGCGCCAACGATGCTGCAGGCGAGAGCAAGAAGACCCTGTCAGTCACATACGTTCTATCGAACAGTCAAGCGTCATTGCAAGCGAACGTACGCAGTCGAAGCGGCGCCGTCCGTCGCCTCGGCGCTCGCGCCGTTCCCAATCGCTTGGAGGACGTCGTCATCTGGCGACACGAGGTCGTACGACCGAGTGTTCACCGATCCATACAGACTGCAGCCACCAAACGATGCTGTGAGTACGAGCGCCAGCTTACAGAAGCAAACAGAGGTTCGAGTACGTACATGCGCGTGACGACGCTCATGCCTGGGTGGTTGTGCAGCGGGATGTGCGAGTTGGGCGGCATGAAGAAGATCCTGCGGCGTCATAGACAAGCACGCGTTAGTACAACGCTCCTGTCCTGTCCTTCGGTCGTGCTGGTCGCTGAGCTGTCGCCCACGACCAACGCGACATAGCCACGCACCCAATGTCGATCGTGTCCGACTCCCAGAGCTTCCAGTAGTGCACGTCGCTCATGGTCTGCGCGATCTGCGGCGTCGGGACGTGGATCCCAAAGTGCGCTGGCGTCATGAGGTTCGCGAGCGAGATCACTGGCGCGAGCATCGTCTCGAGCTGCTTCATCGAGAGGCGCGTGTTCGGAAAGTCCCCGCGCTCGAGCCCAAGCATGTGGAGCGTCTGGTGGTGCGTGTAGAGCATGCGGTGGACCCAGAGCTGGACGCCCGACATGCCAGCGAGCGACTGCTCGGCCACTTTGAGCGCCAACAGGTCCATGTCGGTCTTTGCCTCAGTGCCGTTCGTCGTCGGGCTCTTGCTCGGTGTCGATGGGCGGCTGCTGCTGTCGCCGATGCGCCGTCGCCGCGCTTTCTTCACAGACGTCGCAGGCGACTCAGTGAGGTCGTTGCTCGGCGGCCGCGCAGGTCCGAGCACAGCGCTGGATGGTTGGCTCAAGCGGCCACTGGCGTCTGTCGTCGCAGCGATCTTCTGCGGCCGCGGGTTCCCGTCGACGTCGCAGTCGGTCTCTGCGAGGCTGTTGCGAATCGACCGCGGGCTGATGATCGGACTGCCGTTGCACTTGAAGACCTGGTGCGGGTCGCCCTCGATGCCCTTGCTCGCCTCGCTCGACGGCACGTCCAAAAGGATCTTCTTGGTCTCTTTGCGCCGCGGCATCTTGTGACTCGAGACACGCGCTGTGATGAGGCGGTGGTGGTGCTGCGGGTGGAACTGCGGCTTTGGTGGCGGCGACGCGACCTGGAGCTTGCGCGCAGGCAAGAGGAACGCGCGGTCGTCCTCCTCGTCGTCCTCGTCTTCGTTGGCGCTATCAGTAGCTCTCAGCGACGTCGTAGTGCTGGGCTTGAGGTACGGATGGTACGGACTGTGGTGGTGGTGGTGATGATGGTGGCTGTGGCTGTGGCTGTGCGTGTGGTAGTGGTGGTGCTGCTGTGGCTGGCTAGCGCTCGTGCTGTTGTGGTGCGATCGGTCGGTCTGGGAAGCCGTCGCAGCAGTCGCGAGCGTTGCGAGGTTCGCAGCGAGCAGACGCGGGACGTGCGATGGCGACTGCGCCGTGGCAGGGACAGAGGCGGCGGCACCTGTGCGAGCAGCAGTAGGAAGCGGAGACGACGCAGCGCCTGCGCGCGTGAGTCGCTTCGCGTTCGTAGAGAGTGTGGTAGAGGATCGGGTGGCGGCAGTGGCGCTCGAGGCAGCAGCGGTGCTGGGTCTGCTCGATGTCATTCCCAGCCAGCTCCCTCGCACGCATCGAAGGCGCATGAACGCGCGCGCAAGTCGATCCGCGGTGCTCACTCACTCGCGGTTGCTCGTTTGCTTGTGCGCTCGAGCGTCCGTGCGCGTGGGTGCGTGGAGCGCAGCGCGTCGAGCGGTCCGGTTGTTCAAGAATGCGCGCGCGCCAGCAGCCAGCGCTCGCGCGCCGCCTCAAGCATATGCAGCAGCAGCATCATCGGTCGTACCTTGGGTCGGTCGGTCGTTGTGCGTTGTCGAGCGCGGAGCAATGCATGTCTTTGTCCGTTCTCGCAAAACCGTTTTCTTGGAATAAGCGGGTCTGAGCGAGCGCACAGGCGGTTTTGATCGAGATTGCAGACGTATAATTCTTTCGGGTGTCGCACTTGCCGACTGTTTGGCTGTATGGAGTGAGACGGCTGTAAGCGAGGCTGAGCAATGCGTATCTTTGTTAAACACATGTCTCTCCGAAAACGGTTCTAGCGCGTTCAAACTCACTAGAACCGGACGCGTGCCTTTGCGGTGAAATGCACCTGAGCGTGCGCGTCTCTGCTGCGAGCCTTGCAACACTTTCGCCGCTGGCCACGAGATTGCACGCAGGACTGCGATACGTCATCGGTCAGCACAGCGTCAAGCGATCGCGAACTCACTCGTGTCTGTGCATGTCGACACTTTGACTGCGCTGTGGCTACTCGATCTCGAATCCGAGCGCGCGCTTCTCGAGTTCGATCGGCCAAAAACGCGCTCGCGAACCTCTCTTCCGTCACACACGCAACGCTCGCGAGTCGCCTTCGCTGGTCGCATAGTGACCAAAGTGAGGCAGCGTCAAACCAATCTCGCGATCGCATGGTTGTAGAGCAATAAGCGGCAGTTGATCCAAACTCGATCCAATGCACTGCTCATGTCATGAGCTCACATTGACCAGTGCGTTGAGTTGCTCTTGCCCTTGCTACCAACATCAGCAGCAGCAACACATGCGAGCACCACAACGACAACAACAAACAACACATGCCGAGAACCACGAGCGCACGCTTGACAGCTGCGCTCATAAGATGTCTACGATCAGACGACATCTGCTTGTCAAATCGATTTCTGACAGACCGCGCAAAACACATGTCCGCATAGCATAGTTTCACAAGACAAATATCGACATGATTTTGCACAAACCGCTTTTAACTCGGTGTTGCATTGTTGGTGTTATCGTCGTCAACCAGAGCAAAGGTTGCCGTCTTGTGTCCCGATCGCTGTCTTCATGCTCGCGGCGAGCGCGATATGGCGAGCAGCAGCTCGCCAATACTTGCTGTCTTGTAAATGCACGGAAACACATACGCAGCACTCGATCTTATTGCTGCTGTGGTCGCTGCAGTAGTTGACCCTTGACGGCATCGACCCTTGCTCAGCATACGAAGCTAGAGCTACAGACAAGATCCTCTCCAACGAACCCCAATTAGTGAGATGGCGCCACGCCGAAGCGCCAGTGACAATGCGTTGCCTCTGCTCAGGACCTAGCACATTGCCAGCGTTGAGCAAAGCGAGAGCACGAGCGAGTGCACAAGCAAGAGCAACATTCGACAGACGACGATATACACGGCCAAGCATGGAGTGGATTGGTGGTGATACATAGCAAAGGGACTGCAAACGGACTAGATGAGCGTGAGCAAGCTCGCGCACGTCGGACTGAGCGTGACCTTCTCGAGACCGTCGGTGTACAGCACGCTGACGTTGAGACTCTTGAGCGCGTTCTTGAGCAGCGTCGCGTCGGTCGCAAACGGACCCTCGCCCGTGAGGTAGAACTGCACCTTGCGCGCGATGATGCCGCGCACCATCTTGCCCACGACTGGCAGCACCGCTGGTGAGTTGCTGATCGTCACGTCAAAGAGCTGGTCCGTGTGGCGGCGCGGGACGCCAATCGAGCCGTCCGACGCGACGGCGTACCCGAGGTAGTCCTGGTTGTAGTGCAGCGTGAGGTTGAGCGCGCCGATGCCGCCGACGCCGACTTGCGCAGGGTTCGTGATGCTCACGTTGATCCCAAGACGGATCGCCGAGGCGTCGCACGACTTCATGATGATGCGGTTGAGCGTCGTGGGCGGCTCCGCGATGTTGTTGATCGCGTCGACTGCGAGCGTGCGGTGGAACTCGAGGCCGCTCTTTGTGAGCCCGAACGCCTTGGCCGTCAGCTCGGCCTGCGCGTCGACCGAGAGCGCCTTCTTCGTCACGAGCGCGGATGCGAACTCGTCGAATGCCGCGCTGTCCGGTACTTGCGCGTCGCCCGTGATGAGGAAGTCGTACTCTTGCTTGCCCGACTTGAGGTCGAGCTCCGGGAGGTCGACGATCGCGAACGTCTTGCCGCCGTAGACCAGCTTCGCTTTCGCAGCCTTCGTCTTGGCGTGGAACTGGATGTCGTGCTTGAAGCGCAAGCTCAGGTTCACGCCGAACGAGGACACGTCCGAGCCCTTGGGGACGCTCGTGATGTCGAGGTAGTTGAGCGAAATCGCGACCTTGTCGGTGTTGTGCTGGAAGATCGCGCGCGCGACTGGGAACACCAGAATGAGCACGATCACAACGAGCGCGAGCACGACCGAGCCGACGAGTGCGGCGAACCACTGGCGCTTCGAGAGGAACCAGAAGAGGAAGCGCTTCTTCGGAGCGCCTTCGCCAGTCGCGCCGTCCTTGAGCTCTTTGTCGACCTCGCCCGTTTCGATCGTCACGGACTTGAACTCGGTGTCGCGGACGTACGTTGTCGTCGGCGTCTTTGGGCTCTTGGGCTCTTCGCCGTGCGTTTGGTGCTGCTGCATCATGGCTAGTGCTTGTACGATTGACTCGAACACGTGCGTTGCGTTGCGCAGGTGGCAGCGGATTCGAAAGTGAGACGAACCGAGCCAGTTAGTTTGCGGCTCGAGCACAGCGAGGATCGCGTGAGCTGGTGTGATAGAGTGTCGGCGACGGCAAGCTGGTGGCGCTCGAGACTCGAGACTCGGCCAGGTGCATGCAGAGCGGCAAGCCGAGAGTTCACAAGCAAGTCGTGTCGTGGTGTTCTTCCCGTATTCAAGACATTATCCTATACAATAGCGTGATATTCGTCCAGAAAGTCAAGTATTGTCTGAGAAAATATTTCTGTCTATTTTCCTGTGTACAAAACCTCGAACTGCCTTCAAATGTGACTTGCGATCAAATCGACCAGTGTAGTCCATGAACTTCTCTATGAACATCTCTCAAACTCTCTTTCAATCAACACCCCCACTGGTCAAATAAACAGTATGTCTAGCGTATGAAGACAATCTAGCAATGTTTCCCATTGAGTATGTATGACCTGTACGCGTTTTCACTGTACAAATGACTGCCATATCCAGCAAACTTACCAAGACCAGAAAGCGCGTTTAAACAAGTCATTGTATTCGGACATGTGTGCTTCTTCTCCTACACAAATCCAATCTAATTGGAGGCTGTCGGCATTGCAAACAAGTCAATCAAGCACAACCAGGCGAGCGCGAGAGGTTAGCGGTAAGGATGGCCACGGATGTCATGGGAATGTGTTCCGTAACGTAGCTTGCACGTGGTCTTACGAGGAAGCGATGGGGTGAAGCGCAGAGGAACTGCGCTGAACTCGGTATTTTCAACTCGGAGGTTTTTGTATTGAGATCATGCATAGTGATGAAAGTGAGGAAGATAACCTAATTAGTGAGCCCTCTGATGGGACGACCATGGTCGTCAGAAATCAGGTTAGGCCACTAATTGGGAGTCTGCTGTGCTCCTTCGTACTTAGCACAGCAGCCCCGTTACAACGGATAGGTACCATATTGCAGCGCTCATTGTGTCGTTGGACTTTCTGTAATTAGAACGTCCAATCGTTACAGTTTTAAGTTGCTCGCTCTAAACTGCACACTTAACACGAACCTTCACTGTATCTGTTCATATGCCAAAATGGTCACTCTCAGTACATAAAGCGTTCGTTGAAACTGTTGCAAAGCCTGGTGTGTATACAATGCCGTACAATGCAGAGTGCCCACACGATATTTTGCTGCCATTGCCATCTCTGGGGAACACACACTGTCACCTCCAATACCGGGAATATTCCCAAAAGTAAGTTTATCATGTTGTACATAACATAACACAACATGTTTAGCATATATTTTTGTATTAGTCACATAAAAGGACGTGTTGCGTGTAGTTACGTGAGTGTAGTTATTGAAGTTGAAAACAGTGTTTTTCTTTACAAAAAACAAGTTCAAAAGTACAGTTGTTCACTTTAATAACTACGCCAACATAAATATCGAAGCCGAGCGTCGATAATAGTGTTGTCTTCGGCAACATGTTTTGGTTGAACCAAAACTGATGTTGTAGAAATCAATTCTAACACACCCAACCTGCCCCTTTTTGCCGCCACGACCCCACGACTGTGTGATGTGTGGATAGCTATATCATCAACTGTGTCCCATACTTCTGCAAAAGCAGGATGAGTGTGCTCGGATCTCACGACAATGACCATGTTCTGGGTAGCCAGAACCGGACACACCAATCACTTGCGCTTCTCACGAGAGCGAGCACACGATGTGTGTGAGGGTCTCTCTCGCGCATCGATGCTTGCAAGGCATCACGTCGGTTGTGTCATGGCACGGCGAGCCGCCTCGGTTCTTTGTGCACTGCATCGAGAAACCAACATCAGCGAGCTCACTTAGCTCACGCAGTATATGCACATGCGACGCCTTATCGGACATCTTCACACTGCACTGCGCACGCACACATACTTACGACAGTGCGCATCTGATCGAGCCGAAGGACAGCACGAACAACATGCATGCAATCGAGCAAAGGGACAGCGTTTGTGATAGAACTTAGTGTGGCTACCTGATCATGTACTTCGTGCTTGAGCGAAACCACGCAACAAGTTTGCCAATGTGCTTCCTGATCTTTATCAAACGCGAGCAGCATCCTCACATCACGTACACATTACTTGGCTGCATCCATCTATCGTGAAGCCGCAAACGTGTGCGCTACATACGTTCCAGACTGAAACAAGACTGGAGATGTCATGTCTGCGGAGTCGTGCATGGTCGCTCCGTAGATGACAACATGTTGAATGTTGTACATGCTGCGGCGTCGCATTCTCGGGAGCCGATCGCGTACGCTGGCTGTTGATGCGACATATCCGCAGCGATTACGAGTTGGTGTAGCGGCCGCATCGGACGGCGAGCTCATATGTATGGCGCCGTCGAGTCATTCGCGGTGTTGATGGTCCGCTTACGCTTGGTCATGAGGTCGACGTTGCAGAACGGCATCTGTGTGCTCTGCTCGTTTGCACTGACCAGTAAATGCGCAACGACCGGCAAGCGTGGCATGAGAGTGTGCATTGATCATACGCATTGCAACTGATAGCACATAGCAGATTGAGAGCAACGGTGTCGGCGCGTGTTCTGCGATCACTTGTGCTAGAGGCGGCGATTTCTCAAATGAGAGACATTGCGGGCTACCAGTATCTACCGCGCAGATGCAAATCGCAAATGCATTTCCTATCAAGCTGTTTGGGCTGCTCATCACAGTTGGCACTCTGTGATAGAAAAGGTTCATCGCCGCGCTCGCGAAATCCGCATATGAAGTAAAGTATGTCTATTGCTGCATACGTTTTGTGTGGAAAATTCAACATGTGGTTTTAGAGGTGTTAAGATTAGCAAGCAAGCTCTACGACACCGATCGAGGAACAACCGACATCCTCTTCCACCGCACGGTCGCAACACCATCCTCACCGCTCAAGAGACCTTTGACCGGCGCTTCTGGTCGTGGCAAGACACTCGCCACAGCCTCGGTGACCTCCAAAAGATTCTGCGTCAGGTCCGCGGAACGGAGGGTTCTATAGGAACTATCCGTTCTGCGCTTCAGTACGAGCGAGCGATTGTAACGGGCCTAACCTGGCTGTTCCATGGAGACACGGCTGTGTGGGACACACCATCTTCAATACCTCATGGGTGACAATTACCGAGGCGTACCGGTACTACTGTCGATACCCAGATGACGTCATTCGATGATGTCATGGACCATTCCGGCACAAGGCAGTGGGTGAATAGGGAGTAATCACCACTGGGCGCAACCATGTGCGGAATGTTGGTTCCTGCTCTTTGGGAAATGAACTGGTGACGCGTGGCGACGCGACACCCAGGTTCAAGTGAGAGGCGCGTGCCAATCACATCACGAGGAATTTTCCTACCAGACTTCAAGTTCAAGGTCGATGGGTTGAACCTCAAGTGTACCCAAGGTTTTATATTCAGAAGTAGGTTTATATCTGCATGTTCGAGGTTTTATCCATAAAACCTCTAGGAGCCCTCGGGTGATTTAGGAGTAGCAAGACAGCAAGAGCAGACAGCAGCAGGAACCAGGACTGCATTTCAATTCAGTTGCAATTTTACCTTCCACCACTCAAGTCGCCTTCCTCTCCTCTCTTTGGCCGTCCTCTCGGCACCAAGACCCCCTCCAAGCAAGGCAATCGGCTCACTTGTGTGAGACCCTTTGTGCTGGAGTCCAAGCTTCCTCAAGACCCGTGTGGGACTCAGTGCTGTTCAACTGCTCGATAGTTCGGACTGGCCTGAGGGCCCATTACAGCGATTCATACGTCCTAATTTTAACGACACCGACCCGATCCCGATGGACGTCCTAGTTTGTGGAGACCGCGAGACAACTCGGTGCGTCATTGTATTCGAGTACGTGTTGTCGTCGATGACGAATAGAGATTGTCTTAGCCTTTTATAAGGAGGTATTTGCGTCTTCAGTTACTTTGTGTTTAGCTTACGGATAGTTTATCGAAATGTGCATACACACTGTAAACGCTAGGGCATTTCTTTCGACCTGGTGTCACCAGCGAACGCCAAGTCCCTCTTTCACCACAAGTTTGTGGTGATCGACCACAGATCGACTCTGAATGGGTCGCTCAACTGGTTCACTCCAAGACAAGTGAGAGAGCTGTGACCGGGGCGAGTGCGCTGCATCCTGTGCATACGTTTGTTGGCGCTACCCCTTCCCCTTATGGTTGTTGTTGTTGATGATACCACATCCACTTTATCGCAGCCGCAAATACTACAAATCATTGTTTCTAGGGCTTGTGGATCTTGCCCTCATCAACGCGTACATTGTGCACAAGGATTTCCACGCCAAGAGCAAGACAACACCAATTAGTCACGTGCACTTCATGAAGCGCCTGCACGCAGAGTTGATCCAGCTCCAAGAGGCCGACATGAGCGACGACAGCACGTTCGGCAATGGTGAGCTGTGCGCTGCCGTGCGTTTGTGGTGCGACGATACGACAGACTACTTACTTGCTCACACGCGCTGCTTGTGCACAGATATGACACCTGTAGCGTTTGTCACGTCAAAGACGAGTCGCGATAGTCACATGCCAGTGCAGACGGAGGAGTGGCACGACGTCAAGCAGCCAAAGCAGCGGCAACGCGCGTGCAAAGTATGCGCGATCCTCAAGGACTCGCCACGTCGCGCCGGCACAAGCTCATACTACTGCGCAGGATGCCCATCCGCGCCGGTCTACTTGTGCATGCTCCAGCGCCGCAAGCTGCACGGCAGTATGGTGTCGTGCTTTGAGATTTGGCACAAGCACTGGCAGAACGGCACGGTACTCCCTGATGGCGCCGACAAGAAGATCAGACACCGGCCGCCTGTGTCGACAGCATCGGCAGCGTCTACCACGCGATCGCCGCGCGCTACACCACCATCGACAACGGCGACACAGGGAAAGCGAGCTCGAAGCGACTCGTCATCGACTCAAAGTGGCGTTGCCCATGCGCGCAGAACACTTGCTGTCTCTGAAGAGCTTGTCAGCGACTGCGACGAAGAAGCAGCGGCAGAGCGAGCGCTGACACGCGTAGTATCACAACTTTTGATTTGTGAGCAACAGTGTCTGTTTGAGATTCGAAACGATCATGCAGCATACGCACAAAACGATATGCAGCATACAGAGTGGGCTGCGTTTACACTTTCTCCGGCCAACAAACACGTACTCAGTGTTTGCATACCAGAGCGGCTGTTGTCAAATGATCATTCTTTCATACAAAAACACAGTTGGATTTGGATTTTTTGCTGGCACAAAGGAGCGGCATTGCCACATTGCCACTTCTCTTCACGCAGATGAGGCGACAAAACGGTTATAATTCAAAGTTACAATTTATATTGGTTTCTTATTTTTGAAAATCCAAGACCCACGAAATCTCTACATTTGGGTGTCTTTTCTTGTGCACGCAAATGAACATTACTTTTGCTGCATTATTCTACATATGAGAACGTGAAAAACGATGGTGAAGTTATTCAGCATACGGCAAACGTTTTATCGTTAATCTAGCGCTAGTTCAATTATGTATACGAGTCATCGGAGCCGGATTTGTGACAACCTGACCAGATGGTGAATGTGAATGCAAAGCGGTGAGGCCGTCGATTTAGGCGTATAGTTTGCCTACGTTACTGTGGGCGATCAGCCTCCAGGGCATTCGAAAATTATATTGCTGAAAATTGCAATACTTTGATCGAAATTATTTATTTCGTCTCGACTGATCACAAAAATATAATTTACGTCAACCACACTATTTAAATCGCTTGACGCTCCTGTCCAAACGATCAAATGAGGGGATGTGTTGAATAAACGAGCCTCAAATGACTCAACATGCATAACTTTTCCTCTAGCCATGGCACCCAGCAGCTTCTAGAACAAGTGCATCGCGTCCTACTAATTCTCGGTGGTTCTGGACGACAACGAAGAGCCTGTCATCGGTGACTTCGTGTGCAAGTACGGCAAGCGGCGTCATCAAGCAACAAACACAGGCTACACCAACTTGATGTCGCACATTAAAGACCAGCACCCCGACTACGAGACTGTTTTGCGCGAGGCTGAGCCAGGCCAGGGCGATCGCTCGCACCTTGGATTCGCCAGCGCGCACGCACTGTCTTCGGATGGATAGAATGTGTAACCGGGCGTGTCCGAGTTACGCAGCACCTTTGCGACGAAGCGTGTGTGAACACCTTCAGCAAGGATTCCAGTCACTAAGATGGAGATAATAAACACAACAGTTGAGTTGGTCTAAATCGCAAGTGTTCATTTTAGTTGGATGTGCGGGCTCCACCCTTTGGTGTGAGCTACTAAGTCTAAGTATGCAATACTAAAGCTAAGTCAACTAAAATGTGGTTGGCTCTGAGAGTCCAAGTTCACTGATTGGCTAATATTCTAAGATATCTACCAATCAGAACAACCGCCAGAATGGCCGGTCTTAACGAAGGTGCGTGAATAGTAATTCCGCAAAGCTAAGTTATTACAATAATAACCATAGCTTGTGTACCCCGTTACAGAATGGGTGCTTTCGTGCAACCTTCCGCTCACCTTCTGCGAAAGCGCAGCAACACGCCGGTAAGCAATGTATCGTCTGTCTGCTCAGATTCGCCGACAAATGATCTAACCCGCTCTGATTCGTGCATCGTGTAGGTACACCTCTCTCTCTCCGATCTGCTACGAGTCACTCTTGTCAGCTATGGAGAGCGTGACGCTCTCCGTCGAGGAGAAGATCAAGAGAGAGATGCCGTGCGCGTTCGGGTTAATCCTGGACGGATGGACACACGCATCAGAGCACTACGTCGCAGTGTTCACGTGCTACGAGCAAGGCGGCGTCGCATACAACCCGCTACTAGCAATGGCACCACTGGTCAACGACGACGGTGACGACCAGTCGGCGCGCACGCATTTGTCCTTTTTAGATAACATTCTGCGCCGCGGCTATGGTAGGACCGCGGTTGAGGGTTTGCTTCTTGTTGGTGACAACTGCAGTGTAATCAAGCGACTCGTCACAGATGTCGGCATTCCACTAGATGGATGTGCAAGTCACCGGCTGAACCTGGCTGCGCAAGCCCACATGAAGCAATATGAAGACGAGCTAGCGTGTGTGCAAGGCTTGATGAAGAAATTGAAGTCTCTTAAACACTCAGCGTCTCTAAGGTGTGTTTTGTTTGTTTCCTGTATTTTATCGGATAGCTTACTCGTGTGGTGAATTTTTCATTATTTTACAGAGCCAACACGAAACTTCGACCAGTTTTACAACGTGGCACGCGCTGGAGCTCTACGTACGACATGGTAGAGCGCTACTTCAAGCTGCAGCAGTACATACCACAAGACAACGACGAGCTGTGTGACCTCCTCCCCAGTCATAGAGCAACAAAGCGTTTGAACCAGCTACTATCAGAGCTTTGCAAGATAAACAGCGTATGCAAGGCGTTGCAGGCGGAGGATCTGACGCTTCTCGACGCGAGGTACTGGCTGGACGAGCTCATTGAGCACCATCGAGAGTTCGCGGCGTACATAGGTGTGTTGAGCGTGTGTGCTTGTGTGTCTGAACTACGCGCATGGACTAACATGTGCACTCACTGCAACGCCGCAGGCCCAGCTGCATCGATCGTGCACTCGCCTCTGTTCGAGTCGGCTTGCTATAAGGTACTCGGCGACAACGAGTCAGCTATGTCGGCAGCAGAACGCGATGCCATCGCACAGTTCCGAGTACAACAACCAGCAGAACCGCACGAAGTCAACGAGCGCTCGTTCGCTGCACGAGTTGAGCGGCGCCGAAAGCGCACGCGGCTCGAGACATACGCGACGATCCGATTCATCTCACCGACCTCCAACGTCGTCGAGCGTTTGTTTAGTGTCGATCGCGTGACGTTTGGGGCCGAGCGCCACTCGCTCGCGCCGTACACACTCGAAATGATCCTGTTTCTACGAATGAACCGGCAGTACTGGGACGTTAGGACAGTGACCAATAGCTTGTGAATAGTTCGAAAGCTATGTGTTTGTTTAATGTGCGCTTGCGCTATCAGGGTGTGTGGAGTGCGCTCTGCTGCTTGAGCGATGCAGGCGCTTTTCGAGCGATACGAGCAACTCCTTGAGCACTGGATCGAGCAATCAGCGACTGATACGCGTCTGTGCTTGTCCATCTGGTCAGAATGTGTCATCACGTACTGAAATAACTTATTTCTGCCCAAGCAGTTCAAAATCAATTACTGATTTCTATAGTGGCTCGCAAATAAAATGAAATACAATATTCGACAGCCCTGACAAGCGGTGAGGCCGTCGATTTACGCGTAAATCAGCCAGGTTGCCTACGTTACTGTGGGCGATCAGCCTCTCGTGCTTAAAATTGATCACATGCCAGTCAAGTTTTGCAGACACCACGCATATAAAAATCACTCGGGTAATCCACTTTGGTATATCGTAAATTGAACCCTTAGTATTGGGAGGTTTTAGCCACACACCACATTCCTGTATAACTGAGCGATTCTGACATAGACACAATATACGATTCACTGCAAAGGAAAACAATAGTGATAAACATGTTTAAAACCTATGTATATCGTTTTGATAAATGTGAATAGCAGGTGACAAACATATAATTATCTAAATTATTATCTTCGTGTACAAAATTACAGATTCTTTTTACTTTTGATCCATGTTTGATCCATGTTTGTGCACTTAATTTGATGCCGTTTTTACCTTTATTTGTTGAGCTCTATGATATGTCGATTTCGATACAAAAGGTCCAATTTACTGTTTGAAGCTCGGACATCGTAATTCGGAGCGATTTACGAAGTCTGGTGGATTCTAAACGAATTAGCGATTTTGGATCAAAAGCCTCGGACTTTGCATCATCACTTGGACTTGCTCCGGGACTTTGTCAAGTTTGGGCTCGAGCACTGGGGCTCGGACCAAAAGGGCGTGAACCGCACGCGTCGGTACTTGCTCGAGTGGCAGTCGTTCCTCTATCGCTACATCCCCGTCGGCTTGCTCGAAGTCCTGCCGCAGCGCATCAACGACCGCCCGTCACCGTACTACGGCCGCAACGACCTCGAGACGCTCATGGCGAGCGACCAAGCAGTCGACTGGGTCAAGATCTCCGAGATGCTCCTCGGTCCCGTGCCCGACGGCTTCCAGTTCGTGCCCAAGCACCGAGCGAACGCGTACGCATAGCCTCGCGTTGGTTCAGATCTCACAAGCGGCTTGCTTGCTCTCAAGTAGCAGAGCTTGTATACACCACGCCATACACATCACTGCGATTGATCGCGCACTGCTTGCTTCATCACATGCTCACTGTCGAGACTGCTGTGGCGCTGTCTGGATCAAGCCGCAGCAGACTCGGACAGGGCTGGGTAGTCGGTGTAGCCACGTTCGTCGCCGAGGTAGAACGTACTCGCGTCCGGTTCGTTCGGAGCCACGCCGAGCTTGAGTCGCGCTACGAGGTCGGGCGTTGCGAGGAACGCGCGACCGAATGCGACCAAGTCGGCTGTGCCGGCTTCGACAACACGCAGAGCACTCTCGCGCTCGTAGCCAGACGCAGTGATCAATGTGCCACTGTAGCGCTTGCGAAAGTGCGCCGTCACGCCGTCTTGCGGCACCGGCGCACTCGCGATATGGCGACCACGGGGCTCCACGAGGTGCAAGTACGCCAGGTCGTACTCGCGACTGAGCTTGTCAACGACGTACCCAAACGTCGCTGCCGGGTCCGAGTCCGTGCAGCCGAACGTGACTGCGAACGGCGAGAGACGCACACCGACGCGGCTCGCATCGACGCTCGAGAGCACGGCGTCGAGTGCGTCAAAGAGAAAACGCGCGCGGTTCGAGACGCTTCCGCCGTACTTGTCGTTGCGCTTGTTCACGCCGTCGCAGAGGAACTGGTCGAGCAAGTAGCCGTTCGCAGCGTGGAGCTCGACGCCGTCAAAGCCTGCGCGCTCGACTGCGTTCACAGCAGCGACGCGGTAGTCTTCGATGACACCAGCGACTTCGTGCGTCTCCAGCGCGCGTGGTGTCACGTACGCCTGGCGTCCTTCGCGCGTGACCGCGGAGCTCTTGACGCCGTCCATCGAGACAGCGCTCGATGAGACTGGGAGCCCGCCCTGCGGTTGGTTCAGTGGATGGCCGACGCGACCCGTGTGCCAGAGCTGGGCAAAGATCTTGCCGCCCTTTGCGTGCACGGCACGCGTGACAGCGCGCCATGCGTCGATCTGGTCGTCACGAAAGAGTCCTGGCGTGCCAAAGTACCCGCGCGCAGTCTCGCTGATGCACACGCCCTCTGAGATGAGCAGTCCGCCATCCGTGGCGCGTTGCGCGTAGTACGTCGCGGCGAACGGCGGCGGCACGCCTGCTTCGCCAGAGCGAAGGCGCGTGAGTGGCGCCATCACGACACGGTGTTGGAGCTGAAGTGGAGCGTGCTCGCCGCTGAGCGTGACTGGCGTGAAGAGCTTCGACGACATCGCGTGCGTTGTGTGCTGTGCTGTGAAGCGTTGTGGAGACGCGTGTGCGTTGTGCAGTGCAGATGGCAGAATGAGCTGCTCTGTGAGCACGTACGGTTCGAAGCGGCAGGTCTCTCAAGCAAGCGCTAGAACCTATGTGCGAGTGTGGAGCCAACGCAAGTCACAATGATCTGTGTGGCGATCAAAGAGCTTCAGCCAAGTCTCGTCGTAATCTGGTGCCAGTGCCGCAAAGTGATGACGACGAGCGAAAGTGTCGTGACCGAGTATCTGCTACAACGACGACGACATGTATCGTCTCATGAGAGCTAAGAGCGCTTGATGCCATGAACGCGCTGGGTCTCGAGATCGCAGTGCCTCGGATGAACTCGGAGGTCGAGGCAAGACTCGAGTGTTCAAGTGCTCAAAGTTGCAGTTGCGAGCACAGTGGAAAACAGCAACAATGCCGACTATTATTACGTCTCGTACAGTTCCTCTGAAGATCTGTCTGTCTGTCTGTCTGTCTGTTGACCACACAAAGCGATTCACCACAACGACCGACCGACCACGAGAAGACAGCAAGAAGACGACGAGCGACGCGATCTCGTCTTCCGCACGACAGACACCAGGTCGTCTCGTGACGCCGCCGCTCCTGTATGTATCTGCATGTCTACATGTGTGCTTGTACTATCAGTGTGTGTGTGTGAGTGTGTGCAAGTGCTTATGTATGATCTGCATACACCGGACGCAGAGCTGCCCAGACACTTGTCTGCGCGCAGCTCGCAGAAGTGCATCGCCCTCACTAGTGCCACGAGGGTCCGTTCCGTCGGCTGCACGATACGAGCGTCCAAGAGCAATGAGCCCGCGAGGCACAAGACGCGAGCTGCTGCGTGTGCGCCACCGCCGCATGCGCGCGTGCTCGTCGTCGTCGTTGTCCTCGCGCGCCGCTGGTCCTGCCAGGGTTTTTATCACGTAGAATTGTGTGTGAGAAGTATGTGTGACCAGACACCACCCCATCCATCCACTCGCCCTCTCCTGCATGTGCTGCATGTCGTGCGTGAAGAGCTCTCGTTGTGTGTATGTGCGTGACCTCTCTGTGCCATCGAGTGCATTCGTCACCGAGCGATCATCACGTAGTGACTGGAAGACACCATCAATACCATCAACATAAGTGCATTCGTCCAGACTCTGTGATCGTATCAATGGAGCTCTCTTGCCTGCTTGATGACATCACAACCTTGATCAACAGCTTCGAGAAGCAGGCATGAAGCTCATGAAGAGCGTTCCTACGCACGCTTGACTAGCTTGTGAAGCTCGTGTCGTCCATGATGACCAAGTGGACGTTGGAGCAGCGATTTGAAGGTGTTAGTGCACGTTGAAAGGTTCCATCAAGTCAGAAATTGAAGTCTACCCGACATGAAGAGGCAATATACTGTATGTTCTCAGTTTAAATCCAAATAGTCTCATATAAAGTCGCGTTTAACGCATTTAAGAACGCACACTCTGATTAAAGCCGCACAGGAGAGAGAGAGAGTTCAGGTCGAGGGAGAGTTGGATGGGCGATCGCGACGCTCGAGCAAGCACCGCCGGAGCGCGCACTCTCTCTCTCTCGCTCTCGCACTCGCACCTGCGCACGCTCGACCTCACGACCGCACGCACACGAGCGTTAGACCTGCACGGGCACGCGCTCGCACAGGTCCAAGAAGTCGACTCACAGCACAAGACATACAACTCACAACTCATCAGCAGCATGAGCACTGCGATCGCAACGAGCCGATCCGAAAGCGTCACGACGACGCCAATGCACCTCATGAAAGGCGCTGAACCGGAGCTCGAGCCCGACATGAGCGAAGCCGACATGCCAGGCACGCCGCCGTTCACGCCTGAAGCAGCGAAAGCTTGGGCCGCAGAGGACGACGCTGCTGCTGCAGCACAACGCAACAACAACAACAACACTAGCAACTTTGCAGCTGCGCATGCGCCAGCGTTCTACTCGGACGAATCGAGCGAGAGCATGGCGCAGCGCCACGCTGCTGCGATCGTGATCCAGCGCCTCGGCCGGGGCTTCGTCGCAAAGCAGAGCCTCGCGCGCCGCTTGAGCGCTACGGGTCGACCTGTCGAGCTGCGCATTGCGCAAGTGCAGAACCTCGAGATGCTCTGCGACTTTCGCGACGTGTGCGCGATCTACTGCATCGTGCGCGTGCTCAAGCGGCCGTTCGGTCCGTTCATGTTCCAGTTCTCGACGTCGAAGAGCACGAACGTGCACTTGCCGACGTGGACCGACGCGTTCTTTGTCCCGATGCTCTCGTCCCGATGTGACCTCGTCGTGACGCTCGTCGGCGTGACAGTCACGAACCGCCAGCGGTTCTTGGGCCAAGCGATTGCGCAGCTCGAGCCTGGTGGGAGCGTCTCACGAAGCTCTCGGCGCCGCTTGGGAAGTGGAAGTTCCCGGTCGAAGCGTCCTCTACTTGGGCTCCATCGGTTCGTGAAAGGCACGGTGCAGCTCGAGCTCGCGCCCGTGTCGTCGCGTCTGTCGTGCAAAGCCGGCCAGTTCCTCATGGCGCCGCCGATCACGTCGCGCGCGCGGACAAACAGCGGCGGCGGTAGCGGCGTGTTCTCGTTTCTGGACGCGCAAGGTCACGATCAGCACGCCGTCGCCGCTGACGCCAAACAACCCCGCGAGCGCCTCGCCTGCGCGCAAGAGCGTCGTGACGCGCTGGGGCGTGCTCACAGACACGTCGTTCCACCTCTTTGACAACAGCTCGGCGAAGCTCTTGCTGAGCCTCGACCTCGCAAAGATCCAGCTCATTCAGTCGTCTCGGACCGACGCGCGCAAGAGCGACCCGACTCGGCTCTTCCCAATCAAGATCTACGCGAACGGGACGCTCTACACGCTCTATGTCTCGACGTTCGCGCAGCAGCAGGCGTGGGAGTACAAGATCGACCTCCACCGCCGGCAGCTCCTCATTCCCTAGAGCCCATTGCCCAAAGTTGCTGCAGTCGTTTGCTAGAGGCTCAATGTACCTATTTATCGTTGCTGAGAACCTGTGTATAATGGTTGTTGAGAGGATTGGCCCCCTGACCTGCACTCTGACATTCGTGTTCTCAACGCACGCGCAACAAGAGCGCGAGAAAGAGCAGCATGGAGGTCGCGAGCGAGCGTCTGTGCGCGCGCTGGCGGCGGCCGCAGTCGCGCGCAGCAGCGTTGACGCTGGAGTGACTGCCAGTGGCAAACATGCCGACGCAGCGACGCAAGCAGCAGCAACAGGAGAAAGAGCAGGCGAGCTGGCGGTGACGCCTGCTGCGTTCACGGCTGAAGATCGCGCGGCGTGGGACGCGATCCTCGCAGATGCGAGCAGTAGTGATGATCAACAACAGTCGCTTGCCGACACGATCGGGCTGCTCCTTGCGAGCACGACGGTCTCGGACGCAAAGCTCGTGCGTCTGCTGCACGTGCTGCTCACGGACGCGAGCTTTGACTCGTCCGGCGTGCTGCTCGTTGTGCAGACGACAGTCCGCGGCCTCAAGGTCGCAAAGCGGTACAACGCGCTCGAGCTCGCAGCACGCGCGCTGCCAGACGCTGTGTTTGCAAAGATCCACGCACCAGCGACGGCAGCACGTGCGCTGTCGTTCTGGCTCGAGCTCTTGCTCGGGTACCAGCACACGGGCGAGCTATTCCTCGCGAACCATGCAAAGCTCGCAGCTGTCGCGACGTCGATCAGCGAGCAACTCCGCGATGCCAGTGGTATCAGCGCTGACGAGCTCAGCGCCATGAAGACGCACTTGATCCTCGCGTGCACGGCGCTCATGTACTGCCATCGCGCGTACGAGCACGAGTGCTACGTCCTTCGGCTTGCGCTCATGCAGGCATTCAGCGCTGACGACGTCGCAGCACCAACAGCTGCGAGTGCCGAGACGCTGCTGCGCGAGTCAGCGTGGGTCCTCCCGATCGACCGCGTGAGCAAGTTCCTGCCGTCGATCGAAGGCAAGTGGGTCGTCGACGAGTTCGCAAACGACGCTGCGGGTGCAAGCAGGAGCGCAGAACGCTGGATCCGTGCTCCTGCGCACGACGCGAGCTGCGTCGCGCACGAGCTCCGTGCAAGCGTCGTGAGCCGCACTGGCGCGCAGACACTGCGTCTCAACGGCTTGCTCTTCCAGGAGCTGCCAGAGATGCAGGAGCTCGCGGCGTTGCCCGACACAGTGCTCACAGCGCCGTGGGAACTCGAAGGACACTGGAGCCAAGTGTTTGAGAGCTCGAGCGCTGCGCCAGCGCGTGCGAGTGCGCCAGTTGT